>BPTQ01000006.1:30141580-30305272 GCA_019973895.1 Chrysanthemum seticuspe
TGAAATGCAACATTTCCCCCCCCCCCTCTTTTGCTTAAGTATAAAGGTAAAAACTGCAATAGTTAGAACGATTGGTTAAAATCACCTTTGTAACTTGCTAGTTTTTCCTTTTTATATAATCGCCGTTCAAAAAATAATGTAACTGGTTTTAATAATTAAATGATGATACAATATGAAAACTAATATATACATTTTACTAATTTCTTATTAAGAAAATTCCATAGCACATTTCTTTTTTGAACTATATTTTTTATCTTTTGACCGATTAATCCACCTGACTTCGCCACAACAGATGCTTATAATGGGGTTTAACCCTCTCTTTCTAAGAGGTTGGCCTACTATAGAGTTGTTTGCACCAGAAATGATTCGAACATAACCCATCTCACATTTTGATTGATGATAGTCATAAACTTTTTCACCAACTTGATCAACCTAGTGGTAACTTTTTCCCAACATTTAAGTGATCAACGATGAATGTGGCCATTTGACCATTTCATACCTTAAAAAATGACATTTTATATAGTTTTATCAAGAATAAAGTTATTGTAAAACTCAAATGCGTGAAAATTCGTATCTAAACTTTGCAACTAGATTGTAGTTGAACATTTTAAAATGAAGATGCAAAATTCAAGGTAAGTCAAAGACAAAAAGTGCTGCTCTTTCGTAAATCAAGAATTCAAGTTGTTTGAAACAATGGCGCAAAATTCATGATGGTCAAAAACGGGTAAAATACGCCACCTTTCTTCTCTAAATTTTGTTACCACCCAACCAATTAAGAGGGCCAATGACCCATTTTATTTTTGGTACCTATTGTTTTAGTTTTTAGTTATCCTAGCTGAGCCCATTAACTTTGAAGGTGTAGTTAAGCCTAGAGGTGCTAATTTCTGTTTTATTTTGAAACCGAACCGGTTTTAAAAACCGGTTTCGGTTTTAGTCAAATAGTCAAAAACCGGTTTTATGTAAAATCGGTTTGGTTTGAAACCGGTTTTGAGAGGAAAAATATTCGGTTTAAACCGGTTTACCACGAACCGCTTTGGTTCAAACCGGTTGATCATAAAAACTATAACCGGTTACAAAACCGCCGGTTCGGTTCTTCTATAACAGGTTTTCCCAAAACCGGTTTTCGGTTTATTGTCCGGTTCGGCAAGTGCCAAACTATCGATTAAA
Source organism: Chrysanthemum seticuspe (assembly GCA_019973895.1). Classification (NCBI taxonomy): domain Eukaryota; kingdom Viridiplantae; phylum Streptophyta; class Magnoliopsida; order Asterales; family Asteraceae; genus Chrysanthemum; species Chrysanthemum seticuspe. Next base: position 30,142,748 of record BPTQ01000006.1, read on the forward strand.
GTGCAATGCAAAAGTGACTAAATCTAAGTATCAAGTGTACTGTTTATATTTAGAAACTTAGAATGTGTATGTAAATTACTATAAGGGCACGTTTGGTAGAGAGAATTTCAAAGAAATTAAATGAAGCAGAGAATAGAATATCAGAGAATAGAAATCAGTAGAGAATTTTGTTCAATTATAATGTTTGGAAACAACAGAGACTTGACCCGAGAAATGAAAAAAAAATTATTTAAATAACATTTTGTCATATAAGGCTCACATATATTTTTTGTTGATTTTTAAAAAAAAAAAATATTTTTTATTTTTTCTAAATAACAATTCTTAAAAAATATTTAAAAAAAATTATTTAAAAAAAATATCTTTTTTTTAAAATTTATTTTTTAAAAATTTATGTACTTTCTTTAAAAAAATTATTTTAAAAAAATATTTTTTTAAAATGTATTTATTTAAAAAAAAAAACTTGTTTTTTTAAAATGTATTTATTCAAAAAAATATATTTTTTAAACAAATTATTTTTAAAAATGTATTTATTTAAAAAAACCTTATTTATTTTTAAAAATATATTTTTTTTAAAATTATTTTTTAAAAATGTATTTATTTAAAAAAAACGATTTTAAGCATCTAATGTTGCACGTCCTAATTTGTTTACATATATATATATATTTTTTTAAACAAAATCCATTATTTAATAAAACTAAAGTTGAAAAAAAAAAAAAAAAAAAAAAAGAAAAAAAAAACATTTTTTCAAAATAATAATAATCCATTTCTCCACCAAAATAAAGGAAATGGAGCTAGCCAAATTACACTACCCAATTCTCTCAATTTCTCTACCAAATTCTTCGCTTTTTCAATTCTCTGTACCAAAGAATGAAAATAAGTCCAATTTCCATTTCTCTAATTTCTTTTCTCTCTACCAAATACACCCTAAATGTATTTCCAACAGTCTAGATTCTTTACTCTATAAAGCTTAAAATTGTTTAGTTGATGAGACTTAATAAGTTGTTACATGGACCGGAAGCCACTACGGGGCAAGAAATTCATGAGCACTCAATCGAGCTCCTAAGGTGGAACCCTGAACTGAGATGAAATATGTATAATTGAGATCCTTGATGGGTTTTGCCATGCACATGTGATTGTAATATATCAGCATATTTGATATCTCATACGTAATTTTTAACCGGTTTGGCCAAGAACTACTAATCACATCAATACTCGTATTGCATAGCGCAAGTGCGCTACCAATTTGAATAATTATTTCACAAATATTACAACTTAGATCTGTGTAAAGATCATTTTATACCAAGAGACAACTTGATTAACATAAAATATAGAGTAGTACTTATGGTACGTTACTGCACTGTTTCTCACAAACTGGCATCGTATTCCAGCAACCGAAAATTTTGCCATCCTCTTTGCAACAGAAAGCATTTTTAATGAGATAATTATTGTCGCCACGGGAACATGCTTTCGCTGAGTTCTCCACGATCGTAGCGTTGCTATCTATACGCAAATAAGATTATAATTAACCCACACATCAATCTCTATTTGTAGATGAAAAAAAAGTAGGGGTAATTCCCAAAAGAGGACAAAAAGGTGGATAGTGATCACTTTGAGGTACAAAAATAAAGTCTGTTCCCAATTTGGTCATATGCGAATGTGCGAATGTGCGACTCCATTAATGTGCGACAAGTGTCTATTTATTTAATAATAAAGTACAGTGTTAGGTGCGTGTTTTCCTAAATATTCTTTTTTTTCTTATAATTAATGATGTTAAAAGACCAAAATACCCCCACCATTTATATAAACCATTTCTCTCACATTTACCTCACCCACACACACTCATTTTTGCAGCCACCACCTTCTAACACCATCAGATCCGGCCAGCCATCCACCACCAGCAGATCCGGCTACCCACCACGTTTCACCATCACCACCAGATCTGTTGCACGACCACCACCACAACATAAGAGTCGGACCCAAACATACTCATAACCACTACTCTTTCTCTCTCAGCCACCACCTTCCACCAGATCCATTGCTCGACCTCCACCACAACACAACCATCGTGTTCATCTATCTCAACTCACATCAAATCCTTCAGATCGGAGAACTTTACTGGCGGACCACTGATCGAAGAACTTTACCGGCGCCGGAAAGAAAATCCGATTTGTTATCGACTCCGATCTGTTATCAAATTCGATATGTGACCTCAATTGATGATGTTTTGTACAATTGATGATGTTTTTATAGATCTACAAGTTTGTACAATTGATGATTTGATGCTTTTGAGAAGTATACAGAAAAGAGGAAAAGAGACCAAAAAACACTCAAAGTGAAGGAAGGGTTGAAAAAATATACAGAAAAGATGATTTGATGCTTTTGAGAAGTATATAGATCTACAAGTTTGTACAGTTGTTTTATTATATAATTCCCCCTTACAATTAAGGTTACATGGAAATTAAAAAAATAAACTATGATGATGAGCTGAGAAACGTGGCAGAGTCGGAACTTTATGTCACAATCGCTCCTTGGCTGGCTGCCATCTTTGAGGGTATTTTGGTCTTTGTATTATTTTTTTAATAAGAAAAAAAAAATATATGGGAAAAGTCACACCTACCACTGTACTTTATTATTAAAAAAGTGGACACGTGTCAACATTCTAGTGGAATCGCACATTCACACATGACCAAATTGGGAACAGACTTTTATTTTTGTACCTCAAAGTGATCACTATCCACATTTTTGTCCTCTTTTGAGAATTACCCCAAAAAAGTACTCCGTAATATAGCATATTACATAAACTCATACACATATACGGAGTATAACGAAAGCTGTTAAACAGTTTACCTTCAACCATACATGTAAGAACAAGGACAAGCACAAGAAGAGTAAGCATTGGAAAGATCTTCATGTCAAAGCCTTTTGAAAACAAAACTATGATCTATAAACATAAAACTGAAAGAACCATGCGATTTTGGTGAATATATACGAGGTGTTAGTTCGGTTTCTTCTTCAACTGATAATTACGTGCTACTTAAGAAATCCTTGTTAGGTTTGCTCACTGAATATTCCATGGTGATTGTTGAGGTGGTCGTTAAGTGTCATCTTCATGATATAATGACGTTTTGGTTTTGATAGTTAGTTTGGTGCATGTAAGTAATTTCGAGAGATTAGTAAACTTCGAGAAGTCATCGTGACATTCACTGATGCATGTAACACATTTAACCATGTTTGCTCTCTATACGAACCAAACAAGTATTGGTTTATTCTATAACACATTCCGTTTTAACGTACTTTACCCTTTACGAGCATTGGATCCAAGTTGGCTAACATACTTGCTTCAGATTACCCCGAAGGGACTTTACCTCACCCCAAAAGGACATACACCCCGAAGGGAGTTACTTAACTCCGAAAGGAAATAATTAATATCCATCCCGAAGGATTTTCTCACACCTCCACCGAAGGGTTCGTGAACATCATCCCGAAGGATTTCCTCACACCTCCCTCGAAGGGTTCGTGAACTTAGCGTTGGATCCAAGCTATTATTACTTTATCATTCCTACACTTTTATTATTCATGTACTTCTACATTAAGTACCTTCATGTTGCTTTTGACGACGAACTTCATTGTGTCGTGCTAAACCCCTTCGACAACTTCTTTTTGCATCATCAAATTCGCTTACCTCATGAAACCTAAATGCAAAAAAGTCAACATACTGGTATGGTAATTAGTCGTAACAAGTTTGAATTCATTGAGTAGTTTTCGTCTATGGGTCAAAATGGGTCGGGTTGACCTACTAAAAAAATTCATTTTTATTTTTTATCTTTAAAAAGGCATTTATATTATATACAAAGCTTAGTTGCATTTTATAAGTTGGATCAATTATCAAGGAATATTTATCACCCAGTGTATACCGATTTCACAGTTTGTCAAAGGTTCAAAAACAAATAGAACAAAGATATCTTGGAAAACCGAAAACTCAAGAAGAGATTATAACCTAAGAGGGTGTCTAACATTGCTAGTTTAAAGTGCCTAAGTGCCTAAATATAAAGTAGTCCTTAAGTGCTTACGATAGAGTAAATAAAGGCAAATAGGCGGGTATATTCAAACATTTAGAAGTTTAAAACTACTTATGTCCTTCAAAAAATCATATGAGCACAAAATAAGAAATCCAAAACACTCTCTACGAGTTGAATAATACGTTAAATGTACAAAGATATCTCAACTTAGATGGTTACTGGGATTGCTTAACTTTTCACGTTATGATTCTGCTTATACATAAGTATTTCAGTAAAGTAAACAGTGTTTGGCTTTGATTATTTATTAAGCTTATATTGTACCTGATTATGCTTAAATAAACCATCCCAAACACCCCCCATGTCTCGAAAACAACTATTTATGCGATTAGGAAAAGACGCAAATCTAAGCATAAGTCTACTCATAAACATGAGGGGTGAAGCAAGCTCACGTGAGCATGTGAAGCCAACATGGCACTCTCACTCGAGCGTGAGGGAGGTTACACCCTTCTCTTCACGCTGCAATTTGGTTGTGTGACTGAGTTAGGACTATGAGTAGTCTAAACACATCTAAATAGCTATCCCGTGTACACTTGTTTGTTTATTACGAAAATCAACTATTCTTTAAACTAATTTTTATCATAGGTAATGATATTGTTACATAAGACAACAATAGAACGAACATTTGCTCATTTTAAGACATTTAATCTGTGAACTTTTACTTCGGAATGCGGTAGATATTCATAGTCATGAACTCGTGTAACTGGTTTTGAATGTCATTTTTGCTGCGACATGTTGGGTGTTATGGCGCTATCAAAATAATGTCACATTTAACTCTCAATGTTTGAGGAAGTGTAACGTATTTGATCATTTTTTTTTCGCTTAAGTATAGAGGTAAAACTGTAATAGTTGGAACGATTGGCTAAAATCGATTCTGTAACTTGCTAGCTAGTTGCTAGTTTTTCTTTTTTATATAATCGCTGTTCAAAATACAATGTAAATGGTTTTAATAATTAAATGATGATAAAATATGAAAAACTAACATATACATTTTACTAAGTACTTATTAAGAAAATTCCATAGCATCATTTTCTTTTTTTGAACTATATTTTTGATCTTTTGTCTTATTAATCTATCTGATTTCACCACAACATAGGCTTAGAATCGGGTTCAACCCTCTCATTCTAAGAGGTTGGCCTACTATAGAGTTGTTTGCACCAAAAATGATTCGAACATAACCCATCTCACATTTTGGTTGATGATAGTCGTAAACTTTTTCACCAACTTGATCAACCTAGTGGCCGGTAATATAGTTTTATCAAGAATAAATTCAATGAAGATGCAAAATTCAAGGTAAGTCAAAGACAAAAAAGTTATTGTAAAACCTTAAAAAAGGACATTTTATATAGTTTTATCAAGAATAAAAGTTATTGTAAAACTCAAATGCGTGAAAATTCGTATCTAAACTTTGCAACTAGATTGTAGTTGAACATTTTAAAATGAAGATGCAAAATTCAAGGTAAGTCAAAGACAAAAAGTGTTGCTCTTTCGTAAATCAAGAATTCAAGTTGTTTGAAACAATGGCGCAAAATTCATGATGGTCAAAAACGGGGTAAAATACACCACCTTTCTTCTCTAAATTTTGTTACTCGTACTAAATTTATGGACCCAACCAATTAAGAGGGCCAATGACCCATTTTATTTTTGGTACCTATTGTTTTGGTTTTTAGTTATCCTAGCTGAGCCCATTAACTTTGAAGGTGTAGTTAAGCCTAGAGGTGCACGTTTGAGTTTTATTTTGAAACCGAACCGGTTTTAAAAACCGGTTTCGGTTTTAATCAAATAGTCAAAAACCGGTTTTATGTAAAATCGGTTCGGTTTGAAACCGGTTTTGAGAGGAAAAATATTCGGTTTAAACCGGTTTACCACGAACCGCTTCGGTTCAAACCGGTCGATCATAAAAACTATAACCGGTTACAAAACCGCCGGTTCGGTTCTTCTATAACCGGTTTTCCCAAAACCGGTTTTTTGGAAAACCGGTTTTCGGTTTATTGTCCGGTTCGGTAAGTGCCTAACTATCGATTAAAGTGCAACGCAAAAGTGACTAAATCTAAGTATCAAGTGTACTGTTTATATTTAGAAACTTAGAATGTGTATGTAAATTACTATAAATGTATTTCCAACAGTCTAGATTCTTTACTCTATAAAGCTTAAAATTGTTTAGTTGATGAGACTTAATAAGTTGTTACAAGGACCGGAAGCCACTACGGGGCAAGAAATTCATGAGCACTCAATCGATCTCCTAAGGTGGAACCCTGAACTGAGATGAAATATGTATAATTGAGATCCTTGATGGGTTTTGCCATGCACATGCATGTGATTGTAATATATCAGCATATTTGATATCTCATACGTAATTTTTAACCGGTTTGGCCAAGAACTACTAATCACATCAATACTCGTATTGCATAGCGCAAGTGCGCTACCAATTTGAATAATTATTTCACAAATATTACAACTTAGATCTGTGTAAAGATCATTTTATACCAAGAGACAACTTGATTAACATAAAATATAGTACTTATGGTACGTATTTGCAATTTTTCTCACAAACTGGCATGTTAGTCCAGCAACTGAGAATTTTGCCATCCTCTCTGCAACAGAAAGCATCTCTAAGGAGATAATTATCTTTGTCGCCACGGGAACATGCTTTCGCTGAGTTCTCCACGATCGTAGCGTTGCTATCTATACGCAAATAAGATTATAATTAACCCACACATCAATCTCTATTTGTAGATGAAAAAAAAGTACTCCGTAATATAGCATATTACATAAACTCATACACATATACGGAGTATAACGAAAGCTGTTAAACAGTTTACCTTCAACCATACATGTAAGAACAAGGACAAGCACAAGAAGAGTAAGCATTGGAAAGATCTTCATGTCAAAGTCTTTTGAAAACAAAACTATGATCTATAAACAGAAAACTGAAAGAACCATGCGATTTTGGTGAATATATACGAGGTGTTAGTTCGGTGTCTTCTTCAACTGATAATTACGTGCTACTTAAGAAATCTTTGTTAGGTTTGCTCACTGAATATTCCATGGTGATTGTTGAGGTGGTCGTTTAGTGTCATCTTCATGATATAATGACGTTTTGGTTTTGATAGTTAGTTTGGTGTATGTAAGTAATTTCGAGAGATTAGTAAACTTCGAGAAGTCATCGTGACATTCACTGATACATGTAACACATTTAACCATGTTTGCTCTCTATACGAACCAAACAAGTATTGGTTTATTCTATAACACATTCCGTTTTAACGTACTTTAACCTTTACGAGCATTGGATCCAAGTTGGCTAACATACTTGCTTCAGATTACCCCGAAGGGACTTTAATTTACCTCACCCCAAAAGGACATACACCCCGAAGGGAGTTACTTTACTCCGAAAGGATATAATTAATATCCATCCCGAAGGATTTTCTCACACCTCCACCGAAGGGTTCGTGAACATCATCCCGAAGGATTTCCTCACACCTCCCTCGAAGGGTTCGTGAACTTAGCGTTAGATCCAAGCTATTATTAATTTATCATTCTCACACTTTTATTATTCATGTACTAGTACGATTAAGTACCTTCATCATATATATGCCTTACACCACAAAGTGGACACATACACATATAATTTTATTCACAATCGTAAAACATTTTACTTTTCCACTTACTTTCACAAAGTCAAAAAAATTTGTACTTTATTTACCATTACAACCCCGCAAAATCCTATCATCATTGCACAATTTGATAGATGAATTAATGAATGTAATATACACACGTTTACCCAATGCTACCAAATCATATAATAATGACAAATCTTATTCACTACGTACACTACAACAACAACCACTTTTAGATACAGATACGTTGGTAGCCCAAAGTGGGATTTTGATGTAGCAAATGGTTTTTGGCTACAAATGGTTCTAGCCAAATGTGTTGTCCCCCAAGGTATGTAGCAGAAAGTTTTAGCTAAAGAAGAATGTAACTTTTAGCTACAACCGCTGGGGCCCACTGATTTTCTAAACAAAAACTTGACCAGAGTGGGGCCCACGTTTTTTGCTACAACTCATGCCTGTAGCTAGTTATTTTCTATTATTATTTTCGTTTTTTGTTTTTTGTTTTTTTTTTTAATTTTTTAATTTTTTGTTTTTTTTTTTTTTTAAAAAAAAGTGGGGAACTATCAACTATGGGCCACGACACTTTCTGTAGCCAAAAATGGGTCATTAAAATAGGAATTTTTGGCGGGAAACTTTGTTGCAGCAGTATTGCTGCAAATCCATTGTTTTTCCGGAATTTTTTACGGAAAAAACTACCAAAACCAATGCTTTAAATCACTCAAATCAATAATACAAAATGCTTTCATTCATTCGTTCATTCAAAACCGACCAATTACAAAAGAAGATCCATACAAATACTAATATACTTACGTAATTCAAATTACAAAAGAAGATCCATAGAAATACTAATAATTTATCCTAAAGCGACTACTCGTCATCATCAAACTCACTACTACTACAACCATCACCAACATTATCATGCTCACTATTACCAGCACCATCTTCATCAACACTTGTCGGTATGTAACAGTTATCAAGGTCGAGATCAGAACTGGGGTCGGAATGAGTAGTACTAGGACCGCCACGAGTATATGTAGAACCAGGAAACATAGGAGTGGATGAGTCGGGAATATGAAACTGTGAAGCGGGTGTACCTTGTTGACGGTTGTAGAAATCAATAAATTGTTTAAACACGTTTCTTTGCTCCTCTAGCTCCATAGCATGCGCCTTCTTCATCTCTTCAACCTCCTCTCGGGTACAAAAACCTTGGTCCGCTTGTGAGCTCCTAGAACTCGAGCCCGTGCCCGGTACCACCCTGCCCACACCCGCAATATGTCCTCGATTGTGAGAATCCAGGACTTCTTCGATGATCTGGCGGTCTGTCTTGTAATCCATCTTTTTTTTCTTTGATAGCATCTTTAATAGCTTTCATTTCTCCCTGTCAAAAATAACATATATTAGTTCATAAGTTAAAACCTAGCAAATCAAAACTATATCAGCAGCTTATTAAAACTAAAACGCATTGAAATTAACCAAAAGCATTGTTTCCTATCATGCCTGCTCATGGATAATTTAATTTGGCTAAAAATTAAAAAATATTAAAGCATACATTTGGCTACGACATGCGTCGTAGCTAAAAGTGAAGGTCCAAGAATGTTGAAATTTGACCAGAAAGATTGAAAATGGTGGGGCCCATCACACTTTTAGCTACAATATATGTAGTAGCTAAAATTATCCGTAGCCAATGATATTACTTGGTGTAGTGTACACGCAAAACATGTACATTTCTTTATAACTAAAACAACTTTTTTTTTCCTTTATCTTAATGATCATTGCATACATCTTAACATCCTTGACATATCACCATGATTCTATACGCGTTTTCAGTTCTTACAAGCGCATCATACTTTACGTAGCTTAATTCATGTATTTCTACCATACCATACTTTGATCATGAATTCCAAACAATAATAAAACATCTATATCTCATCATATTTTAAATCATGTCTTTTAGCAACCATACTTTAATCATTTTCCCTAACGCAACATACAAGTCGTCCCGTGGATTTCGGAAGCCCTATGCCGTGATTGCAAAAGAGGCCCTCTAAAAACAAAAATTTTATTTGTTTTATAAAAACCATCTTGCAGTCTACAATGCTTATTTAAAATTACATCAATTAAAAAAAATTCTAATCCAACTCAGTAATATGTGGAAACAATAAAGCAAATGAAAAAAAAAAATCAAACATCCCACATTTTGAAGTGTACTGCTACTGTTTGCATTGTGCTCGTACTCCTAGAAGACATCAATGAACCCTTGCTACTTATGCTGCTTGTTCTACTTAAAATGAGTGATTTAGGAATAGTGAAATTATTTTGTTCCGCGGGGAAATGATGATGGAGGAGTTTTCCATTGGCAAATAGTTGATCAGCCAATTCTGACCCGAATTTCACGTCTGGTGACATTTCAGGAAATGTAAACATATCGCTGCTGGCTGGGCTAGTTTTCGACCGGCGATGAGTTTCCATAATGTTGGTAAGAAATGGGAATTGGATGGTATTGTGTTGTGGAATGAAGGTGAAATTTATAGTAGCATGAAATTGGTGAAATTGAGAGTAATGGGCTAATGGGGATTGGGGTCACTTTGATTATTTAAGTTTTGATTTTCCCCCTAAAGAGGAGGTCATATGGGACCCTACTCACAAACTTAACGTGGCCAACCCGTTTTATGAAGTTGGGTCACTTTTAGATAACGTTTTTAAAAGTACCAATGTTATGAACAAAGTGGTGTAAAGTAAGACTTGGTTTGCACTTGTGTTAAAATGCAGATTACATGCATCAAAGTATATATATATATATATGCCACAAAGGAAGTAAGAACTTTGAGCACACATTTGATTGTACCATCTAGGTGATAAGTCACTAGGTAAATATCTTAAGGAGACCTAGGAAAGGGTTCAAAGATGGTCACGGGACTCACTCGGATACCACAATGTAGGTAGCGTTCATCTAAGTTAAAAAATCGTCCATCCTGGATAGCCTGAACAAAGAAAACTTCATTTGTTTATGGTAATATAGATGATTAGACTAGAAAAATTACACATTATATCTAACACATGAGTTTTTTTTTTTTTTTTTTTTTCTTCTCACGAGTAAGCTCCCGAATTTTTCTCACAACAGTCACTTCTCTATAAGGATACGGAGTATAATTTAACACGATTAACATAATTGGATGCACTTTAAATCGAGCTATCGGAAAATGTATACCTCAAGAAACTTTTTGTATACACAAAACTTATACTAGAATAAATGTTGATGCTAAAAGAATGGCAGCCATGATCTTATGGATCATGTGTAATTCAACTTTAAGGCTACTGGCCCTTATATTATTGACCAAGTAATTGAGTGATTTCAAGGAGCCATTGGATTTGGAACACTTGTAAATCATTATTGTCACAAAGTACCTTTGAAGGCTTTAAAAATGGCTCCTTGTAGTTATTATGTTTTCTCCTTTAAATCCTGATATCTAATATTTTAATGTTTTAACTACCTGAATGGGATTGTAATCCAGCCATTTTAGTTCAAATACTTTTTTGTTATGTACATAAAAGGCCTTATTAATCCTTCACCTAGAAGACACTACATTTCGAATCAAAGATGGAACTATGACACAAAGTGACCAGATGCATTTGAAATGAATTAACAATTCTACAAACACAATTTTCAAGGACCAGATGCATTTAAGAAAAACTAGATTTTTTCAACATAAATAACACTATGTACGCCACAAAAATTCATGATTGTTGGACCTTCGAAACCCACCTTGATTCCGTCACTGTTTCACACACTTGCTTGATCTTATTTTAATTCAAGGACAACTGAAAACTTGGAAAAAAAAAGTACTTATAACCTATTACCTTAAAAGCTATAAACCCCCTAGTGCTAGTTGGTTGTCGACATGGAAAAAAATAGAACAATAACAATGGTGAGCCATACATCATTGAATCTAAACTTGAATGTCACCTTTGTCATGTCATAAATTCCAAAGGAGACAACTCAAAACCTTAACAAAACCATTGTCTCCCATTTGGTTCAATGGTAGGAGACCCTTTTGAGGTATAATACTTGTGTTCCAAGAGTTATGTGGCATGCCTTTTTGACCAACTTACCTACCATCATATCATTTCCATTTCTTAATCCATCTTGTACTTAACTTATACATCACTTCTTATAGTCATACATCTAGCATGTGATAACAATCAATGACTGTTTGTGGTAAGCTTATGACTGGACACAATGCGTAGCAACTACGGGTTGGGTCCAAATAGATGCAAATTAATTAGACCGGGTGTAAATAGGCAAAATCACATCAATCGACTAGCGCACATGGTACAAGATGTTTTATGCATGTGTTGAATATATATCCAAATATGCAATTTTGCATTATTCGAAAGATATATATGCAAATGCCCCACTTCACGATAATCAACTATTCTTTAAACTAATTTTTATCATAGGTAATGATATTGTTACATAAGACAACAATAGAACGAACATTTGCTCATTTTAAGACATTTAATCTGTGAACTTTTACTTTGGAATGCGGTAGATATTCATAGTCATGAACTCATGTAACTAGATTTGATAATTAAATGATGATACAGTAAGAAAACTAGTATATACATTTTACTGAGTACTTATTAAGAAAATTCCATTGTGTACAATTCTTTTTTTAACTATGCTTTCGATCTTTTGGCCGACTAATCTACCTGACTTCACCACGACAGAGGCTTAGAATCGGGTTCTGCCTTCTAAAGTTCTAATTCTAAAAGATTAGCTTGACTACTTCAGAGTTGTTTGCACAAAAAATATTCAAACCTGAAAAATCTCACATTATTTTATTGATGATAGTAATAAGCTCTTCAATCTTCACCACCTTGATCAACTAGAGTGGTTACTTTTTATCAAACTTTTAAATGATCAATGATGAGTGTGGTCATTTCAAACCTTACAAAAATACATTTTATATAGGTTAATCAAGAATAAAAGTTATTGTAAAACTCAAATATGTGAAAATTCGTAACTAAACTTGCAACTAGATTGTAGTTGAGCATTTTAAAATGAAGATGCAAAATTCAAGGTAAGTCAAAGACAAAAAGTGTTGCTCTTTCGTAAATCAAGAATTCAAGTTGTTTGAAACAATGGAGCAAAATTCATGATGGTCAAAAACGGGTAAAATACGCCACCTTTCTTCTCTAAATTTTGTTACTCGTACTAAATTTATGGACCCAACCAATTAAAAGGGCCAATGACCCATTTTATTTTTGGTACCTATTGTTTTGGTTTTTAGTTATCCTAGCTGAGCCCATTAACTTTGAAGGTGTAGTTAAGCCTAGAGGTGCACATTTCGGTTTTATTTTGAAACTGAACCGGTTTAAAATCCGGTTTCGGTTTTATTCAAATAATTAAAAACCGGTTTTACGTAAAACCAGTTCGTTTTGAAACCGGTTTTGAGAGGAAAATATCCGGTTTAAACCAAGAATCGGTTCGGTTTAAACCAGTTTTACCACGAACCGGTTCGGTTTAAACCGGTCGATCATAAAAACTATAACCGGTTACAAAACCGCCGGTTCGGTTATTTTATAACCGGTTTTTCCAAAACCGGGTTTTTGGAAAACCAGTTTTCATTTTATTGTCAGGTTCGGTTTAAAAACCGGCTTTTTTTCACCTCTAGTTAAGCCTAAGTGCCTAACTATCGATTAAGTGCAATGCAAAAGTGACTAAATCTAAGTATCAAGTGTACTGTTTATATTTAGAAACTTAGAATGTGTATGTAAATTACTATAAATGTATTTCCAACAGTCTAGATTCTTTACTCTATAAAGCTTAAAATTGTTTAGTTGATGAGACTTAATAAGTTGTTACATGGACCGGAAGCGACTACGGGGCAAGAAATTCATGAGCACTCAATCGAGCTCCTAAGGTGGAACCCTGAACTGAGATGAAATATGTATAATTGAGATCCTTGATGGGTTTTGCCATGCACATGTATCAGCATATTTGATATCTCATACGTAATTTTTAACCGGTTTGGCCAAGAACTACTAATCACATCAATACTCGTATTGCATAGCGCAAGTGCGCTACCAATTTGAATAATTATGTCACAAATATTACAACTTAGATCTGTGTAAAGATCATTTTATACCAAGAGACAACTTGATTAACATAAAATATAGTACTTATGGTACGTAACTGCACTGTTTCTCACAAACTGGCATCTCAGTCCAACAACCGACAATTTTTCCATCGACTTTGCAACAGAAAGAACCTTTAATGAGATTATTATCTTTGTCGGCAGGGGAACATACTTTCACTGAGTTCTCCACGATCGTAGCGTTGCTATCTATACGCAAATAAGATTAACCCACACATCAATCTCTATTTGTAGATGAAAAAAGTTAATATACATTACATAAACTCATACACATATATAACGAAAGCTGTTAAACAGTTTACCTTCGACCATACATGTAAGAACAAGGACAAGCACAAGAAGAGTGAGCATTGGAAAGATCTTCATGTCAAAGTCTTTTGGAAACAAAACTATATATGATCTATAAACAGAAAATTGAAAGCACCATGGGCTTTTGGTGATTAATATATACGACGTGCAGTGTTAGTTCGGTGTCTTCTTCAACTGATAACGTACTACTTAAGAAATCTTTGTTAGGTTTGCTCACTGAATATTCCGTGGTGATTGTTGAGGTGTTCGTTCAATGTCATCTTCACGATGTAATGACGTTTTGGTTTTGATAGTTATTTTGGTGTACGTAATTTCGAGAGGCTGTTGTATACTTTAACTTCGTGAAGTCATCGTGACATTCACTGATGCATGTAACACATTTTAGCCATGTTTGATACGTATTCATACCCCATATAACTTTTCTTGATTCATACACGTTCCTCTGTTTACTTTACTGGGCCGATTAAGAGCACTAGGTGTCAAGACAAGCCTTAGGCTCGTCGTCGTGCCACCTCAGCGCCACATCAGCATCTCATTTTTCCACAATTAACCACAACAAACCCCTTCCTCACTCATAACAAACCTCAACCTCTATTGGGTCTCACATTTACAATTTAATTTTTTTCTTTTTACATTTTCACATATATACAACCAGCCAAAATATAAAATATATATATATATATATATATATATATATATATATATATATATATATATATATATATATACAACCATGTATACTGGAAAAAAAAAAAAAAAACATTTATATCTTCTTCTTTCATATTAACCACCACCACCATCTTCACAGTTCACACACACACATACGCTGCACACACACACAACCCAACCACCATATCTTCTTCTTCCATAAACCACCACCACCATCTACAACTCACACACACATACACACGCTGCACACACAAAAAACCAACAAT
Organism: Chrysanthemum seticuspe; assembly: GCA_019973895.1. Taxonomy (NCBI): domain Eukaryota; kingdom Viridiplantae; phylum Streptophyta; class Magnoliopsida; order Asterales; family Asteraceae; genus Chrysanthemum; species Chrysanthemum seticuspe. The sequence goes on from BPTQ01000006.1 coordinate 30,157,840, forward strand.
TTGAAATATTAAAACGTTATAAAAACTTTTGTCAGAAACATTTGCTCGTTGTGGTGACGATGAGCTAGCCGATGACGCCCTACGGCGAGGGGGGTCGGTGTCACGGCGAGGCTCGGCGAAGAGCCACGGTGGACGGCGAGCCTCAACGACGAAGCCACACCGTGTGCTCTAATTAAACCTCTTAATATTTATTTGCAACATTTCAGTCCTACATTTTGGATGTTCGTTTATATAAAGCCTTTAACTTCCAATTATCCATTAAGAGCATAGGGTGTCATAACCCCGAGTTAAAGTTTCAGTTAGTGTCACGTCAGGCCCACATCAGCATTAACATTTTCACTTTAACTAAAAGAACACACCTTTTTATCATAACTTAACCTTAACTAAGAAAAACACCACATTTTAGGGGCAAATATGTAAAATTTTAGGAGGCGAATATGTATTTTTTTTATTATTATTATTATTATTATTATTATTATTTTAATATTTGCTGCTTAACGCAGTGTTAAGGTGGTAACGCACCCCTTAACTCACTTGGGTGGTATGGTTAGGGGTGAAAACGAGCCGAGCCGAGCCCGAGCCTGCCAGAGCTCGAGCTCGGCTCGTTTATATATAAAAAGCTCGAGCTCGAGCTCGAGCTCGTTTCGAGCCTCACATTTTGAGCTCGAGCTCGGCTCGTGAAATTTTTCACAAGCTAGAGCTCGACTCGTTAACATAAAGCTCGGCTCGTTAACACAAGGCTCGAGCTCGTTAACACGGTTATACGTATAGAAAATATATATACGTATATATTTCTAGGGCTCGTTTAGGCTCGTGAGCCTAAACGAGCCTTTTGTATAGAGCTCGGGCTCGAGCTCGATTATTAAATGAGCCAAGCTCGAGATCGTTTAGGCTCGGCTCGTTTGAGCTTTTTACCGATCCGATCCCGAGCTTTTCACGAGCGGCTCGGCTCATTTCCACCCCTAGGTATGGTAACACATCCCTTAACTCAAAAAGGTTAAGGCTTAACTCACTTCCCAAGTTACGGTACCACATGCTCTATTTAACTAGCAGGTCGCACGTTGCAGCGACGGGTACCACGTAATTGATAGGCGAACAATGTTTTTTTTGTTTTTTTTTTGTTTATGGTGATAATAAGTTTGTTGGCGAGAATCTTATTGCAGTCACGATAAACTATTAAAATTCTGAGATCGTTGATGATATCTTATTTAAGGCCATTTTCAACTTCTTTTTTTCTTTTCTTATTTTGAAAGTTCGGATATAAGATACATATGAACTTATTACTTTTAGATTAAAATACATCGTTGGTCCCTAAATTTGGCAAGACACATCGTTATGGGACAAAACTCGACCTTTTCATCGCAATAGGTCCAAACCTTGGCCATTAAATGCCAGAATCGTCCTTTGACCAATAACGCCTATGTCAACGTTTTTTTTCTATTAGTTATTGGAGGGTATTATAGTCCATACACATTTATAACTCAACTTAGTTAATTCTAACTCAAGAACTATTCCACCTACACATAAAGTGGTTATTTTGACTTTAATAGAAGTTAATTTTTTAGGTCTTTAATCTAACCTACATGATTTGAAAATGGTGATGATGTTAATTTTAGAGAAAGAATGGTGACGATTTTTGATTGAAATTATGTTTTTTTTTTTTTTTTTTTTTTTTTTTTTGTGGAGAAGTTTATGAGATTTGAGAATAGTGATGGTGTTAATTTTAGAGAGAGAAGCAAACATTTAGAGAGAGAAGCAGGAAAAAGAGATAAAGAGAGGGTGGTGGTGGTGATGGTATAATTTTATTGATTAAATACACCGTTAGTCCCTAAGGTTGTACCAGTCTTACCACCAAACAATGAAATGACCATTTTACCCTCATGTGCAAGGCACATGGGGAAATTAACAGACGGTGACTAACAGAAAATTGGTCAAGGTACTTGTCTAGAGTATAAAACCCAAGTTTTGAACTTGTGACGATGAAGATCCCCACTTTTGTCCCCCTACAATGCGCAGTGACAAGTTTAGAGACTAACGGTGTATTTTAGTCTAAATACCAAATACTAAAGGTTAATTTCATTTTCATGAATCCCCAATCTCATTTCACCTCTCTCACTCCAACTGCCAGTCGTCACTTTTCTGACAACTATCTCCGACCACCACCACCTTGCCACCGTTCCAACCAACATCAAGAGGAGGTCATTGACTCGTTTGTTAACGGGTTTAGAGCGAACGGTTCGCACTAGGGTTCGTTTTGCTTGTTTGGATCGTGTAACACCACCACAGCGCCACCACCGTGCCTCCACTACCTCGTCTCTTCTTCTTTCTCTTTTTGTTAGTAAGCTAAGACAACTCAAAACTATCTTATTAACCTTTTGCTCAAAATTCGATTATAAAAGATGTGTTATTGTTTTCGTTGATGAAAACTAAAGTAAAAACCTTTTGAATCTAATTTCGTGTGATAAAATCTGCTGCAAAGAGGTGTTTGTTTGTAACGGTATGTATTCGGGTCGGGTAAAACCCGACCGGGTCGGATTTGATCCATTTCATTTCGGTTCCGTTTGGATTATTGATTTTGTGTTGCTCTTGATGATTGATGTTAGAGGTGGAAAAATGTGCCCAAAAGCAAAACCCATGGGCTAAATGGGTAAAATTTTAAAAGATTTGGGCACATTTCGCCCCCTCTTTTTTTTTAAAAGGGCGCATATAGCCCATTGAAAACTTAAATGGGTACTAACGGGCACATTTTTTTCTCAATTATAGAACATTACGATCGTTTTAAAAGAATTATTTTTTTATATAATATATTTAAGTTTTTTATTATAAATAAGATATTACGTTTAAGGAATTTATTTCGTCGTTTTAGGTCTTTTATTAAGCGATTTGTATAACATGTGCCCGTTTGGCTAGTGCTCGTTTAGCCCGTGCCCGTTTTAGCCCGTGCCAATTCTAGCCCTAGCCCTAGCCCGTGCTCGCCTGGCCCACCAATTTTGCCACCTCTAATTGATATTGTAATAATTTGGCCTCGGTTTGGTTAGTGACTTGACTAGGGTCACGGGTGGCTTAGTCTCGGTTTATTTTTGGATCTACTTGTTCGATTGATTTTTAATCAGCTGAGTGTGAAGATAAATATGTTCGATTTTTATAAGGTGAGCATGGATTATGTTTGTGTCTCGTTCGATTCAAATTTGGTCACAAACCAAAAGGGTGGTTATAATTGTGTGCTTGTTTGGTCTCGGTTCAGCCACACCCATGTAGGGTTACCATTGGGTTTTCACTTGAGAACATGATTTATTTACTCATTACATATTGGATTACCTTATTATGTACATGATAGGTCACTAGTTTTACAAACACAAGTAATATAGAAAGAGATAAGGCGATTGAACAAGTAAAACCACACACACACACACACGAGATACTAAGACCGGTTACGCATAAGATGTATGTGAAAGAAAAACTTGAACAACCAACCCTCAAATGAGGGTTTACAAGAGTATTTATAGGAGGGAAGCTAGGGCAACACTCCTAGTTCTCTTCCTTTCCTTTATGGGCTTGGGCCTAAGCTCATGGGCCTTCTACATAAGCTTAAGGCTAATAACAAACATAAAGGCCATAATAAAGCTAACTATTACATATTTATTACTAACACTTGATTATGGTTTAGGAGTGATTCCAACAATCTCCCTCTCAAGTGTTGGTGATGAACGGTGAAGGCGTTGATGTAATAGTCGCTCTGACGTCTTCTGACATTCTTCTTTCTTGTGAGAGGAATTGCCTTGATTCGAACAATCTCCCCAGTGTAGAGAGATAGTTGTCTTTGAACAGTTATGCTTTGACGTCATCTTTAACTTTGTTCTATGATTATTGTTCTTTGTGGTGAAAGTGATAGTATGTTGTTGTCTGCATCAATCTGCCTCAGGTCTGCTTCGCTGCTCCAGTGTCTCCACGTCATTCTTCAACATGCTCACACGCTCTTTGACGTTGGAATTCAATACTGATGAAGTTCTCTAAGTCTTTAACTTTGTAGATTCTTTGGTTTGACGACGAATCATTCTGACGGTTGTGTTGCTTTTGAATAGAACTTTCATCAGTGATGATGTTGGCGTGAGCATGAAAAGAATCAGCACGATCATACTGCTCCGGAGCTTCCATAAGAAGAAAACATTTCAAATGGTTAGTAATAAGCAGGTTCCGGCACTTACGAGTTTGAACTTCGAGAGTGTTAACAGCATAGTGTGAAAACACAACTCTAATTCTTACAAAGGCCGTTCCTGAACTGGAGTCCCACAAGTGAGATAACGCGATGTACCGAAGTACATCTACAGTTCAGATGAGTCGCTGAGGTACACCGAAGCATCACCTCACGACTGTAGACCGTTTGAGACACACTCCGCGTAATCCACGGGGAGTTACCGAAGTGACCTGCTGTCAGGGCTGTTTGATGTTAACCCTGGCAGGAGTTTCCATTCAATCACTGAGGATCTCAGAAGTGAACCTCTCATAAATGTTCTCGACAGATTTCTAAGATCTGTGAAGGACTCGATATGAACCACTGAATCACTGAAGATCTTATTTGTTGATCAACAAGTGATGAAATGTCAAGTGTTCCTAAGAGATCTTTTGATGAATCTCGTGGTTCTAGACTCAATAGTGCGTTTTGGTTTTCCTGAGCGGAGACTAGGGAGAGGGTCTCCTTCTTCAATACCAGCGATCTCTAAGAGAAAGCCAATAGTTTACGTAGGGTTCCCTGTGAGAATGAAACAAGCTTCTGTTGAGAGAAACTTGAGTGACTAAGAAGGTTTAGTGCATGCGTCACTGGGTCCATGACGACTTTTAGTCTTCAATACCGGTGTCACTAAGTGACAACCAGTAGCATATGAATTGAACCCGGTGTCTGCCCTAAGTTGAATAATCTGGAGGGCTATTTCTTTTCACCCTTTACTTTACATTTCTTTTTGATTCTTCAACTCCTTCTTTCTCCGATTCTCATTTTCTCCTTTTTACAATCATACCTAAGGACTTCTAAGTACTAACTATTTGTGATGTCCTTGGGTAGATCCCTCCGGCTCTGGCGGATCATAGGACGGTTATTCCTAACCTTAGTCACCTTATAACTCCATGACTAACCTATGTTGCCATTAAAACCACTGTTTGTGAAACATCTCTCAAAGGGTTTGTAAATGAAAAACATGTTTGAACCACTGTGAGAGATAGGATTTTGCATAAATACTCCCCCTCCATATGTGCTTAATAGTTTTAACGGTTAAATGCACAGTGAGGAAAGAGCGCGCACATTTTGAATTGATCCACTCGAGATAGACAATCCCCCGCGAGACACGGTTACGTTGCATAGTTAAAGAGTTACATTGTCAGCTTTTAGGTGACAACTAGCTCTAATAACTACCTTGAAGGTGTAGACAATCCTCGAAAGGTTGTCATACCCGTCAGAGTTCATGTCTACCAAGATTTTCTCGAATGGTACATTCTACTCAGAGAAGTCCTTTGCGAGACACGTTTACATTACTAGCGAACTAGCTTGAAATTATTACCCGTCCAGGACAAGTCTTTTCGAGTTACTAACAGTTTAGTATCGTCAATTCTTTGGTTAAGTCTGAAGTCCACAGATTCATTTTCATTTTGCACAACATATTTCTTATCACACAAATTTTCTCCCCCTCAAAAATGGCATATAAAATGTTATTTTTGAACGGTTGAGAATAAATATGACCATTTCGAGTGTTGCGGGAAGATGACCACTATGAAAAATTTGTGAACAAAGTTTTAATTCAAATACTCCCCCTCAACTAGTGATATAAACGGTTGAGGTTTTGAAAATCATATGGGGAAGTACTTGTCTTTTTGAGCAAAACCTTGAAAAGTGAAAGGTTTGATAGGTTTTACTCAAAAATAAGAAGCTTTCGCTCCTTTTATAAGGATTGTGGCACTGAGGCGTACCACAGGGTCCTTTCTTGCAAATTGCGGGTTGTACACTGTTATGTGTGCACAAGCCATCGACATATATCATCATACATCCAAAATTTTTTAATGAAAGAACCAAATCAAGGAGTACCAGGAAGTGCAGTGATGTTCCCAGGAGTATGAACAGGGCGTTGATAGCCGGTGATGTTGATCCTGGGTCGACCACCAACAAAACTTTCCAACATTCTGAACTGATCCCTTCTGAACAACCGTTCATCAATCATGGTTATGATCCTTCTCACATTCCTCCGATCCTGAGAATTCCATCGCTTAGGGTTCCCAATGTTTTCACGTATATCCTTCAATCGATAAGCTAATCCGTCCCTAACTATCTTCAGAGTATGATCTCCAAATTTGTGAAGCTCATTACACGCCATCAAGCAATTGCGATGAAGTTCACTGCGATAAACGACACCAAACGGTTTGCTGATGAGCGTTAATTGTGATAGCTGGTTGATATCGGGAAGATCAAGCTGTGGTGGAGTGAAGTTGGCACGTTTCTGATATGATTCAACGGCAAGCTGAAGATCTTCAACACGTTCTTTGATGACTATGCGTCTGATGAAGATGAGCAGTGACTTGATGAATTCACGTTGTACTTCAGTTGGAAATTGTCTCATGCGACCTTGAACTTTGGCAAGGTACATGTCTTCAATATCGTTGATGTTCAAATTCTCAAAGTCAGCTTCAGAGAATGCATAGTCCCTTTCGTCTTGTCTTTTAACTACAATCTTCTTGAGAAAAGTGTAGTCCCATTTAGACGATAGACCAACATGTTGGATGGCCACGATACTTTTAGTACTGAACACTGCATGTTGAGACTTCTGGACCAAGCAGCTTCTGTAGTAGATTCTTCGGCGTTCCGGCCAATGGTGAATCCCATACATTGCCTCTTGGTCATACGCTACCACTTTGTCGGAGAACATGTGGGTAGCACGTTCCTCGATGGCTATACAATCAGAGTATATGGCAGCAGGGAATGGAAGTGTCAGAGATGTAGCGTATTTCCTTGAACCATCGCCACCGTGTTGAAGAAAATCTAAGTCTTTGTTGAAGAAATGTCTGAAAGGAATCCTAGGCTGATCAGGTTGGCCAATGGTAGGTAGAGGTCGAGACCAGTCGGTGTAATATGGAGGATTGTCCCGTTTGGTGAAGTCGATGTTTGCTTCTGGGTTGAGCCAATCCATGTTATTAGACATGGCTCGAGCAATGTTTTCAAGGTGATATTCAACCTCGATTGCATTTTCCGAGCTGTCTTTCAAAAGTAGGAATGCTTCATTCTTGATGCGCTTCAATTCAGATTTCGTCATCTTCTTCACCCGGAACCTTTCTTGCAAAATCTTTGCATGCTCCAAGGTACTACCGTCTACCAATTCTTAACCATCTTCAGGGTAGGGATTGTTGTTAACAAGTGTAGCAAACCATTCAAATTCTTCAGTTTTATCGTCATCTAGCCATGATACGACGTCAGTATGAAGCGTCTTCTTCTTATTTTTCGAAGGCTTAGATGATGATTCTGGTTTCTGTCCTTGTTTGGGAGAGGTGGGTTGTTGTTGGGGCTCAAGGACCTCTTCATCGTCACCACCCGTATATTCAAAGTGATCACCGGTTTTTTGAGTCTGGGGTGGTAACTCGGAATCGTCCTGAGGTTTATCAGTTGAAGAGCGAGGAGGAGATCTTCGTTGAGAAGGAGTCCGTTGAGGTGGGGGTTGCATAGACGAAGATTCACCAGATTACTTCTGACATTTAGATGCAGAGTCCTTGTCCTTATCATCGTCATCTCTTGGCCGTTTGGGTTGATCGGCTGACTCCTTGCATGATGATATGAGTTGAAAAGCAAGTAGACCTTCGAAAAATTTAGCTTCATCCGAAGTAAACGTTCCAGATCGCTTTGACATTTGCATCACTAGTTTAGCGATTAACTCAGATTCAGAGAGATCAGCTTCTTTGGCCATTGTATGTTTAACCAATGCGACGATGTTAGGGGTGAGTTGTCTGGAAAATACTTCTCTAGTCACACCGGGGACAGTGTCGAGAAGAAACTTGTGGGTATGATCTCTTGCTGTCTTTTCCAGTTCCTTTTGGACTTTAGGAACGATATCTTGAAGGTACTTTTGAGTGTAACCTTCAATCATTTCATCCAGTTTCTCTTTATGATGACCTTTCATGAATTCCTGGATAAACTTCCTTTCTTCTTGCATCTTGTCATGCTCGTTATACAGATGCTGTATGTGATCAGCAAAGAAATTCAACTTGATGTTAAGTACGTTTTTCTTTCTGACTTGTTTTACAGCTTTGGCAATCCGTTCATGAGCATGAGAAACCCAAGATTTAGGTGGTTTCTTCACGGATTTGGATGATGATTTGGTTGCCTTCTTGGATGGTGGTTGCGATGAATGAGACGAAGAATCCGATGATGATGAGATGTGAGGAGGTTCCGGGTCCTTTGGTGGTTCAGAAGTTTCCTTCTGTGAGCGTGTAGGACTATCCAGAAGCACATCGTCGTAAGCAGCATCTTTATCTTTCTCAGTTTCCGGTTCCTCAAAATCATATACAATAGTATCCTCTGCAGGCTTTTGTTGTTGCACAAGAGTGGTGGCACCAGCTCCCTTATCGGGTTGATTAACCGCATCAGGAGTTGGTGAAGATAGAGCTGCACCACTTGACCCACCGGGGCCACCCATTTGGTCTTTAGTAAATTCTTCAGCCTTTTGAAGATGTCTGACGATTTTATACTTCTTCCTGTATGATTTATCCAGTTGCTCTTCTTCTTCTTCAGAGCTCTCATCATAGGGTACAATTGCTGGAGTCTTCCCTTTTCCTTGGAAAGCTGGAGGACTTGGAGGTTTTGCTACTGAGGCAGGTGCTTCGGTTGCAGTTACAGAGTAATGAACCTCTTCATCTGTATCAGTATCTTCAGAGCTCTCGTCCACAAGCTTTCTTTGCGGTTCAAGTGTGGGAATAGGTTCGGCTTCCTTTACGGGAACAATCCTTTTAGAAGGAGGATTCCTTTTAGGAAGCTTTCTTTGACTCACAGTACTTGTTGCGCTTCCTGCACTTCCTCTTCTGGTTCTCCTTACAGGTGTTCCAGAAGACTTTTCGTCAAGATGACCAACTTTGCCTTGTCTAACTGCTTCCAGATACCTTTTGTACGTTTCGAGCTTTCTAACATCTTCAGTTAGCAGGAAATCTGGCAACACAGCACCTTGTTTCTTTGTAGACGATTCCTTGATTCTGAAAGATAGAATAGGCTCCGTCAACATATCGTGATTTTCGGGGTCATTGAGCCTCTTGGGAATATCAGGATGAAGTCCAAGTGCTCTCTGGATCAACAGTTTAGTATATCTGATGTAGGGAATCTTTGAGTCAAGCTTGTTGAGAAATGACATCATGTCATCCCAAGTCAGAGCTTCGATAGCGATGTGTTTCATGTTGACCAATGCCCAAAATATTTGCAGTTCCATGAGCTTAGGATGCTCATAGCCACTGTCACGACCAGAAACAGACTTGGTGATGATCATGTAGAGAGTTCTCCATGGTTGAGGAATACTCTTAAGCTCTACGTGAGAATGCTTGGTGATTACTCCTGTAGCCTCGTCATAACCGATATCGATTAAGAATTGGAGAGTGAGCTCTTCAGCAGGTGTGGCATATAGTTTGGTTGGTTCGACTTCAGGAATTAGGAGAATAGCCTTTAAGTCTGCAGGTGTAATGGTGACTTGTTTGTGATTCAGAGTCACCGTCACAGCAGTCTGTCCTTTGACCCTTTCCATAGTGTTCCAAAACTGTTGGATATAGATCTCAGGAACAGTTGCAGAGTGAGTGAGCATATTCTGATACGGATGAGTCCTCAGAATATCAATAGCAATTAAACACGAAGACTCAGAGCAAGTGAGGGTGTCAAAGTCAACACGGAGATTATTCTTTCCTATCTTCATTGGATAGCCATAAGGATAGATATCAGCAATGGAGAGAACATTTGGTGCATCCATGTTCATTTGAGCAGCCATGTTGTGATCTGAAATAACATTAGCCAAAAGAACCAACATATCGAAAGACATCATGTTAGTCAACAGAAGGTCTTATTGTCTAGTTATTGAATGTACAGTGTCAATGATTGTTACAAATCCTAAGTCACTTGTAAGTGCAATAGTCCAATGATGTCGAGAAATGTTTCGTGAGTTAGTTAACTTTAAGTTTTAAAGTTGATGTTATCACTTATGGTTCACAACATATCAAACGTTTTAGGTTTATTAGAGACATTATTGGATTCGTGACGATATGATTAGTTTATTTACAAGTTTGTACACGTAACAATTCATAACGAAGGTATGATCCAGGCTTATGCGTAGGATTGGTAAAGTTATGCGTAGACAGAAATGATATATGCGTAGGCGTAAACTTACGCGTATGATCCTAACTTACGCGTAAGAAATATTACGTGTAAGAAAATATGGACCATATGCGTAGAGGTTACGCGTAGGCATATATTAACCTTACGCGTAAGGCTACTCGTAAGAGTTGACCTTATGCGTAGAGGTCACTGTTTACGCATATCCTTCACAGGATACGCGTAGTCCCATATGTAGAACCTTATGCGTAGAAGCTACGCGTAAGACTAATCTTACGCATAACATGCTACACGTAAGGTGATCCTTATGCGTAGAGTTACAACAACCTTGATTCTGAATTTTAAGCGTAGCAAGCCTGAAATAAATTCATCAAATCATCAATATTAACACAACATTCATTTTATAACAGAACAAAACACAATTGCACAGTTTAACAGTTACGCGTAGAAAAACTTACGCGTAGTCTAAACCCTAAACCTACGCGTATGAAATCTAGCCATGGAATATGCACAAAACTTTTTCTGGTAGTTTAAGAGTGTTGAGGGAGTCTTTATACCAAGTTATAACACTTAACTCGTTGTGAATCAAAAGTTACCAATTATTATGAACTTTAAACCCTAAATCCAAAATGTTAACCAATTCGTGTTTCTGGGTGGTTAATAACCATGGAAATCATTAATTCAACAACTTAAGACTATAACCCAACAATCTTTTATACCAAAACACTTCACATTTGAAAAAACCCAAATCGACACATAAACCCTAATTTCGTAAATCATTTAATTCGTGATTCTGGGCGATTTTTGATGATTAAAACGGTATCATTGATGTGTTAGAAACATTTTGACACTATTCTTTTAACCATAAACACCCAATCTTGATCATGTGTTCATACACATATGCGTAGACCACAAAAACGAGACTATACAAAGTTTTAACAGTTGGATTTTTGAAAAATTCAAAACCATTGCTTAAAAACATGTTGTAAACACGAAATCACTTACAAAATGATGATCTGAAACACGGATTTCTTGAGTGAATTCTATGCGTAGGATGGTTTTAGGTTTTGAGTAATAAATGAGAAGTGAAAGTTAGGTGGGGGTGTTTTATTAAAAATAACTTTAAGGTTTTGACAGTTTAGGTCCCTCCACCTTTTCCTTTTTCAAACAAAGCCTTTTAACTTCCATTTTGGTTACCAAGCAAAGATTTTTAGGAAAGAAACATGACGACACTCCCCCTCGACTCTAGAAAATAATGAAAGGTTATTAATTTTAGTCCGAGGAGTGTCATTGAACCAGAAAATTTACCATCATTGATAAAATAAATGATAACATGCAAGTACACGGATGTTTTGAAACAGTTAAGTGAAAATTTCTCCCCCTCAACACTTGATCGGAAAAATACTGAATTTTGAAAGATTAAGGTGTTGACGGAAGAAATGTACTTGCAATGTTGAAAGAAAGATAGTTTAGAAGAATATTTTTGTTGTTTTATCAGATTTTATATTTTTGTATTTTTGTTTTTGAAAAATTTATTTACAAAAGATAGTTTTGGTGTTTGACAGGTTTTTAAGACTGTTTTAAGAGGTCATCCAATTCCTCTTGAGTCAAACACCTCATACCAATCCGGTGGATCAGCTCATTAAACCTAGCGGGAGGCAAGGCTTTGGTGAGAAGATCTGCCAATTGGTATTCAGTACCCACAAAGTATAATTCAACGGTACCCTGTTCCACATGGTCCTTGATGAAATGATAGCGTAGATCGATGTGCTTTGATTTCGAGTGTTGAACTGAGTTGCACGAGATTGCAATGACACTCCGATTGTCGCAGTACATCGGGATTCTGTCAAATACGTAACCATAGTCTTTGAGTTGTGTTCTCATCCAGATGACTTGAGCACAACACGCGGACATGGCTACATATTCTGCTTCGGTTGATGACAGCGATGTACAATCCTGCTTCTTTGATTGCCAAGACACCAGTTTATCACCGAGAAATTGTAGAGCTCCTGAGGTACTTTTCCTTGAGTCTAAGCATCATGCGTGGTCAGCGTCTAAAAAAGCGATTAGTTCAAAACCAGAATCCTTTGGATACCAGATCCCCAAGTTAATGGTTCCCTTGATGTATCGGAGGATTCTTTTAGCCTCAGAGAGGTGGGTTTCAGTTGGTCGCGACTGATAACGGGAGCATAGATAAACGGCAAAGACAATATCAGGTCTGCTAGCTGTTAGATACATGAGAGACCCAATAATACTTCGGTATTTTGTAGGGTCAACTAATTTCCCATGTAAATCAGCGTCTAGTTTCTTGGTATGAGTCATTGGTGTGGCATAAGTATAACAGGTTTTCATTCCAAATTTGTTTAATAATTCAAGGGCATATTTGGACTGACTCAAGAAAATACCACGGGGTGATTGATGGACTTGTAATCCTAGAAAGAATGTAAGTTCACCCATCATGGATATTTCAAAAATTTTCTTTATTAGTTTTGCAAAAGCGATTGAAAACTTTTTATGTGTAGACCCAAAGATGATGTCATCCACGTAAATTTGAACAATTAAGATATGTGCCCCGTGATATTGTATAAAAAGAGTTGGGTCAACCGAACCTTTGGTGAAATTATTAGCAATGAGGAAAGATGATAGCTTATCGTACCATGCCCGAGGGGCTTGTTTGAGACCATAAAGAGCTTTGTTCAGTTTGTAGACATGGGTCGGGAACTCAGGATCAACGAATCCATCTGGTTGGCTGACATAGACCGTTTCTTTAAGTTGTCCATTGAGAAACGCCGTTTTGACATCCATCTGATAGACCGTCATATTCATATGAGCCGCGAACACGAGAAATATCCGAACAGCCTCAAGACGAGCAACCGGAGCAAAAGATTCTTCAAAGTCTATTCCCTCTTCCTGACGATAACCCTTATCAACTAGACGTGACTTGTTTCGGATGACGTTCCCTTCAGCATCCAATTTGTTTTTCCAAATCCATTTTAGAACAATGACGTAGACCCCTGTTGGTCTTTCAACCAGTTCCCATACTTCAAGACGTTTGAATTGATTGAGTTCTTCTTGCATGGATTCAATCCAGTTGTCTTTTGTCATTGCGTCTTTAATGTTTTTAGGCTCAGATTGGCAGACAGTGAGTGCATAAATGCAATGTTCACCATCTGTGTGAAGACGTTGTCGCGTAACGACTGGTTGATTCGGATTGCCAATAATGTTAGCCAGAGGATGGTCTTTTGTCCATCGGTGTGTAGAGGGTTGATGTTGGTATACATTGTGCAGATTCTGAGGATTCAAATGGTTTGTTGAAGATTCCACGACATCTGGTGCAGCAGTCTCATTAGCAAACGGGTTAAAAAATGCATTTGGAGCAAAATCTGCAGGTGGGGGTACTTCATTCAGAATATCATCAGCTGGTTCATCATTGTTGGAAGCGGTGTGTTCAACTGTTGTGTTGGAGTCAACTGGTGTAGGTGCATCTTCAACAGTAGTTGTTGTAGCAGGTGTATCAGGTATAGGAATATTATCAGGTTGTGCAGCGGAAACAGCGGAAACACCTGGAGCATGTTCATCAATGTCGTCACAGAACAGAGGAGCAAATAACCTTTCCATTTGTTGACAAGTTAGCTGGGGGCTTTGTTCAGCTGATGATGGGGGTTGAGGGAAGTTTAAACGGTTGTGACCTGGTTCTAAGTTGTTGTACTCAGAAGCCATTTCCGTGAGTTCATCAAAATGAGCATGAATCATTTCCATTACCTCCTTAGTTCGACGATTCCAGATTCGGAAACCTTTAGAATTGTCACAGTATCCAATAAAGACTCCAATATCAGCTTTGGCTTTGAGCTTTCCAAAATCATCACGATCATTATTCGGATAGCAAAGGGATCCAAATACATGAAAGTGTTTGAGGTTCGGTTTATAGTTGTGGACAAGCTCGAAAGGTGTTTTGTTGTGGCGTTTTGTGATCATAGAACGGTTTTGAGTATAGCATGCAGTAGATACAGCTTCTGCCCATAAGTAATCTGGAAGTTTAGCATTGATTAACATTGTTCTTGCAGCTTCCACTAACGTTCGGTTTCGTCTTTCAACAACTCCGTTTTGTTCAGGTGTACGTGCAATAGATGTTTGATGCTGAATTCCCACTTTCTCATAGAATTCTCGAAGGGTTTGGTTAACAAATTCAGTTCCTTTGTCTGTTCTGATTATCCTGACGGTGTTGCGGAGCTGAACCAGTATTTTTGTGAGAAAGGTGATGATCATTTGTGGAGCTTGGTCTTTGCTTCGAAGAAAGTAGACCCAAGTCCATCGTGAGTAGTCATCAACAATTACTAAGATGTAGCGTTTGCCATTGATCGTTTGCACGCGCATCGGGCCACAAAAATCCATGTGAAGAAGATGAAGCACATGCTGAGAGCTGTGTTCCACCTTTGAAGGAAAATGAGCACGAGTGCTTTTCCCTTGTTCACAGGCTGAGCAAAGGTGATCTTTTGAATACCGGAATCGTGGGAGTCCTTCAACTAGTTTGTGTCGAGCAAGGTTGGTGATGGTTTGAAAGTTTAGATGTGAGAGACGACGGTGCCATAGCCAGGATTTTGTAGATGTTGCCTTTGAAAGTAAGCAGATGGGAGAGGAAGCAACCATGTCTTGCATAGAGATAGTGTAGAGACTAGAATTACGCGAGCCAGACATAAGGTCATTTCCTTGTAGATCACGAATGAAACAAGTTTTCTCCCTGAAAGCAACCTCCAAATCTCCATCACAAAATTGACCTACTGAAAACAGATTGTGACCGAGGCCTTCCACATAGTAAACCCTGCTGATTTTGATGTTCCCATTAACATAGTCTCCGTAGCCCATGATAGCTGCGAAGTGATCATTCCCGAACCTGACAGTGCCAATGAACTTTGCAATAAAGTTTGATAACAGTTTAAGGTTGCCTGTCATGTGTCGGGAACATCCGCTATCAACAATCCAGAGAATGATCTGTATCACCTGCATTACACACAGACGACACAGATGGAATAGAAGTAGATGTGGAACCCGAAATGTTAGAGGGTTCCGAAGCAGGTATATTAGACATACACACATTAATAATTTTAGGCATCCATTTAAATCCTAGTGTGTTATATATCCATTTCTGCCATCTATAACTACTCTTTGCTTTAGTCTTAGTGAATGCACTAGGTGGTACTACATTCTTAGGAGGTGAAACTGAAGCTACAGTGACAGCAAAATTTGCCTTAGAATCTAAAGAAGGCGGTCTACCAAGCACATACTTAGAATGATTAGTGGGCCTAGAGGTATTCCGATTCTTTGGATTCCGTAATCGAGAGATTATAGCTTTAGCAACACATTTGTCATGACAATCAGAATTCATACTTTTACGACAAATAACACAAGGTGCATCAGACTGAATATCAAAAGTGCTCAACGGTTTAGCATTCGTTACATCACTATTTCTATTACATTTGCCAGACGCAACATCTGTAGTGGAAGCAACATGAGTCTGATTCAGAGTCCTAGGGTGTTCTTCTACTTTAGCATTCCTTATTGATCTTTTCTTAGGTCGCAACTTCCTATTCTTCGATTGAGTGCTCCTAGGCTGTGAAGTGCGGACGTTTGGAAAAGACGCAACTATTCCTGTTTCAGTAGAGGGAAACACGTTAGCAACTTGTGATTTGGCGGTAGGGATTCTAGGTTCACGATTACTAAGTGTGACTGGTGCTAATCTCTTAATCACAGTAGGCGGAAGTTGTTCATACTTTCCTAACATTTCTCTTAACTTAGAGATAGTGTGAATCAAATCTTGATTTTCAGAACGAATATTACCAGCAAAATTCATGACTTCTCTAGTGTGAACAAGATAGTGATCAAGTTCGGTTGATGCTTCATGACGAGTCTTATTGAGCAAATCAAATATGACACCATATTCTTGTTTAACTTGTGAAAGTTCTTGTTCATATTTTGAGATTTGACTTTTCAAAAACACGTTTTGATCATCCAGTTGCTCAATTTTAGGATCAGAAGATTTTGCACTCAACTGAGCGATTTTCTTTTGAAAACTAAGTTGATGATTGTGAATATCTTTTTCACACCAATGAAGACGACGTTTGGCATTGTAAATTTCGTTGAGTAATCGTTTATTTTCCGCTTTTAAAGACTCGATCTGAAGCACATTATCGGTGTTCTCAACAGTTACGACATTTTCAACAATATCAGCAGAGATATAATCAGATGCATATGGCAAAGAATGAAACAACACAACATTATGGACATCAGCACAGATAAGGTCTTCCAAGAGTCGATCAACAACTTTTCTCAAAAGTTTCTTTTTTCGTTTAGTATTAGAAATAGATGTTTCTGTTTTCTCGAAAACGACCTTCATAGTTCCAAGTTCCTTATGAAAATCCCGTTCCCAGGCTAATGCACAACTTTTCAAGTTTTTAACATTAGGTAAAAGATTTTTCTGAAAAATGTCTCTTTGTTCTCGCGCCAGAGGCGATTGAAAGTGTTCAATTTTGATTTCAGAACGATATTCTATCTCATGTTGTAAAATTTTGAGGTCAGCCATGAAAATGTCAAAATATCTAAGAATATTTCGATTTTCAGGTTTTGAGTTTACTTCACTAATTGAAGGTAAAGGACCATAAGTTTGTGCATAATCTGTTTTGTGATTAACATTAGAAGACTCAGGTGTTTCGATGATAACCCTTGGTGTGTTAGAAGAATCCGTTGGTGTGACGAAAGTGACCGCGTTTTTATAATTAAAAGGTTTGTTGTAAACAACGTTTTTTAATTTTGATCGACTCTCGTCTTCTGCATCTAATTCCTCTTGACGATGATATTCAACAACACTCATAACAGTATTATCAATTTTGTATTCTGCACTGGAAACTTCAGGAGTTGGTTTGAATGTTTTTAGTGAAAGCTTTGGTTTGTAATCAGCTAGATTTTTTCCATATCCTTTTGGATTGGGTTTTAAGGTAAACTTTTCAATAGCTGTTACTGATTCACCATGTTTGTAAACAACAGTTTTAAACTCTTTAAGTTTGTTTTGCAAGCCGATAATTTCTTCAAGAAGGTCATCTACCCGATTCGTTGAATGCTTTTTGTATGCGGAGAACTGTTTTTGACAATTTAACAACTCAGCCTTAGCTTTTTGATTTTCCAAGGTGAGAGCGTTAATTTGCTTTTTATGTTCATGTTTCAGTTGTTCTAATTCAGACAACAAAGCATTCTTCGAAGCGGCTAGATCACGCATCTGTCTCTCTAAATATTTTTCGTTTTGATGAGATTTTGCAAAAGCGGCTTCAAAACCTTTTCACGGTTTTCTTGAGTTTTGAAAAAGTTGAGTTGCATTTGTAAGCATTCAAAATCCTTGGTTAGCAGTGCATTTCTACTTTTTAAGGTCTGATTTAATGCAACACATTCAACAATTTGGGATTGTTGGTCTTTAAGTAACAGAACAAGATCTGGATGAGGCAAAGGTTCAGCGTGTTCAACGTGAGTCACAATATGATCATTATGGAGATCCTCAAGTATAACCACGGAGTCAATTTGATTATCAAAGGAAACCATAAGGTCATCTTGATCGTCAAATGTAACTACTGGGTTTATTTGAAAATCGTCAGAATGAGATGTAGATGACTCATTTTGAACATTCTGAGCCGTGCCGGATTCAGATATTGATGGAGATATTAGTTCAGATATGATGATGGTTTGTTCGGGTACATGAGACAAGCCATCAGTGTCATACACTGGGCCTGTTTCACTCATGTGTAACTCTTGCATATTAGCCATCAACATAACCGCTGCATTGGCCTGCAAGTCCTCCATATCATCATCTGAGTCTGCATCTGCCATAAAGCTCTGTTCTTTGTCTGTGAGAGATTCACCAGCTTCATCCTTAAGAGCCAAAAGTAAAGCCTCTTTGAAATAAGCACTGCCCCTAGTCCTCGGCTATGGGCATGCATTAGCCAGGTGTCCCTTCTCATTGCAGTTGTAGCATCTAAGACCATTTAACCGATTCTGAGCATTTCCCTGTTCCACCACTTGAGCTCTGTTGTTATTCCTACCCACAGCATTAAACCCTTGACCACCGCCCATCTGACGACCATAATCACGATTCTGAACTTCAACACGTCCATTGTTCACAACAGCTTGAGTCCGTGTGTTAGATGAGGAACAAATACGATTGTTGGATTTGTTGGTGTAACGGCCAAAAGCATTAGCAATCATGACAAATCCTTGTTGCAATGCTTCGAACGGATCAATTTCCTCGGTCGCTTCACTGACATATGCTTGAGCATTGTTGTTTTTGTATGGAACCAGTTGAGGTTGTTGCTGTGAAGGTGTGTTTGAAGCAGTTGGTTGAGTTGCTGGTTGAGAGGGATAATTCTGTTGAGCATACAAGGCAAGTTGTTGATTATCCGGATGTGACTGTTTAGCAATTTGAGCACGGAGAATCCTTTCCCGATCAACTTCCTTTTCATGAGGCTTCAAGTAATCGTACAACAATCCATAAGTAGAATGATGCATATTCTTCGTTTGACGGAGAAAAATGACATACTTCTCCCATTCTGGACCAAGACTACTCAGGAACTTAGTATTCACTGCAATTCTTGGCATGATGATGTTGTGTTTATCCAAATCATTGATGATGTCTGAAAATCGATGATGATAGGACTCTAGTGTCTCTCCAGGTTCAATCATGAAGTGTTCATAAGCCAAGTAAATTTTGAATTCCAAATCCTCCTGATTGAGTACATATCCTTCCATAAGAAGACGAATATGATCCCACATTTTTTGTGCAGTCTTTTGAGCATCAACACTACGAAGAATTGGGTTTGGTAATCCTAAGAGGATGTATTCCATTGCAAGTTCATCAGCTTCATAGTGTAGAAGTTCTGTAGCATTAAGATCCGCAACAGTAGCAATGTTGGTTTGTTCATCTCTTGGTGGAACAGCAGTTGGATCTCCGGGTACAATGACAGTAGGCATCTCAAATGGACCTTCCAAGATAACCTTCTTTAAGAACTTTCCATGTGGCTTCTTCAGATCACAAAACCTAAAGAACCTTATCACCCATTGATCGTAGTTTCCTGGAGTGAGCATTGGAGGTCTATCAAGTGATCCAGCTTCATGAATTGATTGTTGGCTGCTTAAAGCTTCACACATCTTAGCAAACCAAGTGGGTTCCTTCATAGTGTTCCTTGATGGATGTTGATTGAAATCATTTGTGTAGGGTTGAACTTGAAGGCTTGGTGGTGTTTGAACCATTTGTGGTGGTGAAATTGCACCAATTTGTGGATTATGTTGTTGATTAAATTGTTGTTGATAAATAGCTTGTTGTTGATTCCATTGTTGATGTTGTGGAGTTAATTGTTGTTGTTGTTGATGATTATAAGTGTGAGGGAAATAGTTAGAGTATGGTGGTTGAGACATGTTGAAAGACTTGTGTAGTAAAAATGGATCTTTGTAGTCGAATGAACCTTTGTTGATGAAGTGACCTTAGGCGTAGAAAAGGCAAGAACCAAGTAGCACTTATGCGTAAAAACACCAAAAGTTACGCGTAACAATAAAGAGTTACGCGTAGGTTTTAGCTTACGCGTAAGTAGGAAAAACACTAAAGTTATGCGTAGACAAAAGTTAGGCGTAGAAAGTTAGGCGTAGGATTACCTTATGCGTAGACCTAAGTTTACGCGTAAAGTGAATCTTATGCGTAGGATTTCTACGCGTAAGCTTATGCTTATGCGTAAGTTTAGGGTTTTTGCCCAAATGATCTTTTACACTATCACAGTGCAAACGATATCCAAAGTCGACGTATTTTCAGACTTATCCAAGTAAGAAAACACGGAATAAACCACGAAAATGAAGATCAAACCAAGGATAATCTTACGCGTAATTTTAGGGTTTCAATACGCGTAGGATTACTCGTAATTTAGATTTTGCCCAAATGTGTTTCTAAACCAGATTTTTGTTATGGAATAGCTTCAAGGCAAAAGTTCAATATAGAACCAAAATTTACCATAGATCCAATCAACCAATAATAGCCATTCATTTTTATATTATGATAAACTTTCACCATTTTTTAAAAAATTAAATATTTTGCAAACCGTTAATCGTTACGCGATAAAAATTATACCATCGTGACGAGAATTAAATTATCTTTCTATAGATATGCACTACTATATATTTTTAACAACTTTTTTTTTTTCAAAATTTCGGTCAACAAAAATCATATATGATTTGTGAAAATCATATATGATTCGATTTTTACGAATCACATATGATTTTTGAGAATCATATATGATTGTAAAAATCATATATGATTCGTAAAAATCGAATCATACATGATTTTTTGAAATCATATATGATTCGTAAAAATCATATATGATTTTTTCGGACGGAATATTTGAAAAAAAATGTTTGTCGAAAATATGTAAAAGTGCATATCTATAGAAAGATAATTTAATTCTCGTCAGGATGGTGTATTTTTTATATTTTGAAGATTTACCGTTTGTAAGATATGTTGTTTTAAAAAAAAGGTGGAAAATGATTTTGTATTAATTTAGATAAAAAATGGAGGGTTATGATTGGTTCATTTGTTCTATGACAAATATGAGTTCTATATTGATCTCAACTCATAGCTTCAATAGTACCAAAAGAACACAAAAGTGTGAAACTTGATGTACCAAAACGGCTAAACGGGTTACGCGTAGAACGACACCCAAGAACAAAAACAAGCTTAAAAACTAATATCCACGCATAAAGTTTGAAACTTTTTGCCAAAAAACGTTAGTTTAACACCTTATAACATTGAAAGTACAAGAATCTTGGATTAAAAAGTGTAAAAAAATGCGTTTTTAAGCACACCAAAGTTTCGGATACGCAAGTTAAGCGTGAGACCAAAACTCACTTCAAACAATGCGTTCACTCAACTATTAGGCGATTGATACCACTGATAGGTCACTAGTTTTACAAACACAAGTAATATAGAAAGAGATAAGGCGATTGAACAAGTAAAACCACACACACACACGAGATACTAAGACCGGTTACGCATAAGATGTATGTGAAAGAAAAACTTGAACAACCAACCCTCAAATGAGGGTTTACAAGAGTATTTATAGGAGGGAAGCTAGGGCAACACTCCTAGTTCCCTTCCTTTCCTTTATGGGCTTGGGCCTAAGCTCATGGGCCTTCTACATAAGCTTAAGGCTAATAACAAACATAAAGGCCATAATAAAGCTAACTATTACATATTAATTACTAACACTTGATTATGGTTTAGGAGTGATTCCAACAGTACACAAGCGCTTGAATCATATACGTGAGTGTAGAAAACTAAAAGTAGGGGTTGAATAGTTTTACCGAATAAAATTTTATTTTATAACTTTTATTTTGTCTGTTTTTATACCTTTTCGTCCGTTTCTATAAGTTTTAATCCGTTTTTGTACGTTTTCGTCCATTTTTTATACGTTTCGACCGTTTCATACATTTTCGTCCGTTTTTATACGGTTTTATACGTTTTGTCCGTTTTTCGTCCGTGTTTTATAAGTTTCGTCCGTTTTTATACGTTTTCATCTATTTTTATACGTTTTCATATGTTTTTATACGTTTACATATGTTTGTATACGTTTTCGTATTTTTTATAGTTTCGTCCAGTTTTATTCGTTTTCTCCGTTTTTATACGGCTTTATACATTTTGTCCATTTTCTTCCCTTTTTTTTATGTTTCATTTGTTTTTATACGTTTTTGTCTGTTTTTATATGTTTTCGTCCGTTTTTATAAGTTTTCATCATTTTATATCTGTTTTAATATGTTTTTATACGTTTTCGTCCATTTTTAAACGTTTTTATATATTTTCGTTCGTTCTTAAATGTTTTTATATGTTTTCATCCATTTTTATACGTTTTTATTCATTTTTCTTACGTTTTCAACTATTTTTGTACATTATTATAGGTTTTTGTATGGTTACGTACGCTTTTGTACATTTTTTTGCGTTTTTGTACATTTTTATACTTAATAAAACGTATCAAAACAGACGAAAATGTAATATAAAAGACGAAGACGTAAAAAAACGTAATAATAACGAACGAAAACGCATAAAAACGTAAGGAAAAGGTACGAAAACAGAGAAAATGGTTGAAAATGTATAAAAACGAATGAAAACTTATAAAACCAGAAGGAAACGTATTAAAACTTATTAAAACAGACCGCAAAAAGTATAAAACCGGATGAAAACGTATATAAAAGACGAAAACGTAATAAAAGCAAACGAAAACATATAAAAACGCAAGAAAAAGCATGAAAACAGATTAAAATTGACGAAAACTTATAAAAACGGACGAAAACGTGTAAAATCGGAAGAAAATATATAAAAACTTATAAAAATGAGTGAAAACGTTTTAGACTGGACGAAAAAGTATAAAATGGACAAAAAATAGATAAAAACGGATAAAAACGTATAAAAATGAACGAAAGCGTTTAAAATCGGTTGAAAATGTAAAAGAATGCACGAAAGAGATAAAAATGGAAAAAAAACGTATAAAACGGACGAAAACATATAAAATTGTAGAAAAACGTAAAAATGGACCAAAACGTTTAAAAACGACGAAAACATATGAAAACGTATAAAAACGTATATAAAACATAAAAATGTAACTGGTCTAAACTATAAGGAGTTGATAAAAAATAGGGATGGTAATGCAATTTTGGCTAACCCACAAGAATAATTTATGTAATTTACCGTTGGGACGGTGGACGCAATTTCCGTAAATTCATAGGGTAAAATGGTCATCGCTACACATATAAAGACAAAAATGATAATTTAATACACAGATAAGCAAAAAAAATTATTGAAACACATAAAAAGAAAAAATGACAAATATGATGTTTTTTTTTTTAATTAACCCATTAATATATAACAACCAATTAAATAACAACATGCACATTAAAAAGACAAAAGTTTAAGTTTATATATTAATGTATAACAACCTATTAAATGACAACACGCACATTATAAAAACAAATGTTTAAGTTTGTATTTTAATATATAACAAGCAATTAAACTACAACACGTTATTAAAAAAAAAAATGAAGTTTATATTAATATATAATAACCAATTAAATGACAACACACATATTAAAAAAAACAAATGTTTAAATTTGTATATTTATTTTACAGCCAATTAAATGATGACACGCACATTGGGCAAAAAAATAAGTTTATACTAATATATAAGAGCCGTTTAAATGTCAACATGCACAGTGTATTATTTTAAGTAGAGATTAGTTGAAATCTCCCATCCCAAACCTGACGAGGCTTTTGTTGCACAAAAAGTCAACTTCATCTTTTAGTTTAAATATGTAAGAAGATAGAAGGAGGATTTACACATTACACAAAGAAAGTAAAAAGATAATATATATACAAATTTTAATTAAGATCAAAATGGCGAATGCAGCTTCAACTTCTAATCCAAGCTTCATAGTGAATGTTGGTGAAGCTTATCCACATCCTTCACTTATTGCCCCAAATTTTGTTACAGTGAAGCTGACCGGCAAGAATAAGTATAATTTGTGGGAGACACAAATGTTATGCTTCTTAAAGAGTCATCAAATGTATGGTTTCATCAACGGTCAGTTCCCAAGTCCTGCGGGTAATGGGAAGGTGAAAGTGGAAGATATAGATGCATGGATTATATCAGATTCACTTGTGAAAGGTTGGATTCTTGGCTCAATTTCCGAAGAAGCAGCCACAAAAGCCCTCAATCATTTCACACACATGCAAAAGAAGACAGATTTCACTGCAAAAGATTTATGGGATGAACTGCAACGTAGTTATGGTCCTTCAGTTCGTGAACAAGCAGCAGGTATGTACAATATCTGCTTTGCTAACTTAGTTTTATTTGTTTGATTTTGTGATCTAATTAATATGATGGTATATTTTACTCCATTTTATTTGATCGATAACGAATGGCTTGACTGGTCCAATGATCTACCAGGACCATCTCTGGTTTATTTACTGAAACAACGTTGGTTATTTAGGCTGTGTTTAGCCTAGGGCTTCACGGGGCTTATAGGGGCTTCAGCTTTTAATATAAGCGGGCTTATAAAATAAGTCCCGTTTATTACACAGTTTTATGGAGGCTTATGGCTTATAAAAATATATAAGTCATAAGCCTCCATAAGCCCGAGCCCATAAAAAGGGGCTTATAGAGGCTTATGGCTAGTTAATTTACTTAAGTATTTTTAAAAAAACACTAAATTATCACGTAAAAGCTGAAAATATACGTGAATTTAATTTAATGTATTTTTATATGATTTTACATTAATACGCTTTAGCTTCAACTAATTCAACAAACAGTTTATATAAATATAAGTTTCAGGCCGTGGCTTATAATATAAGCCCCAACCCCAGCCCAAGCCTCAGCTCCAGCCCCAGCCCATTGCGCCAAACATATCTTTAATGCAAAAATCTTCTACAACAAAGATATTATTGTATTTTTTAACTAGTTATAATACCCGCGCACGCGTGATTTTTTTATATATTGTGTTTTTTAAGAATCGATTACTAATTTATTTCTTTACACACAAATATTTTTAAAATCACTCCCGCTTTTTACTAAATATTTTTCTTTATACTTTTGACACTTAAACTTTTATTTTTGTTTCTTTTTTCTTGAATATATATAAGAAATTTTTTTTAACTAGTGCCAACATTTGAGTTTTTTTTGGTAAATATTTTAAAATAAAAATAATAATAAATAAATAAAATATTACCAGATAAGGTATAAATTAATTTTTTTGAAAATGAAAAATTCCCGCTAAGAATTTTGTTCTAATATATAAAAGATATATCGTAGAAATCTTTTATATAATAAAGGAATTACATCATTTCGGAGTGATTTTATCAATTCATTCTTATTGAAAAACTAATTGGGCCAATAGGAGAGCTCGATTTCGCCACGTAAGCAAAATCGTGTGATGTGATTGGTTAATAAAAGTAAAAATTAAATTGATTTTGGTCAAACTTTAATAAATTTGGTGGAGAAATTTGGTTGATAAAAAAACACATAAAAATACAGGTGTCAAATTTGTGAAAACAAAAACTTGAAAAAAGAAGAGGTAATTAATAAAACTTTAGTGGTTTGAATTTTTAAAAATTATATAGAGTTAAGTGTAATATTATAAGCCTCTATATTTTTTAATAACTTTGGATTATAAACCCTTATACTTTATACCCTTTATACTTTATATCTTAAAAGAATACAATATATATGATATTTTAAAATAACAACATATAAATTTGCATAAAATTATATGTATCAATTTGTTTACTATATACGTTTAATAAGGATTCATTTATTTCATTTTTAAAAGTTTAACTTATGTGGACATGAGTTTCCATTTTTAATATTGCTAAATTACTGAAAACGGGAATATAATTATCAAATTGTACGCACGGGTTACTTTATAAGAATAAATATACAAGATTGTACTTATAACAATAACTCATGTAATTCTTATTTGTTTATATAAGGATATCTAGAAAAGCATTTTTAAAAAACTTTAATGAGTACATTTTAACTTTTTATCAACGCTCATTATGTGCTATTAAACATGCATCATGTGTACAACTTAATATCAGTAGTGAAATTTAAATAACAACATCAACATCTTTGTCAGCTAAATAAAATTAAATCTTGAGTTACCTAACAGAAATTTTTACAAATATTTTACCAAATTCTAATAGATATTAATGCATAATGAAAAACTCGTGCATAAGTATTAGTTGTACATATATCACAATTTTCATGGGCAAATTCTTATATGTGTATATACTGAACTAAAATGTTAAAATAAATTTGAATTATGTGTAAACTTCGTGCGTGCACAAAACTTATAACTATATAATTATATGCAATTACCTTTAAAGATATAATATTCAGTATTAATACATAATAATTTTTTTTTGTCAAAATCTCGTACGTGCACGAGTATTATAACTAGTTGTTAAAGAGAGAATCAGGTAAAGGAATGTATTTGTTGTCACTTACACCAATTGGCCGTATATATTCGTATTTGCACTTTTACACCCCTTTGCCTAAAGTAACCTTTTTAAATTAGTTTAATGTAGAATTAGTTTTGATAACGGCATCCACCTTGTTTACGAAAACCTTTATTATATTATGAAGAGATATAAAAGCTTGTAAATCATATTGAACATTAATTTTAAACTTGTGTGACATAAATAGATTTAGAATTAGTGGTGAATAGGAACTGCACCGCAAACTGCAAAACTCAAATCACAAAAACTTACAAAGACGACGGTGTGGTTCCTAAGAAAATAAAAACCACATTTGGCAACCGTATCGAACCACTCCATCCAAACTCAATAAATTTCATAATTTTTGTATAGTAAAATGCTTTTGTTTATACTTTTATAATTAGTTACTCATATTTCAAACATATTTTATTGGTTAGTTATTATTTGAGTTTTTAGGTCATACAACATAATTTTATTTTTATTTCAATTTATTATTGAAGTTTTTGTAATTATTTATCTCATTTGACTTTTACTATTGTATGGATTTATAATTTCATACTAATACACAACATTATGTATATATATGTTTCAACCCACCATGTAAGCTTATGATATATTTATTGTATAATAAATATATACCAAAAAAAATAATTCGAAAAAGAACTTTAAAAACCGAAAAAACCGCAAAACCAAACAGAAACCGCAAAAAAACCAAAACCGCAAAACCGCACGGTTGTGAATTCTCATTTTTTAAAACCGAAATTACGGATGCGGTTTGGTTTTTACCAAAAACTGCATCAACCCGCACCATGCTCACACATATCTAAGATTTTGAATCTTTTCATAATTTAATGCATTTGAATTACATGAGATGTTAAAAAACTTAAAAAGTTTTATAAATAGTGAAGATAAGTTTATCAAACAAAAAAAAGTTATAAATTAGTGTCATAATACAATTATTAAAATTTAGAAAGGTTTACATGTTGACTTTTTAGACTAAAAGGCAAGGGTAAAACATTTTCAACTTACACATCAACATCATCTCAGCTTTCTCTCTCTTATCACTTCCCCTCACTCTATCACATTTTTATAGACATGGTCACCTTAACCTCAACTTTTATTTAAATACTCATTTTATAAAAATATACCTCACTAACTACCCACATACACTCACAAACCAAATAAAAAATATGAAACATTTAGGTGACCAGTTCACCTTTACTTTTGTCGGAACCCTAACCTCGTGCGTGAGCTGTGTTGATGGCTAAGAGGGTCACTCGTGACTTTACCAACTAGGTGAAAGTATCACCACCCTTGCCTTTCGGCCTTACTTTTATCATAAGCCCTAAACGACG
This sequence comes from Chrysanthemum seticuspe, assembly GCA_019973895.1. Classification (NCBI taxonomy): domain Eukaryota; kingdom Viridiplantae; phylum Streptophyta; class Magnoliopsida; order Asterales; family Asteraceae; genus Chrysanthemum; species Chrysanthemum seticuspe. The sequence continues at coordinate 30,185,585 of BPTQ01000006.1, forward strand.
GTGATGGTCACCGTTTTGTGTCCCCATATTATATATATAGTAATTTTGATTCAATTTAATATTTACGTAACTATAGCGTATTATGTTTGTATTCTCTATTGCTCAGTTTGTATAGGCCCATAGCCCACTATTGTATACGTATTTTAGGGCTTGATCCATTTGTATTTTACCCTATGTAAACTCTATATTTTCTAGTGGAATACACACACAAATACAAATAATACCTACTTTCATGAATCATGAGTCACGTTAATATTTAAGAGATGAGTTATTTGAGGGGAACCAATCTAATATAAAAGTTAGTGCATACACGTGAAAAGCCGTTAGCCGTTGATCATTAAATCTGAAGCCATATGTATGTTTTTGCGTTAGTTCCTTGTTTGAAATCCGTGGTGATTTTGATTAAAGCACATGTCTTCTATGCTCTAGTTCTTTTTACCTTGATAAGCAAATTGAAAATTTTGATCATGTAGAAACAAAATTAACGCCAAGACAAGCAGCTGAAGATGCAAAATCAAAGGACGAGCCAAAAGAACAAAAGACCATGGATGATCCTTTTAGGCTAGCTGCGATGAATGTTTACACAGGTTTTAAAAAGAAAGAGATTTATAAGGCTATTATTGAAGGAAAAACAAATGCTGTAATATACAATTTAAAAGGCCCTAAATTTCCGAATAGTCTTAATCCCTGGGACGAACTCACGAATAATGGAAACACAGTACTCCATGTAGCAGTGGGCTCTTCTACCAAGAATCATGAATTATTAAAGAAATTGTTGGAAATGACTCCAGAGGATCAATACACACTACGAGATGTGGTAAATTCAGATGGATGCACTCTTCTTCATATTGCTGCTATTGGTGGCAACATTGAAGCTGTCAACATATTGGTGGAAAGAAACCCAGATTTGTTATTAGCCAAAGACAAGGAGGGTCACACTCCACTTGCCTTATCTATTTCCAATATGCATACCGAGACATCTCACTGTTTGTTTGAGCACATGAAAGTACATAGTCCTACGTATGATACTCTTTCTTCAGCTCAAAAAGAAAAAGAGTACGATGAACATTTTTGGGGAAAAAGTGGCAATGAGCTTGTCGTTCTTGCTATCTCTTGTCAAGATTTTCGTAAGTGCCGTCTATTGTCTTCAGAAGTTGTGATGAGCTTGTCATTTTATATACCACTAATTTTCTGAAACATGTAGGCTTAGCAAAAAAGATAATCGATGATTACGAGGGGATACTTTACGTTAGTGACGCTGTGTTGACGGCTTTAGCTCAAAACTTTCCACGTGAACTCAATTTTTGGGAAAGAGGTAATGAATTTGTTTCTTTATTATTTCAGTTAATCAAAGCTCGATCATGTACGCCAAATTTTTATCTACGTTTCAGGTTGTGTGGAAGAGTTTAAGAGGATAGTTGGTCCCTACTCGCGTACTTTTGATTCGTCCCGTGCTTGCTATCCTTTAAGGATATTTATTGCTCTTCTTTTTACGGGTACGTCATGAGATAATTAACATTATATAAGAACAACATGAAAAAAAGATTAATTAAAAGAGAAGAATTTGATAGCCTTTTCAATTTTCTTATTAAGATTTCTTTGTATCATCACCAACATTAACCCCTTTTAATAGTTTGAAGTTAAAGAAAATTTGAAAAGAAAAAGTTTCCTGAGAATCTTTAAAGAGGCTGGGAAAAGTAAATTGATCGAATTTCAAATTTTTAGTTCTTTTTACTATTAAATAAGGGATAAATAAAATAAACAAATAAATAAAAAATAAGTAACTTACTCCTCACATTTTGTGGTTCAGAGTTTGGTTCAATAAAAATTAAAGAAAAACTAAAGATTAAATAAATTATTCTCAACCACTCATTTTTCATTAAAACAATAAAATAAATTTTCACATTCATTTTTAAAAACTAAATATCTCACAAACTACTGATCGTTAGACGAAATTAATCATACCATCATGACAAGTATATAAAATTACCTTTTATTTGATATCCAGCATCATATACTTTCAACGAAAATTTTTTTCTGACTTTTTTGTGGGTTTAGGGTTTACGGTTAGGGTTTAGGTGTTTAGGGTTTAGGGGTTTGACTTTTTTGGGTTAAGCTTTTTAGGGGTTAAGTGTTTAGGTTTCTTACGGTTTAGCGGATGGGTTTAGGTTTTTTGGTTTAGCGGTTAGGGTTTTAGGGTTTTTAGGGTTTAGGGGTTGGGGTTTTTAGGGTTTAGTGGTTACGGTTTTTTAGGATTTAGAGGTTAGGGTTCTTAGGGTTTACGGGTTGTGTTAACACAAAAGAGTATTTTTAAAATATTCATTTATAGTGTAATATATCGAAACCCGCAAAAAACGATAAAAAATAAGTTCGTCGAAAGTATACAATATTAGATCTCTTTAGAAAGATAATTTTATTCTTGTCGCAATGGTATAATTAGTTTTATCTAACTATTAACGGTTTGTGAGATATTTAATTTTTAAATATAATAGTGAAAGTGAATTTAATTAATTTGATTAAAAATGAATGGTTGATAATAATCCATTTAATCTTTAATTTTTATGTGATATTTATTGATCTCACCCCTTGTGGTTCAATGGAGCCTGATGATTTGTTAACTTTTATATAACTCACAAGTTTCGACTTTTGTGTGTATTATTTAAACTTTAGTGATATTTTTAACCCTCCATTATATAAAAAATAGAGTAAAATTGTTAAAAAAAATACACAGAAAAGTTAAAATTTAAAGTTTGAGTTATATAAAGGTCAAAAAATTAGTAGGCTATATGGAACTATAATTCGTGATAAGTTACTTACAATTTTTTTTTTATCATTTCCTTTTAAATAATGCAGAAAATACTATACAATTGTTTTGAGCAATTTTTAGCAAGAAATTCAAAGAATTCCAATCCCAAACCTCCAATTTATTGTGAATTGACGAATTTTTTTGGACAAATTAAAGTTAATTTTTCTTCTTTTCTCAGGATCAAAGGTTCAACCCCCCAACCCCCATTTTAACTATCTATAATATTAACATATCATAGTTAAGTTTATATAAGAAGACTAAGGATCAAATGAGAAGAATTTTTAAAATAAGAATGATAAGAAATAACTATAACTACATATTAGAGATGCATCAATTTGAATTAGATGCGTCCTTAATCTTTTATATGCATTATTATATATTTATAACTAAAAATTAGATGCATATACATATATTAGATGCGTTTTCTTAAGTTAGACGAATCCTATGTATTTTTCATCCTCTGCGTGTCAAATTTGTTGCTAGTACTACTTTGCATCGTTTTCAATTCAAAATAACTTTTAAAACTAATTATCATGCATCTAAATGAATAAAAATGCATCTAATTCAAGTCGGTGCATCTCAAATATGAGGTTATAGTTATTTCTCATTCTTCTCATTTTTCTCATTTTAAGTTTTCTTCACACTGGATCTTACCCTATATAAGAATACCTATTCTTGTGAGAAAGTAAACTTTTAACATTTAGCATGAAAGATGAACTTTTAAACTGTCCGTACATGATTCTCACAGAAACAACATTCTTATTATACTTCAACCCTTTTGAAAAAGTATACACATTTTTCTGGACACCATTTAATGTTATCTTAACTTACTTGTTGGACGTAATGTCCTAACTCCATAATTCTAACAATTATCCCATCTTAAGCAGGCCTTTGCTTGTTGGCAATTGTGTTCTACCCATTCGTGAAGGTGCTTGGTAAGACGAATCAAAAGTTACAATAAATATATGACCTTTAATGGAAGAGAAAAAAAAAGTTACTTATTTGCTTGAGATTGCGTTTTGTCTCTATGTTGCAGTACGACCGTTCTTTGAAGATACGTTTCAGATTCATAAAGATGCAACACATCTCCTATCTTCTGCATGTTGGGCCTGTCGCTTCGATCAGTATTACAATTCGACTTTTGAAGCCACTAGAAGAAATTCATCCACTTTTATTAGATGTTTTATGAGGCAATTTCCAGATGCAATTTGGAATACCAATGAAGAAGGTCACAATTTTATTCAATATTCTGTGATCAATCGTTCGGAGAAGATTTACAATCTATTATATGAAATGAGCGAACACAAGAATATTTATAAAACAATTAAAGATTTTTCTGGCAATAACCTATTGCATTTGGCTGCAAGATTAGCACCTACTAACAAATTGAATTCAATATCGGGAGCAGCTTTGCAAATTCAACGCGAACTGCAATGGTTCAAGGTAATATACTTTAATGCATCAAAGTTTGAATTTTATTCTACATACATAAATCTCTTAAGACGTTTTAATATATATTTATCAAAGTTAATATATCGTAATGTTTTAGGAAGTTGAACAATTTGTATGTCCTCTTAACCGGATACAAAATAACTCAGATGACGAAACACCTGAAATGGTATTCACAAGAGAACACAAAGACTTGGTGATTGAGGGAGAGAATTGGATAAAGAAAACTGCCGAGTCATACACGATTACAGCTGCACTTATTATCACCATTGTATTTGCAGCAGCTATAACAGTGCCTGGTGGAAATAATCAGGAATCAGGGATACCGATTTTCACTAACGACATTGCGTTTACGGTATTTGCTATATCAGATGCAATATCATTATTCACAGCTGTTACGTCGTTGTTAATGTTTTTATCGATCCTTACGGCACGTTTTGCGGAAAAAGATTTTCTCTTTATGTTACCTACGAAGCTGATTATTGGCCTCACTATGTTGTTCCTCTCGGCGACAGCAATGATCACAGCTTTTGGAGCAACATTGTTCCTTGTGTTTGGACAAAGTAACTCGTCGATGCTTATTCCAATAGGTGTATTGACATGCCTTCCAATTATCTCTTTTGTGACCCTTCAGTTTCCTCTTATTGTAGAATTGATACGTGCTACATATTGTGGTGATTTTTTTGTTAGGGAAAAGTATGACTACTTCTACTAAATCAATTGTAACTGTGTGTGTCGTTCCTAAGAATATTGTGTGATGTTGTTAAATTTTTTATGTTTTGCATCATTTCCATCTAAAAATGTGTAGGATCTATTTTTATGGTTGATATTGTGATTCGGGAGGTCGGGGATAATGGAACTAAGAGAGAGCCATATTTAGAAAGAGAGAGAGAGTAAAGAGAGAAAGTAAAGATAGTATTTTATTGATAATGAAAATGAAAACTACACACTAATCTTTACTCCTCCATCGAAGTATGGAGGGGTATATATAGGCTAATACACGCACTACTTTACAATAATGACGCTTCTAGTACCTGCATATATGCCTTACAAGATAACTAATGTAATCCCGTAAGTATCATTCCATTTACGTGTTAGGAGCGATCTCAACAATCTCCCCCCAATGGGATGACATAAGGTGTTACTTACAACATTTTCTAAAAGTATTCGTAAAATAAAGTCTTCATAAGCTCTTCAAATGTTGAGGATGACTGTAGTTGACGCTATTTGTCTTCATCTTGTACCTCTGCTTGAGAACTTTTCTTCACTTGTAGGCAAATGATGTGATATGCATGAACTGGATTAACTCCCCCTCCCCCAATTCATAATGCATGTCTTTAAAAGCTTTGTTGTACATTTTTTTTGGCGAAGTTTCTGAATCAGCTTCCCCCAAACTGACAACCATCTTCAGTAGATTCGAAACTTTGATGTGGTTAACATGTCTTCAAACTTTTTAAAGTTTTAAGTGAGCATCGGAATTTATAGACAAAACAGTAAACCACCAAACAAATAGACTAGTCACTTAATCACAGTTATACTTAATGCGAAATATTTGTTCGGGTGTAACATGCAATAAATCATCAAGATCTTCTCATGTATGTAGACGCTTTACACAAGAAAAACCATGAAAGACTAAATAATAATACCTGGCGCGAAGCTATCAGTAAAAATTTATGGTACATATGCCTATAGCCCTCTTCATTGACCAGATAAACTCAAACAAGTAACATGTACACCACGTACACTACTTCTTCCCATCTAATTGTTGCGGTCTATCGGAATAATAATCACCTGTGTACAAAAAAAAACTCGATAATATATGACCGTGTGTGAGGCATCACAAATGCTTTGTTTCCGTGCCTTAATTACTTCCCCTTATATTATTTTGAATTTAGAAAAATCCAAAAACGTAAAAATCCGAACTTTCAAGCATTTTAATAACAAACCGTAATGATAACCGCCAATTCACTCCTCGTTGGGAAACAACCCGGGTAATCACTTGCCCGGCATCATATATCGTATTTGCGTTATCATATTTGATATTATTTTTATACTAATTGATATATTTGACCATTAAAAAGAGAATTATCAATTTGGCGCCACTGCCGGGGAGGTTGCGTTGCGACAATATCGTTACGGTTTGACGATTTGTGACTTGAAGATCCTTCCACGTGAAGTTATTGCTTTCCAAAACCCTATAAAACACAAAAATATTTTCCTTTTCTTTTTATATACATATATAAAAGTTAAAAAACCCAAAAACATTTTGCTTTTTATTGTGTTAAATAAAGATAAAAGACAACATTAATATACCACTCTCAACTTGAGTGTTATCATAATAAGTTCCCAAATAAAAGATTCATAACTTGCCTTTGTGTCACTTGCGAAAATCGGCTCAGCATTAATTGATAAACAAACTCCTTTGTGCGTTTTTCTTTTAGAGAGCTACCGTACGCATGTGATTATTGGTTTAAGTTCTTTGCGTGATTTGGTTTCGTTTTAATTGATTTGTTTTTAGTGTTTGAGCACTCATTTAAAAAAAATATTTTATAAAATTCCAAAAATAATCTTCTTTATCTTCTTAACCGTTTAATTCTCTCTTCTTATCCCTCTAAATATCTAATTCTTATGGCGACACTCGACTACCGTCATTGTTTCATTTGTAAAACTCCAATGGAAGAAGATGAGTATCGATGTTACAAATGTATGTGCGAGCGGTGCGGAAATAATTGTCGAAATGGACTTTGTAATGTTTGCAACCTATCCATTAATCCAAATCTTTTGGCACCCGAACCTCCTTGTTTCATTTGTGGAAGTCCGATAAAAATTAAGTATCGATGTTACATGTGTACGAGTAAGCGGCATGAAAATGATTGTAGAGATGGATTTAGCAATACATAAAATTCAAATCCAAATTCTCTCAATCATTCTCCAAATTTTTCCGACTACCCTCCACAGCCTCAGATGTCTTCTTTCGATCATGATTATTGCTTTAATTGTAAAGATCCGTTAGGAGATGGTTCACTTTGTGAAAGGTGTTTTTGGAAGGAATGTGGATTTAGTCATGGACTTTGTATGTGTTGCCATTCTGAAATAGGAAATACAATCGCTTATGATTCTAATCCGAATTTTTTCAATTATCCTCAAAACAATTTTAACCACCCTCCTCATAATTCATATGAGCAAGAACCGCACTATCAAAGTTTCACCGATACATCTTTTTAAAATACACAAAATGTTTCTCTACTATATCTTTCTTGTGCAGACTGTGGAGGGCCTCATGATTATTATCAATGTCAACCGTGGTATTCCGTCATTTTTCGTCGAGAAAGAGTATTCAAGAGATACTTGCCAAAGAACCAGCAGCTCGTGACGAAGAATTACTAGCAGAGGAACGAGAAGCTAAGATTAAAAAATCTATTGAAGAATTATTAATCGAAGAACGCAGATGAAAGGCGTTCCCAATTACTCGAGGATAACATTGACGATGACGATGATGAGGATACTATTCAAATGAAAGAATATTATGAGAGTTTGTCAGCTGAAATCGCACCCAAAGAGCCCGTTAACTCTCTAAGTATAGGGACGAGCATCTTAGCACTATTCCGGAAACGGAATCGTCTAGTGTTGAGAAACTTGTCCCAATCCCAAGTGAGTCTGAGGGTATCTCTGGTAATATGTGTGATGTGCCTTTTGAGGATAATCCTCCTCCTCTTGACATAAAAAATGATCCTGTTAAGATGTTCTCCGATTTTGACAATGATTGTACTTCGTTTGATGATTCTTTATCTTGTGGAGACATCGATTATGTTGAGGAATTACCTTCTGAGCTTGTCAGCTTTGAGGAAGTGAGAGATTTTGAACCAAAAGATAGAGAGATTGACACTGATTTTGAACCGGAAGATGAAGATATTCATAACCTTGTTCCAAGCCCAAAGGTGTCTGAGAAACCTTTCGATTCTTCTGATTCGATTTCGGAAACATTCAATATGACAATCACTAATCCTCTGTTTGATTTTGATTCTGAATTTACTCTAAATTCAGATAATCAAATCTTTGATTTTCATAATGAGGATATTGACTTTTTCTTGGAAAAACCCGTAACATCTCCCTCTTTACCCGAGCTCGAGGATTTTACATCTAAAGAAACGAATAGTGGCAATCCCACTTCGACTTTAGTCCCTCTCGAGGAGTTCGCCGATGAACTCGCTCTCGTTGATCCATCTCCACCGGGAAATGATGATGCTCACTTCGATTTTGAAGTCGATCTTAATAAATTGGAAGATCTTTTATACAATGAGCCTTCTGATGATTCAACGAGTGACCCTCTGATGGAAGAAGTCAACCTATTTCTTGCTCCAGATAACTCGATACCTCCGGGTATTGAAAACGACGGGTATGACTCTGAAGGGGATATTCTTTTTCTTGAAGAATTACTTAACAATGATTCCTTTTCGCTTCCTGATCCATCATCCCCTGGACCTCCTGCTAAACCACCGGATGACGGAATTATCTTTGATGTTAAGCCCGATATGGATAATTAAATGATAACAAAATGTTATGGAGCATTAAATGATGTACATTGTGTATTATTAGCTGTAAAAAGGTGGTTCTCGCACTTAAAGTGGGTTCTGAAAATAAAGTCTTTCTCTCTCTCTCTCTCTCTCTCTCTCTCTCTCTCTATATATATATATATATATATATATATATATATATATATATATATATATATATATATATATATATATATAGATTGCGTTCATGTGGTGACCAAGCTTAACATAAAAACAATAAGAACCAATGAAGAGATGCCAAGTGTATATAATCTATTTAAGCCAAAAACAATTTCTTAAATAAATTAAAAGGGTATTTTTGGCATTTTATCTACCCTATTTTTTTGCTAAGAGCAGTTACAATGGTAACGGCATAACGCCATTAGAGGGCGAAATAACGCCGTTTCTGGCGTTAAACCATTGGAGGGCTGGCGTTAGTGCAGCGTTAGTCCCTGCGCCTTATCTCACTAACGCCCGTTAGTGGCGATTAAAAAAAAATCAAAAAAGTTTCAAAACCAGCCCCTCAACGGCTAGTAGCCGTTATATTTTTAAAAAAATTTACATAAAACCCCCTAACGGCTAGTTTTTACAAACAAACAAAAAAAATCAAAAACATTTTTTTACCACTATAAATACCCAACTAAAACTCCATTTTTTTTTCACACTTCCCTAATTCAAATTCACAATTTATATACTTCCTCTCACACTTTCATAATTCAAGAATCAAGTTCGTTCATAATGGATCCAAATGAATTTGGTGATATTCCTTTGTCTTGGTCAGACGTTGAAGACGAAGAGGACTTCCAATTTATGGCGTCCGCGTACGAGTATCACCTTCAGTTGGAACAAGAAGAAGGTATTGAATCTCAACATCCTACTCGTGCTCGTAGCCATATATATCGTGAACGTGAGATTGCAGAAGAACGTCTGCGCAACGATTATTTCGTTGAAGGTTGTAAGTATTCAAACCGGAATTTTCGTAGAAGATTTCGTATGAGCCGGAAACTATTCCTGCAAATAGTTGAAGGTATACTTCCGATAATATTCCAGATCATTTTACTTTCTTTAGGCAAACACCCGATTGTACTGGTCGAAAGAGTTTAAGTGTTCTAATGACGTGTGCGTCTGCCATACACCAATTGGAATACGACACCTCACCCGATGCATTTGATGAATACTTGCAAATGGGTGCGAGTTGTAACACCCCCAATTTTGTGATACGCAGCGGAATTCAAACTGGGTGTTACTTCATGGCACAACAGTCATAACAATAGAAAATGTACTCTAATGGAGTCGTTTTAAAAAGGATTTATCATTCGATTTATATAAATATCAGAGTTTACAAAAATGAGGTCCTAGATGGTTCCAAGTTTACAAAATACATTAAATTGGTTTTCGAATGATAATAAAATTTATAGCCTTCTTCAGTATCCTTGCTCTTCCGTGTCAGCTTCCGACATTATGGACCTGAAATACATGCTTAAAACTGTCAACACAAAGGTTGAGTGAAATTCATAGAGTTTTGGAAATCAGTTGAACACATAATGTTTGTAGTGTGAGTTATAAATTCACACCAATGGTTTGAAAACCAAAAGAGATATTATTGCACTAAGCTCATGATACCGAAAACGTTAACAACTGTCATAAAATAGTAATCGATGCCCTAATAGGTAATTTGCCAATAAACCTTTAGATGTTCAAATAGAGTGCGTTTGTTTGCCTACCCGGTCAACACAAACGGGATTTGTCATTCCCGATAGATCTATCCACATTATTCGCGTTCACTCGCAAGTGATTAATGGCTCATGATAATAGGGACTTAAGATTGGCAATAGTGGTACTTAGTGCAACTAATATATTCAAGTATAATTTGAAAGCAATGTGTTCGATTTTAAATAAAGCATGTATCTCCCCCAAGGGTTTGTAAAACAATTAAGTAATAGAAAGTGGGGCTATGAACTCACCGTAGAGTAAATGATATCAAATGTAAAATGAGAGTGATGGATATGCCGTGAGAACTTCTACGAGCAACCTAAAATAGAATGTTGCGACTTAGGTTTGGAATAATGTTTAGGAAAACATAAACCATCCTATATACGTCTCTATGTTGATCATGATGTAGTACATGGTATTTGTGTATGTCATTTATAGAAATGGTCTAGTTGTGAAAACATGTTTAGTTTATAGATATCGTAGTACCGTTCGGGCCATCATAATTCAGAGGTCATGCAGTAAACGTTCGAGGAGCTAGGACACTTTAAATCGTAAATCAAGCAACTCGTCGATACGTTTTACTCAAATGAAACCCCTCACATGAAGCTCCCTACTTTTGTAGCACTTAGTAGATACAACATATGTTTTGAGTGAAGATTTATAACATAAAGTTTATCATATTTTTAATAAGTATCTAGTTTTTACAAGTTCTCGTCGTTTTCATAAATATGATCACCTTAGTTAACGGTCTTGGGTAAACAAGCCTTAAGGCTTTAGCCATGGCCTTGCCGTGACTTTGGTCTTGAGACTTAGCTTTGACATTAGCCGTATCCGTGGTCTTAGCTTATGGCCATTAGGCCTCTTGGTTTGTTTTAAGTTGTGACAAAAGTATAGTTATGAGACTAAATATAGGGCAGTTTCTGTTTATGAATATTAATGGCCTGTTTATACGTTTTCAAGGTCCGAGCTTCTTTGTTATTGAAGGAAAACGGCGTTCCGGACAACTTTCGTGTTTTAAGGTTTTGATGAATCGGAACAGAAATACTACTTTTAAAATGGCAGAACCAAAACAGTTACAAAATGGCAGTTTTGGCGTTTATGTTTCATAACTTCTTTTGCCTATAACTTTTGACTCGTTTGTCCGTTTCGGGTGATTCAAATTGCTATGTTTTTGTTTTAATATTATCTAAAAGAATATGAAAAGTATCAGATCTATATGTGGTCGATTTTGTGGAAACTTTGTAAAAAAATTTATCATTTATACACTTACTAACCCAAGTTTAACATATAGGTTCTTATAACTTGTTTTAAAGATTTTTGTACATCATGATCCAATATAGTAACTATATATATAGCATGAAGTAGTTAAGATTATGAATAATAAATATGAGATGATGGTGGTGATAAGTTGCTTACAACTTTTGGCTTTCAATAAGAAAGGAGTAACTAGTAAGGATCGGACTTTGATTGATCGCTTAAGACTTTGGATTGAGCTAGCTTTCCACACCTTGGCACCCTTGCAAACTAGAAGAGTTGGTGATAAAGTACTAAGTGAGTTGAGTGGATTTAAACTCAAGAAGATCACTTAAACTTGCTAGAGATTTGATGAAGTAGCTTGATCTTTGGAACTTCCTTGCATAAACTTGGAGTTTATAGATCAAATGATGGAAGATGTGAAGGATTTATGATATAAACGACCAAGAACAGATTGTGGAGGTCTTTAGGATGTATTTTACTTCCTATTTATAGGAGGGTAAGTTTGGTTAACCATATATTGGGTTAAATATTAACCATGGTTAAGTTAGAACACTTGTAAAGATCTAAATGTACCATGGTTAGGATGATGCCACCAAAATGATGACCCCCCCCCCCTTAGATCGGCCTAAAAAAGTTAAGATGACTTAGGTGGTTAGTTTTGGTATTATCTTGGTTACGGAGTGAGTTTTGGTTCCGTTAATCGCTAATCGTAAGCCGTTAAGCCATAAAACGTAAAACCGGGTATCGTAAAAATATGAAACTTGTAGGAATGATGAAACTCATCATTATACTCCATCTAAAAATATAAAATGGGTGATAAGTCTCATTTGGTGCAAAAACGCTGGTTAAAGCTGGAAATACGGGTAAAAAACGCGTAATTCGCAGTTTATCAGAAAAGAACAAAATTTCAGGGAAACGACCGTGAATTTATTTAGAGTAGACTAAAATTAGTCTAAAAGTGATATGAGATGTCAAAATGTGGTTTTCGTCATACGCGGGATAACTTTACAGTTATTCGTGAAGTTTAAAAGTTACGCGATTTAAGCAAAAATGTAGAACGTACAAGGTTAATTCCTTTATGGTCAAAGGAGGAGGGAAATATGTTTGACTTTTCCAAAAAATGTAAAAGTGTCAAAAACATATTAGAAACACAGTGCAGGAATCGTTAAGTCTGGATGTAAGTAGAATTGTTTAAAACGTAAGTTTAGTTTTGTTCTGCGCTGGGCTTATTTGGTAATATTAAAAATAATAATTCTTAAAAATTCTCAAATTAATCATGAATGATCTAAAAATTTATCTGATGCGAGGAAAATTGTCAGGGTTGATTTTCGTTAAGCGCGTGATGTTTAAACGGTGGACCGTCCAAAACGAAACTTTAAAACGATGTTTACTTAATAACTTTTGCGAAAATGATCTAACGATGGTTGAATTCTCAGATCATTACTAAAATAATTTATCTTACGAGAATGTGAAATAAAAGTTTTACGGATGAATAGTGAAAGTGAATAGTTAATGTGAATAGTAAAAGTGAATAGTAAATTCTCAAAAATGTAAAGTAACCTAAAAATGCGGGTGGTTACATTCTCACCCCCTTAATGGGAATTCCGTCCCGGAATTCAGGGTGTGTTACCCGATGTTGGATTGTCTAGGGAAATGTGGATGTATGCGCCGAATTCTAATATTTGCATTCTCAATTTTCTGGTCATAAAATGCATTATGTACCATGTGGCTTAAGTTGTTAACCTAAAGAGTTTTGTTAAAATCTTATAGAGTCCAATGTACCTAAAGTTTGGCTTTTCCCGATTCTCAAAATGAATCATATCTTATTGTATCGAGGCTATCAATAAAACCTTAATTTCTAACATGAAGTTTTTGGTGATAGTGTGCGGCATGGAGCCTAATTTGTATTTGTATAGTTTCCTTAGTTGTTTCGTGGGTGATCTCTGACACCTTAGTCCAACAAATGGTTAACTAACACATTCGTCTATATAGTGCCTCAAAATGGAATAGTTTTGTTGTTGTTAGGATAACCGTTGTTAATCAAAGGTGTAAGATATTGTTGATGTGAAATAGTTTATAATGATGTGATAACTGTCGTTGTAGGGAAAGTCTTGTTAGTGATAAGTGATTATCCAAACTATTTCCAAAGTTGATCATGTCTTAGTTGGTTTCGGGATGAAGGCTATATCGTATAGTGTTTATGTCTACTAGCGTTTAGAAGAAACGTGGTACTATGAAGTTTTACATACTAACTTATAATGGAGTTCAGATAATGATGTGATATGTTGACGATTAGAAGGTTGTAGTGTACGTCTACCATTATTCCTAGGTAGAGATGTCAAGTTTGCTTTAAAATCATAAGTGGATTGTAAAGGATTATGGCGGAATGATATCCTTGAAACCTAATCAGGCTTGCACTTCTAAGAAATTACGAGAAGATTTGATGACTATCCCAAGATAGTAGTTCGAATTATCTCATGTATGAAAATTTCAAGAATGAAATTAGGTAGTATAAATGAGATGTTAAGATTTTGCTGAGTGGTAAGACACTATCGCGTCTCTAGATCTTTTCTGGTGGTTTATCGAGTTTAAGTAGGAAATTAACCTGAATATAACCCTTGTATAACTGTTCTCAGTGTTTGAAAAATTTAAGTTGAACATAGTTAATTAGACTATGATCCATTATCCCAGGGTTAAATATAGGTGATTAGGCTATATTTAGCCGAGGTTCGATAAAATTTTCAAATACCTAAATTAGGTATACTTGTGATATGTTCATAGCTTTTGAGAAATTGTCCACTAAGCAAAGGCGATATCAAACCATCCAGTTGCAAGTCCTGGCCATAAAAGACTTGTAACCTATGTTTTCACATTCCATTGCATAAAAGATAACATGGGTAGATACGTGTGGGAAGGAAATCTTAAGTAATTCTAAAATAGTCCATACTTGGCTAGCATCACGGACTTTTAACAATGAAGGTTTCAGAAGAGAATTTTGATGAATGTAGGGAATGTTGCTGAACTTCAGCTTTTGTAGATGATGAGTCACTTTGTCCTTTAGAAATCCTATTTCTTGTATTTCCATTAGGAAAATTGATAGACTGTGACGGGTTTCATGTAAAACAATATCATATATTGTTTATAAGATAATTTTTAGAGACTATTGTATAACTTACAATATCTGAGGAGTAGTTGAGACCATTGTGCAACTCACAATGTCTAAGAAATGATGGAGAGATCATTGTGTACTCACAATGTCTTGAGAAATAAATGAGACCACTATAGGATTTACAGTGTCTGAGAATGTAATAGAGACCACTGTAGGATTTACAGTGTCTGAGAATGTAATAGAGACTACTGTATCTGACAGTGTCTTGAAATATGAATGAGACCATTGTATCTCACAATGTCTAGGGAGTAGGAAAGACCATTGTAGTCAGTTACAATGTCTTGGAGGAAGTTCCGTAATCCTAAAATGTATGAGTAGATGCATGAATGGGAGATTGGGAAAATATAATTGTGCCGTAATGCCTTAGAATAAGCATACGCAGATATGTTTAGTCTATCGTTTAGCTAAAATGATTGAAAATAAGTCAAGTGTATATATCAATATACTAGTATGTTTGTATAGCTTAAAATGCCAAAAAGTCACATAATCGTCTGGAGGATGGAAGGCACGGAGAATGGAAGGCTATAAAATGTTTTTGTTTGAAAAAGTAGTTATAGTTTAAGTCTCAATTAGACCCGTTTCTCTATAACTGTGGCTCTGATACCAATCTGTAACACCCCCAATTTTGTGATACGCAGCGGAATTCAAACTGGGTGTTACTTCATGGCACAACAGTCATAACAATAGAAAACGTACTCTAATGGAGTCGTTTTAAAAAGGATTTATCATTCGATTTATATAAATATCAGAGTTTACAAAAATGAGGTCCTAGATGGTTCCAAGTTTACAAAATACATTAAATTGGTTTTCGAATGATAATAAAATTTATAGCCTTCTTCAGTATCCTTGCTCTTCCGTGCCAGCTTCCGACATTATGGACCTGAAATACATGCTTAAAACTGTCAACACAAAGGTTGAGTGAAATTCATAGAGTTTTGGAAATCAGTTGAACACATAATGTTTGTAGTGTGAGTTATAAATTCACACCAATGGTTTGAAAACCAAAAGAGATATTATTGCACTAAGCTCATGATATCGAAAACGTTAACAGCTGTCATAAAATAGTAACCGATGCCCTAATAGGTAATTTGCCAATAAACCTATATATATTCAAATAGAGTGCGTTTGTTTGCCTACCCGGTCAACACAAACAGGATTTGTCATTCCCGATAGATCTATCCACATTATTCGCGTTCACTCGCAAGTGATTAATGGCTCATGATAATAGGGACTTAAGATTGACAATAGTGGTACTTAGTGCAACTAATATATTCAAGTGTAATTTGAAAGTAATGTGTTCGATTTAAAATAAAGCATGTATCTCCCCCAAGGGTTTGTAAAACAATTAAGTAATAGAAAGTGGGGCTATGAACTCACCGTAGAGTAAATGATATCAAATGTAAAATGAGAATGATGGATATGCCGTGAGAACTTCTACGAGCAACCTAAAATAGAATGTTGCGACTTAGGTTTGGAATAATGTTTAGGAAAACATAAACCATCCTATATACGTCTCTATGTTGATCATGATGTAGTACATGGTATTTGTGTATGTCATTTATAGAAATGGTCTAGTTGTGAAAACATGTTTAGTTTATAGATATCGTACTACCGTTCAGGCCATCATAATTCAGAGGTCATGCAGTAAACGTTCGAGGAGCTAGGACACTTTAAATCGTAAATCCAGCAACTCGTCGATACGTTTTACTCAAATGAAACCCCTCACATGAAGCTCCCTACTTTTGTAGCACTTAGTAGATACAACATATGTTTTGAGTGAAGATTTATAACATAAAGTTTATCATGTTTTTAATAAGTTTCTAGTTTTAACAAGTTCTCGTCGTTTTTATAAATATGATCACCTTAGTTAACTGTCTTGGGTAAACAAGCCTTAAGGCTTTAGCCATGGCCTTGCCGTGACTTTGGTCTTGACTACCATGGTCTTGAGACTTAGCTTTGACATTAGCCGTAGCCGTGGTCTTAGCTTATGGCCATTAGGCCTCTTGGTTTGTTTTTAGTTGTGACAAAAGTATAGTTATGAGACTAAATATAGGGCAGTTTCTGTTTATGAATATTAATGGACTGTTTATGCGTTTTCAAGGTCCGAGCTTCTTTGATATAGAAGGAAAACGGTGTTCTGGACAACTTTCGTGTTTTAACTTTTTGATGAATCGGACCAGAAATACTACTTTTAAAATGACAGAACCAAAACAGTTACAAAATGGCAGTTTTGGCGTTTATGTTTCGTAACTTCTTTTGCCTATAACTTTTGACTCGTTTGTCTGTTTCGGGTGATTCAAATTGCTATGTTTTTGTTTTAATATTATCTACAAGAATATGAAAAGTATCAGATCTATATGTGGTCGATTTTGTGGAAACTTTGTACAAAAGTTTATCATTTATACACTTACTAACCCAAGTTTAACATATAGGTTCTTATAACTTGTTTTAAAGATTTTTGTACATCATGATCCAACATAGTAACTATATATATAGCATGAAGTAGTTAAGATTATGAATAATAAAGATGAGATGATGGTGGTGATAAGTTGCTTACAACTTTTGGCTTTCAATAATAAAGGAGTAACTAGTAAGGATCGGACTTTGATTGATCGCTTAAGACTTTGGATTGAGCTAGCTTTCCACACCTTGGCACCCTTGCAAACTTGAAGAGTTGGTGATGAAATACTAAGTGACTTGAGTGGATTTAAACTCAAGAAGATCACTTAAACTTGCTAGAGATTTGAAGAAGTAGCTTGATCTTTGGAACTTCCTTGCATAAACTTGGAGTTTATAGATCAAATGATGGAGGATGTGAAGGATTTATGATATGAAAGACCAAGAACAGATTGTGGAGGTCTTTAGGATGTATTTTACTTCCTATTTATAGGAGGGTAAGTTTGGTTAACCATATATTGGGTTAAATATTAACCATGGTTAAGTTAGGACACTTGTAAAGATCTAAATGTACCATGGTTAGGATGATGCCACCAAAATGATGACTCCCCCCCCCTAGGTCGGCCTAAACAAGATAAGATGACTTAGGTGGTTAGTTTTGGTATTATCTTGGTTACGGAGTGAGTTTTGGTTCCGTTAATCGCTAATCGTAAGCCGTTAAGCCATAAAACGTAAAACCGGGTATCGTAAAAATACGAAACTTGTAGGAATGATGAAACTCATCATTATACTCCATCTAAAAATATAAAATGGGTGATAAGTCTCATTTGGTTCAAAAACGCTGGTTAAAGCTGGAAATACGGGTCAAAAACGCGTAATTCGCAGTTTATCAGAAAAGAACAAAATTTCAGGGAAACGACCGTGAATTTATTTAGAGTAGACTAAAATTAGTCTAAAAGTGATATGAGATGTCAAAATGTGGTTTTCGTCATACGCGGGATAACTTTACAGTTATTCATGAAGTTTAAAAGTTACGCGATTTAAGCAAAAATGTAGAACGTACAAGGTTAATTCCTTTATGGTCAAAGGAGGAGGGAAATATGTTTGACTTTTTCAAAAAATGTAAAAGTGTCAAAAATATATTAGAAACACAGTGCAGGAATCGTTAATTCTGGATGTAAGTAGAATTGTTTAAAACGTAAGTTTAGTTTTGTTCTGTGCTAGGCTTATTTGGTAATATTAAAAATAATAATTCTTAAAAATTCTCAAATTAATCATGAATGATCTAAAAATTTATCTAATGCGAGGAAAATTGTCAGGGTGGATTTTCGTTAAACGCGTGATGTTTAAACGGTGGACAGTCCAAAACGAAACTTTAAAACGATGTTTACTTAATAACTTTTGCGAAAATGATCTAAATTTCTAAAATAATTTATCTTACGAGAATGTGAAATAAAAGTTTTATGGATGAATAGTGAAAGTGAATAGTTAACGTGAATAGTAAATTCTCGAAAATAAAAAATAACCTAAAAATGCGGGTGGTTACATTCTCACCCCCTTAATGGGAATTCCGTCCCGGAATTCAGGGTGTGTTACCCGATGTTGGATTGTCTAGGGAAATGTGGATGTATGCGCCGAATTCTAATTTTTGCGTTCTCAATTTTCTAGTCATAGAATGTATTATGTACCATGTGGCTTAAGTTGTTAACCTAAAGAGTTTTGTTAAAATCTTATAGAGTCCAATGTACCTAAAGTTTGGCTTTTCCCGATTCTCAAAATGAATCATATCTTATTGTATCGAGGCTATCAATAAAACCTTAATTTCTAACATGAAGTTTTTGGTGATAGTGTGCTGCATGGAGCCTAATTTGTATTTGTATAGTTTCCTTAGTTGTTTCGTGGGTGATCTCTGACACCTTAGTCCAACAAATGGTTAACTAACACATTCGTCTATATAGTGCCTCGAAATGGAATAGTTTTGTTGTTGTTAGGGTAACCGTTGTTAATCAAAGGTGTAAGATATTGTTGATGTGAAATAGTTTATAATGATGTGATAACTGTCGTTGTAGGGAAAGTCTTGTTAGTGATAAGTGATTATCCAAACTATTTCCAAAGTTGATCATGTCTTAGTTGGTTTCGGGATGAAGGCTATATCGTATAGTGTTTATGTCTACTAGCGTTTAGAAGAAACGTGGTACTATGAAGTTTTACATACTAACTTATAATGGAGTTCAGATAATGATGTGATATGTTGACGATTAGAAGGTTGTAGTGTACGTCTACCATTATTCCTAGGTAGAGATGTCAAGTTTGCTTTAAAATCATAAGTGGATTGTAAAGGATTATGGCGGAATGATATCCTTGAAACCTAATCAGGCTTGCACTTCTAAGAAATTACGAGAAGATTTGATGACTATCCCAAGATAGTAGTTCGAATTATCTCATGTATGAAAATTTCAAGAATGAAATTAGGTAGTATAAATGAGATGTTAAGATTTTGCTGAGTGGTAAGACACTATCGCGTCTCTAGATCTTTTCTGGTGGTTTATCGAGTTTAAGTAGGAAATTAACCTGAATATAACCCTTGTATAACTGTTCTCAGTGTTTGAAAAATTTAAGTTGAACATAGTTAATTAGACTATGATCCATTATCCCAGGGTTAAATATAGGTGATTAGGCTATATTTAGCCGAGGTTCGATAAAATTTTCAAATACCTAAATTAGGTATACTTGTGATATGTTCATAGCTTTTGAGAAATTGTCCACTAAGCAAAGGCGATATCAAACCATCCAGTTGCAAGTCCTGGCCATAAAAGACTTGTAACCTATGTTTTCACATTCCATTGCATAGAAGATAACATGGGTAGATACGTGTGGGAAGGAAATCTTAAGTAATTCTAAAATAGTCCATACTTGGCTAGCATCACGGACTTTTAACAATGAAGGTTTCAGAAGAGAATTTTGATGAATGTAGGTGATTCGTGCTAAACCGTCAAGTTATCTCACACAAGCTAGCCACTTGTGAATGGCTAACCGTAAGAAACTTAAAACAGTTCAGACACAAAATGCAATGAAATCCTGGAGAGTATAGTGTTTCCCCAGGTCGTTAAGTCCCAACGAGCTGTGCGAGAATAATCAAACGAATAGTGATCGAGAGAATTTGAACGGAAAGAGATATGATTGATTATACTAAAAGAAAAAGTTTATAAATTACAGGGGCTTAAATGCAAATTAAAGAAAATTAAAAAGATAAATTATATTAAATAAACGCTATCACTATATTTAAACTGATATTTTTGATTACAAATTTAACTTAAAAACTATGTGACGTACAAAAGAAAATGTGAAACTGAAGCAATATTAATCCTAAATATATAAAAATGATATTTTTACAAACCTAATGATAAGAGAAAAATTTTAGAAAAAGAAAATTATTTTTAAAACTATTTATCTAATTATTATTAATTAAAAACTATTTTTACCTATTTAATAATACCCTAAAATACAAGAAAATATGAAATAAAGCTAGAAAAATGAAATTATGACTTAGAAAAATCTAAAATAACTAAAGAGAATTTTCAAAACTAATTTTGTATTTTTCTGATTATTTTTCTATTTTCTATGAATTAAAAACTACTTAAAATTAATTAAATTGCTAAAAATTACAAATTAAATTATGAAAAATCTGGAAAAATTATTTTTTTGCTTTTTATATTTATCTTAACCTAGGAAAAATAGAAACTTATTTTTTTTGAAGTTTTTCTGAATTATTTGTATTAAAAGCTAATTAAATAAGCCTAAAAACTGTTTTAAATGAAGAAAAATAGCAAACAGAACTAGAAAAATTTGAAAAATTCAGGAAAAGTCTAAATTAATGTTCTAAGTCTATGAAAAATATAAAAACAGTAGCTTGTGTGTAAGAAAATGAGACTGCAGTTACAAGTGCTTATAAATAAGCACTTGAAATAAGCCAAAGGCCACAAGTGAGCACCAAACTGTTTACAGAAGCTATAATATGCTGAAACTACTCAAATGCAACTAAATACAGCCAACCTAAACCTCTTAAGTGCAAACTGCTATGATTTGATGTTTTAAAACTCAAGTACCAAAACAGATTTAGACTACTACTTTGTAGCTTAAGAATAAGCTACCCAATAAGCTGGAAGTTGAAACCAGATATTGGAACCTAAACTAGACCTGGCTAGCTACCTATAAACCAAAAACCAGACCTGGACAAGCTCTTATGAGCTTGTGACAAGCTCTGCAAGAAGCTGAGAAGACTGCACTGGTGACTATGCCTTGTCACAGTGCATTTTTGACCTTTTTGACAAGCTGATTTGGAGCTTAAGAAGCTTTTGTAAAATTTTGAAAAAATCAGTTATTGAAACTAGACTAGTTGAAGTTATAAAACCCAAAGTTTCACTGATTTTGCTCCAATAATGAAGCTATGAAAAATCACCCAAGTTGGGTACAAACTGAGATTTTCAACTATTTTGACTTTTGACAGTTTTAAGAAGTTTGACTTATTTGAGATTTGATTCAAATTTATTAACTGGTTTTGATGTTAAATGTTATAATGAATCTATATTAAGCGATTTTACTGTTATCCAAACACAAAACAAGCTTTTGACTTCACAAATTTCCAACAGATATGCAATTAGAACAGGTTCATGGTAATTTTGACTTTGAGCTATTGCAAAGGGTACAAATGAACTAGAATGAGTTTCAAATGACTAACTAAGTGTAGAAAAACTGATCCTAACTACTGAACAACCCTCTGACTCAGATAATGCAGCAAATCCAAACACTAATTTAAGACACTAATTTGCAATTTAAACTACTTGATTACTGAGTTAGCTTATGCTAACACTTAAACTGATTCAAACAATCAACTAACACCTAAATGATGCCATATTACTGACAAATACTATCAAATTATCAATATGCTAAAATAGTAGATTATAACAGATAGGAGCTTTTCAGAGCTTACATATGTCCTAGCCACAATGGCTTGCCAAACACCACCAGTAACCACTGTCCTAAACCAAATTTCAACCCATATCCATCACTGCATCAACCAATAACCATTTCCATGCCCATTTTGCTTCCTCAGTTGACTTTTGTTGACCAAACACCAAACTTGCTTAAAAATGACTTATAAGCTTACCAAAAGCTATAATTAGCTTAGCTAAGCTTATTTGAGTTTATAGATAAACTACTATAAGTTTGAATATAAGAACAGGAAACTGAAATTTTTAACAGTAAACAATAAAACATGAAATTTTAATACAAACTTGAATTGATGCTTGAAACAGATTATAACAACTTGAGTTCAATACAAGAAAGCTTTAGGTTACAAATTTAGAGACTAGCTAAGACAATTTTAATAAAAACGACATACATGAATTTAAAAAACTAAGTACTGCCCATTTTGCTTCTCTTCTTCCTTTATTTATACACCAAATGTCTTCTCTCTCTCCTCTGATCAATTCCCACTCATAATCTCAGCCATTGGATCAGTTTAGGTCATATTGGCCATTGATCAATTTTTGGCGGGAAAGTGTATATATGCCAGTGGGCTCTGATAGCTTGGACAGGGAAGGAAGCATTTAATGTATCTTGGCTTGGGGTGTTTGGATGGTAGGAATGTGATGATGATGGAGTGTGGGTAGGAGTTGCAGGCAGGTGTAGGTGATGATGATGGAGAGGGAACCCGTGAGGGCGGTTTTTTATTCAAACTGTGGGTTTAATATTGAAAGGGGGGGTCACAATGGGTTGGCAGGGGTCAAAAGCATACAAAGGGTCATGCCTTGGTTCAAAGGTGCAAAGGTTTGTAATACAAGGACCATTTTGTAATTTCTGAAAGATGAGGGACCAAACCTGCCATTTTCTCAAAACTATTTCAAGGGTCACTTTTGACAAGTTTCAATAGTACAAGGACCATTTTTGACATTTTCAAACTTCCAAGGACCATTTATGACAATTTTCAAAGTTTAGGGACCTAAGTTGTAATTTTGCAAATTTAAATCTCAAGGACCAATTTTGACAACTCATGAATCCCTAGGGACTTGAAATGATATTTTTCTTTATTTTGATTTACCAGGGACTGTTTTTGACAACTTTTGAAACTTGGGGGATTAAAACTGCCAATTATGCAAACTTGATACGTTTTTCACCAGATTTTGATATTTTTGCATTTAAAACACATAAAACACTTATTTGTGATATTTTTATCATTTTGATGCATTTCTGAGTGTTTTCAGATGTTTTTGCAGTTTAATTGGTACAAAAATGATGAGTATTTAGACACTCATCAATCCACCACACTAAGATATTGCTAGTCCCTAGCAATGTTTTGAGAAAAATTAATGGATTTCATCTCTTTACCAAAAGCCATTACTTCTGGAGTAGCCAAATGTTTCAGTTCAAGTAAGAACCTTGGTACACCGATAACCAAATGATTTTGAGCAAATCACCAGCTTCCAACGGATTTGATTTGTCTTAACCAGAAGCCGTTTGCTTCTGGACTAGCCAACTCTTAGATAATATATACTATCTTTGGTGAGCTGCTTACCAATTATGGTTTTCCACTGCCTTTACCACAAGCCATAAACTTGCGGGGTAGCCAACTCTTCACTAATTAAAGATATGGTGAGCTGAACACCATACAATTTTGGGCAAATTGCAAGCCGTCAACGGATTTGAGATATCTTTACCAAGAGCTGTTTGCTCCTGGATTAGCCAATCCTTTTGTTTATTAGACATGGCGGACTGATAACCGTAATCTGAGTAAGTGCAAGACACTTACTCCAAAAAAAAAAAAAAATTGGCCAAAATTGTGGGAATTGGGCGGTATAATTACATGATAAAATTCGTGAGAATTCCCCCCCACACTAGAAATGAATATTGCCCTCAATATTCAAAGTACCGGCTGTTATGCCGAAACATAGAACGTAAAAGGGAAATACAATGGCCATTATTTAGCAAGATTTTTTTTTTTTTTTTTTTTTTTTGAAACTCTTATATACAACAGCGAGGGGCATCTCCCCCACACTAGGGTGGTAGAAAGTAGAAAGAAGTCAGAAATATGGGTGAAAACCCATATGGCATACTACTGTTTTTGATTCCCGAGTCGCTAGCTTGACTCGATCCCCGCATTCATTGGTTCATGGGGAAAGTTTGTAGATCCGGGACAACCACAGGAGAAATGTCCTCTCCAAAATAGTGCTTCAATCGATGACCATTCACTTTAAAGTTTGGACCATCGGGTTCAGATAACTCAATGGTTCCATAAGGAAATACTTTAGTGATGGTGAATGGTCCAGACCAGCGGGATTTTAGTTTTCCCGAAAAAATCTTCAATCTTGAGTTGAAAAGAAGGACTCGATCACCGACGTTGAAAACGCGGTTTTTGATTTTTGAGTCATGAATCTTCTTTGTCTTTTCTTTATAGATCAAAGAGTTCTCGTATGCTTGATCACGGAGTTCATTTAATTCATTCATTTGAACTTTCCGGTGATCACCAGCTCTCTGAATATCGAAGTTGGCATGCTTCAAGGCCCAGTATGCCTTGTGCTCAAGCTCAACCGGCAGATGACATGCCTTTCCGTACACAAGCTTGTATGGAGTACACCCGATGGGTGTTTTATAAGCTGTACGGAAGGCCCAAAGTGCGTCATCTAGCTTATCCGACCAAGAGGCACGGTTTTCGCCTACTGTCCTTTCAAGAATTCTTTTAATCCCCCGGTTGGAAACTTCCACTTGCCCACTTGTTTGGGGGTGGTACGCAGTAGAGAGACGGTGAGTTACACCATACTTTTGCATGACTCTATCAAACTGGTCATTGCAGAAATGCGTACCACGATCACTGATTATGGCTCGTGGAGTTCCAAACCTAGCAAAAAGAGATTTTAAGAATTTCACAACAACTCGGGCATCGTTGGTAGGTAAAGCTTTTGCTTCAACCCATTTTGACAAATAGTCAACGGCCACGAGTATGTATTTATTACCGCGAGATGAAGGAAATGGCCCCATAAAGTCAATGCCCCAGATGTCAAAAATCTCACACACTTGAATGGCGTTTTGCGGCATTTCATTTCTTTGTGAGATATTCCCGTGACGTTGACAAGCGTCACAGGTTTTGACAAATTCATGGGCATCCTTGTAAATCATGGGCCAATAGAATCCGGAATCAAACACCTTCTTGGCGATGTAATTGGCAAGCCTTGAGAATGTCATTGGCTTCCTGACCATACACACATCGCCTGATGACTTGATCCGCGCAAATTTTGAATAAGTAGGGGTCGTCCCAGAAGTAACGTTTTACATCTTTAAAGAATTTGTTTTTCTGTTGGGACGACATCCCTTTCACCACAAAGTTACCCGCATGGTAATTTGCAAAGTCAGCAAACCATGGGGTAGAAGAGTCTCCACGAAAAGAAACCACATTGAGTGTTTCGAGAGGAAATGTTTCGTTTATTTCCTTTTTCTCAAACACATCTTGGTGAGGGTTTTCTAGACGGGATAGATGATCAGCAGCCAGGTTCTCAGCCCCTTTTTTATCACGTATAATGATATCAAATTCTTGTAGGAGGAGAACCCAACGGAGCAATCTCGGCTTTGCATCTTGTTTTGCAAAGAGATATTTGAGAGCCGAGTAATCCGTATACACCACGCATTTGGTCAAGATAAGGTATGGCCGAAACTTTTCAAACGCATACACCACAGCTAATAATTCTTTTTCTGTAGTGGTGTAATGGGTTTGAGCTTCAGTCATAGTTTTACTTGCGTAGTGGATAGGCTGAAAATGCTTGGTTTTACGTTGCCCCAAGACTGCACCGATAGCAAAATCACTTGCATCGCACATGAGCTCAAAGGGTAAATCCCAGTCGGGGGCAACTAGAATGGGTGCTTCCGTAAGCTTTTTCTTTAATGTTTCAAAAGCTTCGATGCACTCAGGTGAGAAGATAAAAGGAGCATCTTTTTCAAGAAGATGAGTAATAGGCCGGGCGATTTTAGAAAAATCTTGTATGAATCTGCGATAAAACCCGGCATGACCTAGAAAATTCCTAATACCTTTGACGGTAGTAGGATGAGGCAATTTAGCAATAACATCAACTTTTGCTCTATCTACCTCAATCCCGTTTTTTGAAATCTTATGGCCAAGGACTATGCCTTCTTTGACCATAAAGTGGCTCTTCTCCCAATTTAGACAAAGATTGGTGTCTTCACACCGTTTTAGCATTTTATCTAAATGGGAGAGACATGTCTGAAATGAGTCCCCAATGACCAAGAAGTCATCCATAAACACCTCCATTGTTTCCCCGATGATCATGTTGTGGAAAATTGCCATCATACATCGTTGGAACGTGCCAGGAGCGTTACATAGGCCAAAAAGCATACGTCTGTAGGCAAAAGTTCCGTATGGGCAGGTGAATGTGGTCTTTTCTTGATCCAGCGGATCAATGGGGATCTGAAAATATCCCGAGAAACCATCAAGGAAACAATAGTATTCGTTCCCTGCTAATCTCTCAAGCATCTGATCCATGAAGGGTAGAGGAAAATGGTCTTTACGGGTGGCTTTGTTTAACTTGCGATAGTCAATACACACACGCCATCCCGTAACCAATCGAGTTGGAATTAACTCGTTTTCTTCATTTGTGACAACAGTTATGCCACCCTTTTTTGGAACACAGTGAATGGGACTGACCCAAGGACTATCAGAGATAGGGTAAATTAAACCGGCATCAAGAAGTTTGAGAACCTCTTGTTTGATAACCTCATGAATCTTAGGATTCACCCTTCTCTGATGTTGGACTGCTGGCTTGAAGTCATCCTCCATTAAGATTTTGTGAGTACAAAACTCAGGGTTGATACCCTTAATGTCGGAGAGTTTCCAAACAATTGCTTGCTTGTGTGACTTCAAGACCTTTATGAGAGCAGTCTTCTCCTCCTCAGTTAAGTCTTTAGCAATTATGACGGGTAATTTATCATCACCCTCTAAGAATGCATACTCGAGATGAGGAGGTAGGTCCTTAAGTTCGACCTCGGGAAATTCTTCAGTAGATGTTTGTACTGATTTGATTTCCTCAATCGTGATCTCTTTAGGAGGGAGTGAAGGTAATGGATCTTCATTTAACAATTGCTCAAGATAAAGGATATCTCCCTCCGAATCATAAACACCATCAATTCCCGGCGGAATTGATTCATCAATAGCAAGAAATTCATCGATCTCTTCCAGAAAGAAGTCACCTCCCTCAAACGGAGTGAGAGAGGGGGAAGAGTCGGCAATGATTGGTTGAGAAGATGTGGTGGAATCCCCACTCACAGAATTATGAAAATAACCAAGAAACTCTTGAGAGTACTCCTCTGAAGCAATATCAATTAAATCGATTCGATTGACCGATTCAGCATCATAATTTGAGGAGTACCTCGAAGTTTGATCAATGTTAAAAGTGACAGCTTCATTACCCACACGTAACGTGATTTCTTGCTCAAATACATCAATGAGAGCACGACCCGTTCTCAGGAATCCTCGTCCAACAATGAGGGGAACCCGAGGATCGGCATCGAAATCAACAACCACAAAGTCAGCTGGAAAATGGAACTTTCCAACTTTCACGAATACATCCTCGGCGATGCCAAGAGGACGCGATATAGAACGATCTGCAAGCTCAAGAGTCATGCAGGTAGGAACAAGTTCTGGAAGAGAGAGTTTCTTCCATACTGAATAAGGCATCAGATTGATGCTTGCACCAAGATCGGCGAGGGCAAAGCATTCAATCATTCCTGGAAAAACACAAGGAAGAAGAAATTTTCCAGGATCTCCAAGCTTCTCGGGAAGCTTCTTTAACAGAACTGCTGAGCAGTTCTCGTTCAAAGGAGTTTTAGCCATTTCAAACAGTTTTTCCTTATTGCTTAACATGTGTTTGAGAGTTGATGCAAACTTGGGCATCAGCATGATAGCATCCGCAAAGCTTATGTCAAAATGTAGTTCTTGGAAAATTTGAAAGAATTTTTCCATTTGATGACTGGCTTTTTTGCGGAGCTTTTGCTCATTTAAACGTGAGGGGCAAGGAATAGAAGTTTTGGATTTGGGGTTTTCAACTGGAGATTCAAAAACAACTCCAGGTTTGGTCTTTGGTTTCGGGACAACCTGAGGATGGACATTGTTGGTACTTCCGTTATTAGTAGGAAGTTCCTTGTCCTTTGTCGCCTCAGGTCACTTTCCACTACCTTCGGGAGAGAAGAAGAAGAGGTAGTAGGAATAGCGGGTCCATCATACGAAGCACCACTTCTGGTTGTGATCGCCGTTGCATCTTCCCTCGGGTTAGCGATCGTGTTGCTCGGAAGTTTTCCTGAGCCCGAGGGTCGATCATTTAAAGACTTCTTAATGTCAGAAATCTGGCTAACTAACAACCTGTTCATTTCCTCTTGGGATTTCATGAATTGTTTCAACAACTCATCAGATGATGGTCCAGTTGGAACAATGGCTTGATTTTGCACAGGAAAATTCTGGCCTCTATTGTTTGGATTAGGGCCTTGATTTTGGAAATTTCCTTGGTTATTGCCATGAAAATACCCTGGGTTGAAATTTCCCTGACCTTGGTTTCTGTTAAAATTTCCTTGGTGTTGGAAGTTTTGATTTTGATTTTGAAAACCGTTGTTTGGACTAAAATTACCTTGGTTTTGAAAACCTTGGTTTGGTCTATTTTGATTTTGATTACGGTTTTGGTTGAAACCGGGTGGTCCAGGGTAGTGGTTAGGATGGTGGTTCGGGTCTATAGGAGCACGGTATTGGTTGCCTCCTGGATTAGAAATCCCGCCCACAGCGTTTGCTTCAAAAGGGTTACCATCGGTGGCCATACAGTTGTAGTAGGCATGGGGGCCACCGCAAGTAACACAGACTTCCACTTTCTTAACTTCAGCAGGAGGTGAAGTTTGTGGAAAAGAGACTTTCTTTTGGTTGGAGAGAACCAAAGCTTGAATAGCTTCCGTGAGTTTGTCAATCTTAGCATCGGTGCTAGATTGACTCACGGGCGATGAAGAAGAAGGACCAACACTGACTTGGGAAACAACCGGCTTGCTTCGTGCAGTGCGGACTTTAGACTTGTTTTCAATGATCGCTAAAGCTTCTTTGACAGTTTTGCTCAAGAAATTTCCTCCAGCAGAGGAATTGAGAGAATCTTGATCAGATTGACTCACTCCATTATAGAAAGTATCGAGTTGCATCAACTCGGAGAAACCGTGGTGAGGACATTTGCGGAGCAATTCCTTAAAACGATCCCACGATTCACTGAAGGATTCATCAAACTTTTGTGTGAACTTGATTATTTCATTTTTAAGACTCGTGGTTTTGGAAGGTGGATAAAACTCATTCACAAATTTCTTCACCAGGTCTTCCCATGTCTCGATTGATTGAGGGGGTTGTTTTTCAAGCCAAATCCGGGCTTGTCCCTCAAGAGAAAATGGGAACAGAAGAAGCTTGACTGCATCAGTAGGGACATTCTTGTATTTGATGGTAGATGCAATCTTGTTAAACCATCGAATATGAGCATGAGGATCATCCCGCTCAAAACCATAGAACTGACTTGAGGTTACAAGATTCAGTAACTCGGTTTTGAGTTCAAAATTTTCAGCCACGATGGCTGGGATAACAATAGCATCTCCATACCCATCGATGGGTGCCTGGAGAAGTTCACACATAGGACGTTCTTCCGCCATGATAACGGAAGTAGTGTGAGCAGTCCGGATCTCAGATCCGACTGATGGTGCAGAAAGTCTACGGACACGCCTTCTTGGAATCTTGACAAGCTCACGAAATGGGCTCACAGATCTAGAAGAGCGAGTGCGCATACACTAGAGTTAACTCTAAGGAACCTCAGAGTTAAGGAAAGGAATGGGAATTATGAAAGGAATTATGAAAATGGGGTAAGAAGAATCTTTTTGGGTTTTATGGTTTTGAAAAGTAGATATAACAACAAATCCAATTAAAACAAAATCGAGGCAAAACAACAGTGAACTTAAACCAATAATCACAAGATGAATGGCTTCTTTGAAAAAGGTACACCACTCACAAGGACACAAAGGCAAGTTTTAATCTTTGGTTCGGGAACTTATTATGGTCGTACCCCCAGTTAGGTAGTACACTGCCTTGGTTTGCGGTGGTAATCTTTTATGCTGTTATTATCAAACAAAGAAAACGACAAATCTTTTTGTATTTTTATCTTTTATATATATAGAAACAAAAGGAAAATATTTTTGTGTTTTATACGTTTTTGGATGTTTTTGGGTTTTTGGATTTTTTATAAGAATATATATATAGATATATGGTATGAACAAAGAGTGAATAGTCTAATCACTAATCTGCTAAGCGGAAGATAATTAGCACAGCTCCCCGGCAGCGGCGTCAAAATTTGATTCGTGCTAAACCGTCAAGTTATCTCACACAAGCTAGCCACTTGTGAATGGCTAACTGTAAGAAACTTAAAACAGTTCAGACACAAAATGCAATGAAATCCAGGAGAGTATAGTGTTTCCCCAGGTCGTTAAGTCCCAACGAGCTGTGCGAGAATAATCAAACGAATAGTGATCGAGAGAATTTGAACGGAAAGAGATATGATTGATTATACTAAAAGAAAAAGTTTATAAATTACAGGGGCTTAAATGCAAATTAAAGAAAATTAAAAAGATAAATTATATTAAATAAACGCTATCACAATATTTTAACTGATGTTTTTGATTACAAATTTAACTTAAAAACTACGTGACGTACAAAAGAAAATGTGAAACTGAAGCAATATTAATCCTAGAAATATAAAAATGACATTTTTACAAACCTAATGATAAGAGAAAAATTTTAGAAAAAGAAAATAATAATTAAACTATTTATCTAATTATTATTAATTAAAAACTATTTTTACCTATTTAATAATACCCTAAAATACAAGAAAATATGAAATAAAGCTAGAAAAATGAAATTATGACTTAGAAAAATCTAAAATAACTAAAGAGAATTTTCAAAACTAATTTTGTATTTTTCTGGTTATTTTTCTATTTTCTATGAATTAAAAACTACTTAAAACTAATTAAATTGCTAAAAATTACAAATTAAATTATGAAAAATCTGGAAAAATTATTTTTTTGCTTTTTATATTTATCTTAACCTAGGAAAAATAGAAACTTATTTTTTTTGAAGTTTTTCTGAATTAATTGTATTAAAAGCTAATTAAATAAGCCTAAAAACTGTTTTAAATGAAGAAAAATAGCAAACAGAACTAGAAAAATTTGAAAAATTCAGGAAAAGTCTAAATTAATGTTCTAAGTCTATGAAAAATATAAAAACAGTAGCATGTGTGTAAGAAAATGAGACTGCAGTTACAAGTGCTTATAAATAAGCACTTGAAATAAGCCAAAGGCCACAAGTGAGCACCAAACTGTTTACAGAAGCTATAATATGCTGAAACTACTCAAATGCAACTAAATACAACCAACCTAAACCTCTTAAGTGCAAACTGCTATGATTTGATGTTTTAAAACTCAAGTACCAAAACAGATTTAGACTACTACTTTGTAGCTTAAGAATAAGCTACCCAATAAGCTGGAAGTTGAAACCAGATATTGGAACCTAAACTAGACCTGGCTAGCTACCTATAAACCAAAAGCCAGACCTGGACAAGCTCTTATGAGCTTCTGACAAGCTCTGCAAGAAGCTGAGAAGACTGCACTGGTGACTATGCCTTGTCACAGGGCATTTTTGACCTTTTTGACAAGCTGATTTGGAGCTTAAGAAGCTTTTGTAAAATTTTGCAAAAATCAGTTATTGAAACTAGACTAGTTGAAGTTATAAAACCCAAAGTTTCACTGATTTTGCTCCAATAATGAAGCTATGAAAAATCACCCAAGTTGGGTACAAACTGAGATTTTCAACTATTTTGACTTTTGACAGTTTTAAGAAGTTTGACTTATTTGAGATTTGATTCAAATTTATTGACTGGTTTTGATGTTAAATGTTATACTGAATCTATATTAAGCTATTTTACTGTTATCCAAACACAAAACAAGCTTTTGACTTCACAAATTTCCAACAGATATGCAATTAGAACAGGTTCATGGTAATTTTGACTTTGAGCTATTGCAAAGGGTACAAATGAACTAGAATGAGTTTCAAATGACTAACTAAGTGTAGAACAACTGATCCTAACTACTGAACAACCCTCTGACTCAGATAATGCAGCAAATCCAAACACTAATTTAAGACACTAATTTGCAATTTAAACTACTTGATTACTGAGTTAGCTTATGCTAACACTTAAACTGATTCAAACAATCAACTAACACCTAAATGATGCCATATTACTGACAAATACTATCAAATTATCAATATGCTAAAATAGTAGATTATAACAGATAGGAGCTTTTCAGAGCTTACATATGTCCTAGCCACAATGGCTTGCCAAACACCACCAGTAACCACTGTCCTAAACCAAATTTCAACCCATATCCATCACTGCATCAACCAATAACCATTTCCATGCCCATTTTGCTTCCTCAGTTGACTTTTGTTGACCAAACACCAAACTTGTTTAAAAATGACTTATAAGCTTACCAAAAGCTATAATTAGCTTAGCTAAGCTTATTTGAATTTATAGATAAACTACTATAAGTTTGAATATAAGAACATGAAACTGAAATTTTTAACAGTAAACAATAAAACATTAAATTTTAATACAAACTTGAATTGATGCTTGAAACAGATTATAACAACTTGAGTTCAATACAAGAAAGATTTAGGTTACAAATTTAGAGACTAGCTAAGACAATTTTAATAAAAACGACATACATGAATTTAAAAAACTAAGTACTGCCCATTTTGCTTCTCTTCTTCCTTTATTTATACACCAAATGTCTTCTCTCTCTCCTCTGATCAATTCCCACTCATAATCTCAGCCATTGGATCAGTTTAGGTCATATTGGCCATTGATCAATTTTTGGCGGGAAAGTGTATATATGCCAGTGGGTTCTGATAGCTTGGACAGGGAAGGAAGCATTTAATGCATCTTGGCTTGGGGTGTTTGGAGGGTAGGAATGTGATGATGATGGAGTGTGGGTAGGAGTTGCAGGCAGGTGTAGGTGATGATGATGGAGAGGGAACCCGTGAGGGCGGTTTTTAATTCAAACTGTAGGTTTAATATTGAAAGGGGGGGGGTCACAATGGGTTGGCAGGGGTCAAAAGCATACAAAGGGTCATGGCTTGGTTCAAAGGTGCAAAGGTTTGTAATACAAGGACCATTTTGTAATTTCTGAAAGATGAGGGACCAAACCTGCCATTTTCTCAAAACTGTTTCAAGGGTCACTTTTGACAAGTTTCAATAGTACAAGGACCATTTTTGACATTTTCAAACTTCCAAGGACCATTTATGACAATTTTCAAAGTTTAGGGACCTAAGTTGTAATTTTGCAAATTTAAATCTCAAGGACCAATTTTGACAACTCATGAATCCCTAGGGACTTGAAATGATATTTTTCTTTATTTTGATTTACTAGGGACTGTTTTTGACAACTTTTGAAACTTAGGGGACTAAAACTGCCAATTATGCAAACTTGATACGTTTTTCACCAGATTTTGATATTTTTGCATTTAAAACACATAAAACACTTATTTGTGATATTTTTATCATTTTGATGCATTTCTGAGTGTTTTCAGATGTTTTTGCAGTTTAATTGGTACAAAAATGATGAGTATTTAGACACTCATCAGTAGGGAATGTTGCTGAACTTCAGCTTTTGTAGATGATGAGTCACTTTGTCCTTTAGAAATCCTATTTATTCTATTTCCATTAGGAAAATTGATAGACTGTGACGGGTTTCATATAAAACAATATCATATATTGTTTATAAGATAATTTTTAGAGACTATTGTATAACTTACAATATCTGAGGAGTAGTTAAGACCATTGTGCAACTCACAATGTCTAAGAAATGATGGAGAGATCATTGTGTACTCACAATGTCTTGAGAAATAAATGAGACCACTGTAGGATTTACAGTGTCTGAGAATGTAATAGAGACCATTGTAGGATTTACAGTGTCTGAGAATGTAATAGAGACTACTGTATCTGACAGTGTCTTGAAATATGAATGAAACCATTGTATCTCACAATGTCTAGGAAGTAGGAAAGACCATTGTAGTCAGTTACAATGTCTTGGAGGAAGTTTCGTAATCCTAAAATGTATGAGTAGATGCATGAATGGGAGATTGGGAAAATATGATTGTGCCGTAATGCCTTAGAATAGGCATACGCAGATATGTTTAGTCTATCGTTTAGCTAAAATGATTGAAAATAAGTCAAGTGTATATATCAATATACTAGTATGTTTGTATAGCTTAAAATGCCAAAAAGTCACATAATCGTCTGGAGGATGGAAGGCACGGAGAATGGAAGGCTATAAAATGTTTTTGTTTGAAAAAGTAGTTATAGTTTAAGTCTCAATTAGACCCGTTTCTCTATAACGGCAGTCGGGTGCGGCTTCTGCTTCACGAACCTCTCCAGCTCAAGGACTGTTGCAGCCATGCAGGGTCGGCACCATCATCTTCGACTCTACGAGAAATCACCATCTAACGATCGACAAACGGATGTGCGAAGACAAAATAAACAAACTCATATGCGAAGAGAAGAAGGCCAAATTAGTGAAGACAAAAGATTATCGAAGTCAAATCTGAACAACAACCAAAAGGAATCGAAAGAGATCAGAACAGACAGAAGCCTAGTGTCTACCCAAGTCCTCACAGGTCAATCCTAAGGTCAACAAGATGAAACCTGGTCTCTGATACCATAATTGTAACACCCCAACCCGGCGAGGGTAGAAGTGTCACATTCTGGTGTCATATCAGAACATACAATAAAATTTTACAAGCGGAAGTCTTAAGGAATAACGTACCAAGTCATATAAATAAATGACTTTCAAGAAAAATTACAAAATCCAAAATGTCTAAAATAAAATGAAATCTCAAAACAATAGCCCGACACAATAAGTCGAAATAATAAGGTAACTAGGGTTGGTCTGCTCAGATAATCCAACTCTCAGCCCATCAAGCCTATCTTCAAACCTAAAACCTGCCGCAGGAAAAGAAATGCGGCTGAGCTTAAAAAGCCCAGTGAACAGATATAACGGAACGAAAGCTAAACAAAATTAGAGATACAAATGAAATAAGGAAACTGATAACAAGGTCGCAACAAAATGAGAACAATGAGTCAATGAGGATCCTGCAGAAACACAATTATACAGATATCCATAAAGAACAGATAACAAGGAGAACAAAGCAAAGCAAGGCATCAATGACATATAAATAAGCACATACAACAAGCATACAAGAAATAAGGAAATCATACAACATATAAGCCAAACAGAAATCTAAAAGCTAGCGGAAGCAAGTAATTAGAAAGAGAGCTTGGCAATCACACAAGTCAAGTAACCCACCGTTAATTACATACAATATCATAACAGAAATATAAACATGGCAGATCAACAATAAGAAAATAAGGATACTAATGGATAATCATAGACCACGAGATTAATCGAATGAAGTATACAAGATAAACAGATCAACAACCGATTACACACTAGCATGATCACCAGACAAATCAGAGAGTCACATAACATTAGGAAAACATGTAATCAGATGGCAACCGTTGAATCATATAATTGCATAATAATCATATCGTAGCAGGGTAAACAGTAGTCACATAAGACATGCAAATAGCACATTCAAATTCAATAATCATATAATTACCCGGTACGTGAATGAAATGGTAGTAGAATAAGTCACATAAGGGTACTGAGTAACAGACAATCAATACAGAATATGGAGCGTTGGGGAATACAGAAGGTACAATATAGGTATATCAACAGTGTAAGGGTTGTCAGAATTCTATCCCTAGCCAACAAAACAAATCAATATCAATAGTGGCAATAGTCGCCAATAGTATCCAATAGTAGCCATTGTATTCGGAGGGGTGACCTCGGAATACCAAACCAATAGGAGGGGAGACCTCAGTAACCAATAGAGTAGCTAGCTCCCAGACTGTGAAGACGCGTATTGCACATGACATCATTCACCAGACAGATCATAACATATCAGATAACAGAACAAATCTAGGATGCATCCATACGCCCCTGCAGACAGATAGTGGCCATACAATATATATCGAGCTCATAATCAGATAACAGAAAGGGACGGTGTGGAACATCACTCAACCACACTAGAGTCATGCCATTGGTGCATCAATGACACGGCCATGTTACCTTCATGGCTAGGGAACAATATTTGGCTTGGGTATCAATCTGAAGGGCCAAAGCATTATCATATCATAAGGGTTCATAACAAAGGTTCATATCAAAGTCCATATCATAAGTCCATATCAGAGGTACATATCACAAGTTCATATCAAAGGCTCATAATCTGAAGGTTCATAATCAAAGGTTCAAAATCAAACAGTTCACATAGGAGATCCAATCAAAGGGAACATAGCAAAGTTATAGGGAAACCTTAATAAAAAGGCTCAGAGCAAAGGATAACAGTTCAAAACCAATATCGAAAGATGTAAAAGAATCATGAGAAACCCCTACTGAAAAGGGATAGAATATCTGTACCTCATTCGAAGCAAGCAAGATAGGAAAGTAAGGTCACACAATGAATCAATCCCGCCGTCCAGAACCTATGAATTAGATAACGCTTATTAAGATCGGATTACTCATTTTAGACGGCTTTCCATTTTTAGCGGGTTTCCACTTTTAGTAATCTTTTCATTTAAGGTAACTTTCTATTTTAAGCAGGTTTCCATATTTAATAAGTTTAGCCATTTCGAATGCATTGAGTTAAGTGATTATTATAATTCCGTAAGGATCATTTATGCCAATTTACACAAGTTTAGGGTCTTTAGTGTAATTATTATAAAGTGTAGGGCCAAGTTACACGTTCCTTTTATTCAATATTCATGTATTTTATTTGTAACTTCATGTGATATTAAAGGTAAACATTTTATGTGACCATTTCTTTATTAATTTATGTGGTTTCAACTTATAACATGCGTGCATAAGAAAAGTGTGGTCCCAAGGATTCAAAAGCTTAATAAAGTAGGATAGACACAAGACCTTCAAAGTGATATTTTATGAGATTTTTCTATGATTCATGCACAATCAGTAAAGAGTCCAAATTATTTTACTCATTTCATTAAGGGTGACAAATTTGTATATCATGCATGCACTTGGATTAGGTCCCACGACAGCCATCCAAAAAGAGAAACCAGTAAAAGAAAAGTTACAATAAGGTCATCATTTTATGTAAAAGATTTAACGTGTATAGCATGCATACAAGAATTCAAAACATGTAACAGTATGGTCGACATGAATGTGTTCTTTTCAACAAAGTGAGAGCCAGGTTTTATACACTAATCGACATACACATACAGGTTTTAAGGCCTGACTTTATATGTTTAATACTAGGTTAATTAGTCATGTTTATCCTTCATGCAATATAGTCAATATGTACTAAAAGCTTGCGCAAAGTAGAGCATGTACCACGACCAGAATTCA
Source organism: Chrysanthemum seticuspe (assembly GCA_019973895.1). Taxonomy (NCBI): domain Eukaryota; kingdom Viridiplantae; phylum Streptophyta; class Magnoliopsida; order Asterales; family Asteraceae; genus Chrysanthemum; species Chrysanthemum seticuspe. The sequence goes on from BPTQ01000006.1 coordinate 30,223,524, forward strand.
CAAACACAACCAGACTAATAGAGTGCATAAGTCGACCTGTACAATGATTAATTCATGATTTTATGCCACTTAATAATAGGTAGGCTACATCTTTGTTTACATTAATCCGAGACATGTTTTGGTTTCCACAACCATGCGCATGAGATGTAAACTACATGACCAGAAGCAAAACAAGAGAGAGAGGCGAGGGTGTATTTCGTGGTACCTTATAACATGACAACAAGGAGAAGGGAACAAGGACAAGACGAGGCAAAACCAATCACCTTCTCGGTGCTACAAGCCCACGACAGCAGCAGGTACAAAACAAACCACAACACGAACAAATCAAAACTTGTAACGCCACAATAATATCCTTGAAAAGGGTCTCGAAGCTTACCTTTGGCCTGGTTGGAAGTCGACAGAAAAGAGAGGAGAGGAAGGAGAAGATGCCGTATAATTTTTCTTGTGGTGTGCTAGGGTTTTAGTGACATGATTTGAATGAGATTATATGGGAGATACAAGGGATAAGAATGAGTTAAATTTGTCAAAGATGTGGGGACGAAGGGGTCGGCACTTTGGCCGTGAATGGGGGAAAGAATGGGTGACCAAATCTCATTTTGCTTGCCTACCATATTAACCTTGTAACAATATTTATTTTGTTTAATAATCATCTTAAGTAAAGTTCATGGAACATTTAAATGTGTTATGTTCATTAGTATATTTAAATGTATTTTTTTTTTCATGTATTGTGTAACCATTATAATTAAATGTCCAACGTAATTAACGAGCTCATTTAATGTTACCGATTATTTGATCGAGGGTATTATGGTCTTTTAACACGTCTACGGTTTTTAGGGTTTTACAACTCTCCCCCTCTAAAAGAAAAATTTTCGTCCTCGAAAATTGAAGTCGCAGAGGTAGACAGAGACGTACGAGTTTAAGGCAGTCGTAGCAATCCGTAGCTTCACACAAATTATAACGGTTTCAGTTCCCAAGCGTACAGAACTTATACATAACAGCTGTCGGTGAGAATCTCATAAAGAGGTACAGAATTCCAAACGAACATGAAGAGTGACAAATAACGGATATTAGTCATATTCCATTCACGTACCAATCCCAGGCATTTCCCAAAACGTCGTATGGTTCCAATAAGTTCAAATTATATGATCTCGGTATTATCACGTTGATCAGGCGTCATAATACTTGCATCACATAACAAGCCCTTATTGTCACCATATTCTGTCCCGGGTCATGACAAACCACATAGCCAATATCACACAAAACATATCACATACAGATACCAAGTAACATACCAAAGCAGACCAGATCACATACATACAGCATATACCACATCAAAACAACTTACCATACTACAAAAGAAAAGAAGGCCACCAACTTGCACAAAACGGTTCCCCATGACTCATTACTGACAATCCAAAATAAAGCTGAGATATCACCAACATGCAAATGGATAAAACTTCACGATTCAAACCGAGTTCTGAACAAATCAAAGGAAAGCAATACCGATCAAAATCACTGAACAAAATATCAACCGCCTCAAAACGCATGACAAACGAATCAGAGTAACATAAGTCGCGCCCAAATCATATGAAGTAGATGAACCTTCTCAGCCACCAGTTGAATCTTGTCTCCATCTTTTGCGTCTTTGGTTGATACGTCCAGCTTCCTCCAGCAGCATCCTGATGTCTCCAGCAGCACGGCAGTCGGGTGCGGCTTCTGCTTCACGAACCTCTCCAGCTCAAGGACTGTTGCAGCCATGCAGGGTCGGCACCATCATCTTCGACTCTACGAGAAATCACCATCTAACGATCGACAAACGGATGTGCGAAGACAAAATAAACAAACTCATATGCGAAGAGAAGAAGGCCAAATTAGTGAAGACAAAAGATTATCGAAGTCAAATCTGAACAACAACCAAAAGGAATCGAAAGAGATCAGAACAGACAGAAGCCTAGTGTCTACCCAAGTCCTCACAGGTCAATCCTAAGGTCAACAAGACGAAACCTGGTCTCTGATACCATAATTGTAACACCCCAACCCGGCGAGGGTAGAAGTGTCACATTCTGGTGTCATATCAGAACATACAATAAAATTTTACAAGCGGAAGTCTTAAGGAATAACGTACCAAGTCATATAAATAAATGACTTTCAAGAAAAATTACAAAATCCAAAATGTCTAAAATAAAATGAAATCTCAAAACAATAGCCCGACACAATAAGTCCAAATAATAAGGTAACTAGGGTTGGTCTGCTCAGATAATCCAACTCTCAGCCCATCAAGCCTATCTTCAAACCTAAAACCTGCCGCAGGAAAAGAAATGCGGCTGAGCTTAAAAAGCCCAGTGAACATATATAACGGAACGAAAGCTAAACGAAATTAGAGATAAAAATGAAATAAGGAAACTGATAACAATGTCGCAACAAAATGAGAACAATGAGTCAATGAGGATCTTGCAGAAACACAATTATACAGATATCCAGAAAGAACAGATAACAAGGAGAACGAAGCAAAGCAAGGCATCAATGACATATAAATAAGCACATACAACAAGCACACAAGAAATCAGGAAATCAGACAACATATAAGCCAAACAGAAATCTAAAAGCTAGCGGAAGCAAGTAATTAGAAAGAGAGCTTGGCAATCACACAAGTCAAGTAACCCACCGTTAATTACATACAATATCATAACAGAAATATAAACATGGCAGATCAACAATAAGCAGATAAGGATACTAATGGATAATCATAGACCACGAGATTAATCGAATGAAGTATACAAGATAAACAGATCAACAACCGATTACACACTAGCATGATCACCAGACAAATCAGAGAGTCACATAACATTAGGATAACATGTAATCAGATGGCAACCGTTGAATCATATAATTGCATATTAATCATATCGTAGCAGGGTAAACAGTAGTCACATAAGACATGCAAATAGCACATTCAAATTCAATAATCATATAATAACCCGGTACGTGAATGAAATGGTAGTAGAATAAGTCACATAAGGGTACTGAGTAACAGACAATCAATACAGAATATGGAGCGTTGGGGAATACAGAAGGTACAATATAGGTATATCAACAGTGTAAGGGTTGTCAGAATTCTATCCCGAGCCAACAAAACAAATCAATATCAATAGTGGCAATAGTCGCCAATAGTATCCAATAGTAGCCATTGTATTCGGAAGGGTGACCTCAGAATACCAAACCAATAGGAGGGGAGACCTCAGTAACCAATGGAGTAGCTAGCTCCCAGACTGTGAAGATGCGTATTGCACACGACATCATTCACCAGACAGATCATAACATATCAGATAACAGAACAAATCTAGGATGCATCCATACGCCCCTGCAGACAGATAGTGGCCATACAATATATATCGAGCTCATAATCAGATAACAGAAAGGGACGGTGTGGAACATCACTCAACCACACTAGAGTCATGCCATTGGTGCATCAATGACACGGCCATGTTACCTTCATGGCTAGGGAACAATATTTGGCTCGGGTATCAATCTGAAGGGCCAAAGCATTATCATATCATAAGGGTTCATAACAAAGGTTCATATCAAAGTCCATATCATAAGTCCATATCAGAGGTACATATCACAAGTTCATATCAAAGGCTCATAATCTAAAGGTTCATAATCAAAGGTTCAAAATCAAACAGTTCACATAGGAGATCCAATCAAAGGGAACATAGCAAAGTTATAGGGAAACCTTAATAAAAAGGCTCAGAGCAAAGGATAACAGTTCAAAACCAATATCGAAAGATGTAAAAGAATCATGAGAAACCCCTACTGAAAAGGGATAGAATATATGTACCTCATTCGAAGCAAGCAAGATAGGAAAGTAAGGTCACACAATGAATCAATCCCGCCGTCCAGAACCTATGAATAAGATAACGCTTATTAAGATCGGATTACTCATTTTAGACGGCTTTCCATTTTTAGCGGGTTTCCACTTTTAGTAATCTTTTCATTTAAGGTAACTTTCTATTTTAAGCAGGTTTCCATATTTAATAAGTTTAGCCATTTCGAATGCATTGAGTTAAGTGATTATTATAATTCCGTAAGGATCATTTATGCCAATTTACACAAGTTTAGGGTCTTTAGTGTAATTATTATAAAGTGTAGGGCCAAGTTACACGTTCCTTTTATTCAATATTTGTAAGCTCCCAGAAAATTTCAATGTACTTAACGCTTTAATCAGGAATTAAACACGATCTATTTCGTCATGAAATTTTCTAAACATCACATTTGCATATCGTTTGGCATATGCATGATCAACGCAGTTTGAGCGTTCATAAATATACCGTTGTGATCTAAATAAAATTCCCCACTATCTTGATAATCCTAAAATACGTAATGAATACGTAAGAATTTGTAAAAATTACGAATTTAATTATAATAAAAATATATAAAATTCGTACTGGGCCTCGGAACTCATTGGACTTTATTCCGCCTCGTGACCCAACCCAACATATCATTGGGCCTCATATGCGAACCAAACCCACGCTATTTTTATCTTTGGGCCTCACCCCAACTCGTTTAATCATTTCGTTGGGCCTAGCTGGTACACGAACCCACTAAAAACAGGCCCAACTCGTTTAATACTTCCCTTGGGACTAACCATTTTACACGACCCCAGAAAAGAGCCCACACACCCTTGATAAATTTTGGGCCTAAGCCTTCGAGCCCAACACACACCAATTAGAAGACTAACAACTTGAAAATATTATTGCTTTGTGATCATGTAACCGGTCGAACAAAAAGGAGAAACCAAACCAAATAAGTAACCAAATCAACCAACAAGATTAGACTAAGTTCATCCCCCCCCCCTTATACCTCTAACGACGTGCGTGTATGTGTGTGATAAAAGGGAGACAAAACATGTCTCATTAGCTCCTAAACACCATTAAAATAATGAATAGCCACCCTTGACCTAGTAAGACTTTAAGATCCAACATGTAATGTGCTCCAAGTCCAAAAACACACTCGACATACATGTAAGGACCCTAGAAGTCGGCTGCCATGTCTTGCACGCCCAAGAAACCAATTTCACACATGTGAATAAAAATCTAGGAACTTGTAGGAAGAGATTAAACTAATATAGAAGCCATGCTACCTTTCTTCTATATAAACCATCACAAGACTTTGCCAAACTCACAACATCACAAACTCTTTCAAACTTACTCACTCTCACAAAACATCCACTGTGGTATCGAAGGGAAACTTGAGCAAAATAAGAACACGGGTAACATTATAAGGAGAACAAGGGGGTTCTCGTTGGGCACTTCTTCTCGTTCACTTCTTACACGTATCATCACCACTCATTTTGAGTGTAGTAAGTCCCTTCCAACTCGTTTCCATTTCATTTCTTTGTTTACGTTTGGTTCTCGCACGTTAAATATGTTATGCGCACCATTTCAATGCAACTCATATGATATGCTTGGTCACGACACATAGTCACACGTTAATACTAGTCTAATATGTTGAGAACACATCACAACTTTATAAGGAACACTCGTACACCTTAAAAACGCACGCCAAGACAAACGGGCCTAAAGCCCAAACACCGAGCCCATTAAGCCCAATCCGAGTCCATTAATGATCTAACCCGGCCCAATGTGATCAAAATAAGCTAATAAGCTAAAGAAATAAGCTAGGGATAAGCTTGTACTAGTTACACAAAGTTTTCGTTTATTTCAAAAGTATTTTGGATCAAATTTGCAAAACAAATGAATTTCGAGTTAAAAGCGTAACATTTAAAAAGTTAAAGGTTCAATATATTACGTATATAAACATGCATGAAAAGTTAAGGGACTAATATGCATCTTTTCGAAAGTAAAAGGGGTAATTATATACGTGCATGAACACGCTTAAAAACCACAAGGACCGAATGTGTAAATAGCCTAAACTAGTTATAAATAAAGTTTAGGGTGAAATGTGTACAATTGGAAAAGTAAAGGTTTAAAGCGTATAAAAGGAACCTAGAGGGCTGTTTTTGTAAAAATAGTTTTATCGAGGGTCAAAGTTGTCATTTCTGAAAGTTTTGGGTATAAAATATAATTTGGGTGGAAAGTGTCATTTTCTAAAAGTATATGGACTAAACTTGTACTTTTTGTAACTCGAGGGTAAAAAGTGTAAATTCGGGAAAAGTTTAGAAAAACTTATAAACCCATAATAACTTCGTAAAAACAAGTATCTTGATCTTATGAGTATTTTATTTCGGATAACGTTAAAAGCATTATGTAAATATATATATATATATTATAAGATTATAATTATATATATATCAAATCCGATAAAACACACGGGGAATTCACTCAAATACGTTAGAATACTCAACACATACGTTAAGATCACAACGGGGGAACATTTCACTTATGCGTAAGTGAGGATCACTAGTTAAGACAATGTAGCATGAAAATTAACTTAAAACGTTAATCACGATCGCACACTATTGGATTGGACAATCCAATGATCTATTGAATAAGAATATTCAATGCTCTATTATTTTGGTCGCGAACCAAAATGCTCATTACTGAGACTCGCCATCTCATCATTTTAGGTTTCGAGTTGGAACCTCTGCTACATTGTGCTTGATCTTTTTGTGCGTGTGCATTATCATCAAGGTGAGTTCATAGCCTCGCTTTTACTTTATTTTTGCAAACCCCGCGAGGGAGATACATGCTCTAAACTAGAACACAAGGTTTTTCATAAATGCTTGATCTTCTTGATTATTGGTACTGCCTAAGTTGTTAGCCACAAGTCCCCTGATCATGAACCATTAGTCACCGCGAGTGAACGTAGATATCGTGAATAGTACTATGGGGAATAACGAACCCCGTTTCGGTTATAGAGAAATAACCGGGGCGCACCATATCGAATATCTTTAGGTAATTGGCTATTACCTCCTTTGGGGCATACTTACGTACACTGGTAATTCGGTGTATGCAGTTGAGTCTTGGTTTCATGAGCTTAGTGCATAATAATCTGTGATATTTTTCTTATGATATTGTTAGTTTACAATGATCATGATCTTATACTTGTGTTCAACTTATTTTAAACCTATGGACTTCACTCAACATTTTTGTTGACCTTTTTAAGCATGTTATCTCAGGTAATCAGTGAAGATTATGACCAAGGTGCGGAACGGGGTATGGCAAGGCTTATCTGGTGGTGTAAAACATAAATGTTATCATTTCTTTCAAACTCATGATCTTTCTTTTGGGAAAAACACTTGATCTATTTACAATATTTTGTAACAAACTATGAGTTTTCGATGAATGATAACTATTTTAATAAAACGCCTCTTTCGAGTCGTTTTCTATAATTATTGACTATGATCTCCATTCAAGTAACACCCGAATTAGTCTTCCGCTGTCATTAAGATTTTCGGGGGTGTTACAGATTGGCATCAGAGCCAAGGTTATAGAGAACCAAAGAGTTTTTCAAAATCATTTGGACTATAACCGCACTTTTAAAACGGGACTATTTTACACCACTGCCTTACGCCCTTCCGTGACCGCTCTATGCATTAGGATTGATGCATCACTAGATCATAAGTAAATTGCATTCATTTTAGTTAGGCATGGAGATTTGCTTAGCTAACTAAAATAATTATATTATTTGGCATTTACTTACATTAATTTATGGGTTGTTACAGTACCATGTCTGCATCCCACCCAGTTGTTCTGTCCTCAGACACCGAGATGGATGATACCATGTCCTCTACGACTGTCACTATGCCAGCTCATCCCAGTCCTGTCATACCAGCTACTGTTTCGGACGAAACTGAACCTTTTGAGGAAGGTGAAGTTGCCCGAACTCCTACTGTTCCAGCTATGACTGCTCATCCTCAAGAGTACAATGCTTTTGCTTCCATGACCCTAGATCAGTACTATGAGTCGCAGCAATGGCTACCTGCTTCAGATGTTGCTGTGGATGATGAATCATCCAAGTCATCAGAGAGCACTGACTCTGCTTCATCAGATTCTTCTGGATCATCTGCCCAAGCTATCCGTCATCGTCGACGTAGGATTCGTATTCTTAAGCCTCATGAGCCTGAGCCGTTTGGAGTACCTTATAGACTGCATCCTAATGGTAAGACCTTCAAACGCATCGCTAGGAAGCGTGTGCGACCCATCACTATGACTCATGTGATGCCACCAGCTCAGTCACCATCAGCTCAGTCACCACCCGCTCAGTCATCACCAGTTACACCTGCTGTTCCACCTACTGCTACTTCACCACCACTGCCACTTACTGTGTTCTACCATCAGACTACTACTGTTCCTGTTTCATCACCACCTACAGCATCACCTCCTTTGGACACTTTTAGTGAGCCAATTTTACCGCTTTGCATCAAGTGCTATCCACCATCACTATCTGATCCTGACAAGCCTACTCAAGTGGACAACGAGGCCGGACCAAGGAAGAAATCCGGTGCTAGGAGATGGTCATTCTTGATACCTTTACTTCGACGCTGGAGAGAAGAGGAGGGAGCACCTAGTTCGTTTGAGCTTGGAGAAAGCTCGACTACTGCACCAGCTCCAGTTATACCTGTTACCGGTGAACCAGTGCACCACACTATTCCTCTGTTGGCTACGAGACTTATCAGGCACGAAGACCAGTTGAATGAGCTCATGGCACATTATGATGAGATTCCACTAGTGAGGATAGAGAGCTTGGAGGAAGAAGTCGAGAACCTCGTGGTAGGTCGCTACTCCATTGAGATTGTGTTTGATATGATGAGTACTCAGATTGTGGAGGCAAGAGAGGCCGTTAACCAATTGACTCGGAGATTGGAGACTACTATTCGAGATGCTAGTACTTTGAGAGAGACTGCTTTGGGGCGAGAGAGAGTCCTGCATCACGAGCTTGCATCCGCTCATGCTCACACTGCTATTCTGGAGGAGAGGATTGATGACCTCGAGGCGAGAGATCGAGCCAGTGAGCAGCAGATCCGAGACTTGACAGCCATGGTTGAGGAGATTCGTCGTCGTCAGGATGACGCATCGGGAGATGCGTAGATCCTAGTCATCTTTATCTTAGTATGTATCATAAAGCCGCCATATGAGGCATTAAGGCTTGTATCTTTTTGGTTTGTAACCTTGGAACAAGAATTATGATGATGTAACTTATGGTTGTGAACAAAACTATGTAACGATGTATTCCATGGTTGTATTTCTATTATTCTGATGTTATGATATTATTCCTCGGTGATGTATACCGAACCGATCCTTATGTCCTTATACATATATTACAAATTGTTGAGAAAATCATATTCATATCATATCATTAATTTAAAGTGGTAATCTGGACTATTATGATATGTATAATATGAAATCAATTTTATCATCGATCGATAATTTCTTAATCTTGGTATTTATTCTTGGAAATTTTAGAAAAATGGCCAAGAAGAAAGCTACCTCATCCACCATCACTCCCGCAGCTATTCAGAAAATGGTCGCTGAAAGTGTTAGCGCAGCTATAGCACAACATGTCGCTGATACTGCTAGAGCCGAAGCTGAACGCATTGAAGCTGAACGAATTGCCCAAGAGGCACGTGAAGCTGAAATTGCAAGAGAAGCTGAAATTGCAAGAGAAGCTGAGAACGCCCGAATTGCTCGAGAGGCTGAAGCTGAGCGTGTCGCTCAAGTAGCACGTGAGGCTGAAGCTGCTCGCATTGCTGAAGAGAATCGTGTCGCAGAAGCTGCACGTCTTCTTGAAATGGCAAACTCAAATGCAACTAACACTCCAACAAATCAAAGTGAGTCCACTGTAACTCGCAAGTGTAATTACAAAGAGTTCATGAACTGCAAGCCGACATTCTTCAAGGGCACTGAAGGTGCTATTGGGTTACTTCATTGGTTTGAGAGAACCGAGACTGTATTTCTGCTAAGTGACTGCACAGATGATTGCAAAGTCAAGTTTGCGACTGGAACTTTGTTAGAAGATGCGTTATCTTGGTGGAAAGGCCATGCTCAACCAATTGGAATGGAAGAAGCTTGTAAGATTTCATGGTCAGATCTGAAACAACTGTTAATGAAACAGTATTGCCCGAGGACTGAGATCAAGAAACTCGAAGATGAGTATTACCACTTGGCTGCTAAAGGTAATGATCTCAAGACATACTTCAAGAGATTCCACGAGCTGAGAGCTCTATGTCCTCATCTGTTTCCCACCAATGAAAAACTTTTGGAAGCTATGATCGGAGGTTTACCTCGAAGCATCGAAGGAGATGTCATCGCTTCGAAGCCAAAAACTGTTGAAGAAGTTGTCATTGTATCCCACCGCCTTATGGAACCAATACTAAAGCTTGCAAATGCACAAGGCTCAAGTGACAACAAAAGAAAGTTTGATGATCGGAAAACCTCGAATTCCAACCACTATCGGTCCAACAGCAACAATCGGAACAACAACAACCAATATCACCACAACAGAAATCAACACCACAATCGGCAAAACCGAAGGCAAGAAGCCGCAAGGGCTTATGCTGCACCCACTGCTGGAAAAGGGTATGTAGGACCACATCCCCAGTGTAACAGATGTTTGATGCACCATTCTGGACCTTGTACTGTGAAGTGCGATAAGTGCAACAAGGTAGGCCATCAAGGTAAACAGTGCCGAAACCCTGGAAGAGGCAACACTGTGACAAACATGAACTGCTATGGATGTGGAGAACCCGGTCATTTCAAGAGTCAATGCCCAAAGTTAAATGTCGTTCAAACAAACAATGCGCGTGCAAGAGTGTACATGCTAGGAGATGGAGATGCACCGTTGAACCCTGACATTGTGACGGGTACGTATTCTCTTAACAATCATTCTGCAAAAATCTTGTTTGATTCTGGAGCCGATAAGAGTTTTGTATCTACTACTTTTGCACCATTGCTTGAAATATCCCCAATCGCCTTAGATACAACTTATGAGATAGAACTTGCCGATGGGAAAATAATAGGAACCAACTCCGTAATCCGTAATTGTCCTATTCTATTACAAGATCACTCGTTCCTCATAGATCTTTTGCCAATCAAACTTGGAAGTTTCGATGTCGTAATTGGCATGGATTGGTTGTCCAAACACCGTGCTAGGATTGTTTGTGACGAGAAAACCGTTCATATCCCGATCAACGGTGAAACCTTAGTCATCCAAGGAGATCAAAGTAGAAAGTACTTAAGTATCATATCCTGTGCGAAATCAATAAAATACATGGAAAAAGGATGTTATGCCTTCTTAGCTCAAGTAACGGAAAAGAAGTCGGAAGAAAAACGACTAGAGGATGTACCTGTAATCAAGGAATTTTCTGAGGTGTTTCCAGAAGATTTGCCTGGACTTCCACCTGCTCGACAGGTCGAATTTCAAATCGATCTTATTCCTGGAGCTACTCCTGTAGCACGAGCACCGTACCGTTTAGCGCCCTCAGAAATGCAAGAGTTATCCAAACAACTAGAAGAGCTATCTGAGAAAGGATTCATTAGACCAAGTTCCTCACCCTGGGGAGCACCGGTATTATTCGTTAAGAAGAAAGATGGATCATTCCGGATGTGTATCGATTATAGAGAATTGAACAAGCTCACAATCAAAAACCGCTATCCCTTACCAAGAATCGATGATCTGTTTGATCAGTTACAAGGCTCGAGTGTATACTCGAAGATTGATTTAAGATCTGGATATCATCAGTTACGGGTAAGAGAAGAAGATATACCCAAGACCGCATTTAGAACTCGAAATGGCCATTATGAATTCCAAGTAATGCCATTCGGTTTAACTAATGCACCTGCTGTATTTATGGACCTCATGAATAGAGTCTGCAAACCATATCTGGATAAATTCGTCATTGTGTTCATCGACGATATTCTTATCTACTCTCGTAATAAAGAAGAACATGCGGAACATTTGAAGACTGTCCTGAAGTTACTCAAGGATGAAAAATTATACGCAAAGTTTTCCAAGTGTGATTTTTGGATTGAGACAGTCCAATTCCTTGGTCATGTGATCGACAGTGAAGGAATCCATGTGGATCCCGCAAAGATTGAATCTGTTAAGAACTGGCCAGTACCCACAAACCCCACTGAAATTCGTCAATTCTTAGGACTTGCTGGATATTATCGAAGATTCATCGAAGGTTTCTCGAAAATAGCTAAACCATTGACCGAGTTAACCCAGAAAACGAAGAAATTCGAATGGGGAGACGATCAAGAATCAGCTTTTCAACTCCTAAAGAACAAGCTTTGCGAAGCACCTATCTTGGCACTACCGGAAGGAGCCGAAGATTTTGTAGTATATTGTGATGCTTCACACATGGGTTTAGGCGCTGTTCTAATGCAAAGGAACAAAGTGATTGCTTATGCGTCACGACAACTCAAAACTCATGAGAAGAATTATACTACTCACGATCTAGAACTTGGCGCCGTGGTATTTGCACTCAAATTATGGAGACATTATCTATACGGAACCAAATGTATAGTGTACACTGATCACAAAAGTCTTCAACACATCTTAGATCAAAAGGAATTGAATATGCGTCAACGTCGTTGGCTCGAATTGCTTAGTGATTATGACTGCGAGATTCGTTATCATCCTGGAAAGGCAAACGTTGTTGCCGATGCCTTGAGCAGAAAAGATCGCCCTAAGCCACTTAGAGTGAGATCATTGGGAATGGTAATCAATTCACCCCTACCATCGAAAATTCTTGAAGCTCAAATCGAAGCCCTTAAGGAAGAAAATAGACCGAATGAGAAGATTTATGGCATGCCGGAGAATGAGAATGGATTTGTGAAGAGATCGGACGGAACGCTATGTTTCAAAAATCGAAGTTGGATTCCACTCTTTGGAGGTATCCGAGAACTCATCATGCATGAATCACATAAATCGAAGTATTCCATACATCCTGGTCCCAACAAGATGTATCAAGATCTAAAGCTTTTGTACTAGTGGCCTAATATGAAGGCTGATATCGCTGTATACGCCAGTAAATGTTTGACATGCTTGAAAGTTAAAGCTGAACATCAAAAGCCATCTGGATTGCTAACTCAACCAGAACTTCCTATGTGGAAATGGGAAAGAATCACAATGGACTTCATCACAAAGTTGCCAAAAACTTCTAATGGTTTTGACACCATTTGGGTTATTGTAGACCGTCTTACAAAGTCCGCTCATTTCTTGCCAATAAAGGAGAACGACGAGATGATTACACTCGCTAGACTGTACATCAAAGAGATTGTTTCTCGTCACGGTGTACCAATCTCAATCATATCTGATCGTGATAGCCGATTCACCTCAAGATTTTGGCAAACGCTTCAAAAAGCCATGGGTACCAACTTAGATATGAGTACCGCGTACCATCCTCAAACAGATGGACAAAGTGAAAGAACGATCCAAACTCTGGAAGACATGCTAAGAGCATGTGTGATTGATTTCGGAAAAGGATGGGATAAGCACTTACCTCTGGCTGAATTCTCTTACAATAACAGTTATCACGCCAGCATTAAAACTGCTCCTTTTGAAGCACTCTATGGAAGAAAATGCCGATCGCCAGTTTGCTGGGCGGAAGTTGGAGAAGTACAACTTACAGGCCCCGAAATTGTCCAGGAGACAACAGAAAAGATAATGCAAATTCGGCAAAGATTGCAAGCAGCTCGAGATAGACAAAAGAGCTACGCAGATGTTTGAAGAAAACCAATGGAATTCCAAGTCGGAGACCGTGTAATGCTCAAAGTATCACCCTGGAAAGGGATGGTCAGATTTGGAAAACGAGGAAAGCTCAAACCTCGATACGTCGGACCATTCAAAATTCTTCAAAGAATTGGTCCAGTGGCATATAAACTTGATCTTCCCGAAGAACTTAGCCGAGTACATGACACGCTCCATGTCTCAAATCTTAAGAAGTGTCTTTCGGATGAAACCCTAGTCGTACCACTCAAGGACATCCAGCTCAATGACAAACTTAGCTTTGTCGAAGAACCCATCGAGATCATGGACATAGAAGTAAAGAGGCTTAAGCAAAGCCGCATTCCTATCGTTAAAGTTCGATGGAATCATAAGAAACGAGGTGCAGAGTTCACCTGGGAGCGCGAGGATGTAATGCGTTCCAAGTATCCCCACCTGTTCATCTAGATCACCCATGACAGCCTCTGCGAGTTTAACCGCGGGATGCGGTTCTCTTAAGGGGTAGGTACTGTAAGCTCCCGGAAAATTTCAATGTACTTAACGCTTTAATCAGGAATTAAACACGATCTATTTCGTCATGAAATTTTCTAAACATCACATTTGCATATCGTTTGGCATATGCATGATCAACGCAGTTTGAGCGTTTATAAATATACCGTTGTGATCTAAATAAAATTCCCCACTATCTTGATAATCCTAAAATACGTAATGAATACGTAAGAATTTGTAAAAATTACGAATTTAATTATAATAAAAATATATAAAATTCGTACTGGGCCTCAGAACTCATTGGACTTTATTCCGCCTCGTGACCCAACCCAACATATCATTGGGCCTCATATCCGAACCAAACCCACGCTATTTTTATCTTTGGGCCTCACCCCAACTCGTTTAATCATTTCGTTGGGCCTAGCTGGTACACGAACCCACTAAAAACAAGCCCAACTCGTTTAATACTTCCCTTGGGCCTAACCATTTTACATGACCCCAGAAAAGAGCCCACACACCCTTGATAAATTTTGGGCCTAAGCCTTCGAGCCCAACACACACCAATTAGAAGACTAACAACTTGAAAATATTATTGCTTTGTGATTATGTAACCGGTCGAACAAAAAGGAGAAACCAAACCAAATAAGTAACCAAATCAACCAACAAGATTAGACTAAGTTCATCCCCCCCCCCCTTATACCTCTAACGACGTGCGTGTATGTGTGTGATAAAAGGGAGACAAAACATGTCTCATTAGCTCCTAAACACCATTAAAATAATGAATAGCCACCCTTGACCTAGTAAGACTTTAAGATCCAACATGTAATGTGCTCCAAGTCCAAAAACACACTCGACATACATGTAAGGACCCTAGAAGTCGGCTGCCATGTCTTGCACGCCCAAGAAACCAATTTCACACATGTGAATAAAAATCTAGGAACTTGTAGGAAGAGATTAAACTAATATAGAAGCCATGCTACCTTTCTTCTTTATAAACCATCACAAGACTTTGCCAAACTCACAACATCACAAACTCTTTCAAACTTACTCACTCTCACTAAACATCCACTGTGGTATCGAAGGGAAACTTGAGCAAAATAAGAACACGGGTAACATTATAAGGAGAACAAGGGGGTTCTCGTTGGGCACTTCTTCTCGTTCACTTCTTACACGTATCATCACCACTCATTTTGAGTGTAGTAAGTCCCTTCCAACTCGTTTCCATTTCATTTCTTTGTTTACGTTTGGTTCTCGCACGTTAAATATGTTATGCGCACCATTTCAATGCAACTCATATGATATGCTTGGTCACGACACATAGTCACACGCTAATACTAGTCTAATATGTTGAGAACACATCACAACTTTATAAGGAACACTCGTACACCTTAAAAACGCACGCCAAGACAAACGGGCCTAAAGCCCAAACACCGAGCCCATTAAGCCCAATCCGAGTCCATTAATGATCTAACCTGGCCCAATGTGATCAAAATAAGCTAATAAGCTAAAGAAATAAGCTAGGGATAAGCTTGTACTAGTTACACAAAGTTTTCGTTTATTTCAAAAGTATTTCGGATCAAATTTGCAAAACAAATGAATTTCGGGTTAAAAGCGTAACATTTAAAAAGTTAAAGGTTCAATATATTACGTATATAAACATGCATGAAAAGTTAAGGGACTAATATGCATCTTTTCGAAAGTAAAAGGGGTAATTATATACGTGCATGAACACGCTTAAAAACCACAAGGACCGAATGTGTAAATAGCCTAAACTAGTTATAAATAAAGTTTAGGGTGAAATGTGTACAATTGGAAAAGTAAAGGTTTAAAGCGTATAAAAGGAACCTAGAGGGCTGTTTTTGTAAAAATAGTTTTACCGAGGGTCAAAGTTGTCATTTCTGAAAGTTTTGGGTATAAAATATAATTTGGGTGGAAAGTGTCATATTCTAAAAGTATAGGGACTAAACTTGTACTTTTTGTAACTCGAGGGTAAAAGGTGTAAATTCGGGAAAAGTTTAGAAAAACTTATAAACCCATAATAACTTCGTAAAAACAAGTATCTTGATCTTATGAGTATTTTATTTCGGATAACGTTAAAAGCATTATGTAAATATATATATATATATTATAAGATTATAATTATATATATATCAAATCCGATAAAACACACGGGGAATTCACTCAAATACGTTAGAATACTCAACACATACGTTAAGATCACAACGGGGGAACATTTCACTTATGCGTAAGTGAGGATCACTAGTTAAGACAATGTAGCATGAAAATTAACTTAAAACGTTAATCACGATCGCACACTATTGGATTGGACAATCCAATGATCTATTGAATAAGAATATTCAATGCTCTATTATTTTGGTCGCGAACCAAAATGCTCATTACTGAGACTCGCCATCTCATCATTTTAGGTTTCGAGTTGGAACCTCTGCTACATTGTGCTTGATCTTTTTGTGCGTGTGCATTATCATCAAGGTGAGTTCATAGCCTCGCTTTTACTTTATTTTTGCAAACCCCGCGAGGGAGATACATGCTCTAAACTAGAACACAAGGTTTTTCATAAATGCTTGATCTTCTTGATTATTGGTACTGCCTAAGTTGTTAGCCACAAGTCCCCTGATCATGAACCATTAGTCACCGCGAGTGAACGTAGATATCGTGAATAGTACTATGGGGAATAACGAACCCCGTTTCGGTTATAGAGAAATAACCGGGGCGCACCATATCGAATATCTTTAGGTAATTGGCTATTACCTAATTTGGGGCATACTTACGTACACTGGTAATTCGGTGTATGCAGTTGAGTCTTGGTTTCATGAGCTTAGTGCATAATAATCTGTGATATTTTTCTTATGATATTGTTAGTTTACAATGATCATGATCTTATACTTGTGTTCAACTTATTTTAAACCTATGGACTTCACTCAACATTTTTGTTGACCTTTTTAAGCATGTTATCTCAGGTAATCAGTGAAGATTATGACCAAGGTGCGGAACGGGGCATGGCAAGGCTTATCTGGTGGTGTAAAACATAAATGTTATCATTTCTTTCAAACTCATGATCTTTCTTTTGGGAAAAACACTTGATCTATTTACAATATTTTGTAACAAACTATGAGTTTTCGATGAATGATAACTATTTTAATAAAACGCCTCTTTCGAGTCGTTTTCTATAATTATTGACTATGATCTCCATTCAAGTAACACCCGAATTAGTCTTCCGCTGTCATTAAGATTTTCGGGGGTGTTACAATATTCATGTATTTTATTTGTAACTTCATGTGATATTAAAGGTAAACATTTTATGTGACCATTTCTTTATTAATTTATGTGGTTTCAACTTATAACATGCGTGCATGAGAAAAGTGTGGTCCCAAGGATTCAAAAGCTTAATAAAGTAGGATAGATACAAGACCTTCAAAGTGATATTTTATGAGATTTTTCTATGATTCATGCACAATCAATAAAGAGTCCAAATTATTTTACTCATTTCATTAAGGGTGACAAATTTGTATATCATGCATGCACTTGGATTAGGTCCCACGACAGCCATCCAAAAAGAGAAACCAGTAAAAGAAAAGTTACAATAAGGTCATCATTTTATGTAAAGGATTTAACATGTATAGCATGCATACAAGAATTCAAAACATGTAACAGTATGGTCGACATGAATGTGTTCTTTTCGACAAAGTGAGAGCCAGGTTTTATACACTAATCGACATACACATACAGGTTTTAAGGCCTGACTTTATATGTTTAATACTAGGTTAATTAGTCATGTTTATCCTTCATGCAATATAGTCAATATGTACTAAAAGCTTGCGCAAAGTAGAGCATGTACCACGACCAGAATTCACAAACACAACCAGACTAATAGAGTGCATAAGTCGACCTGTACAATGATTAATTCATGATTTTATGCCACTTAATAATAGGTAGGCTACATCTTTGTTTACATTAATCCGAGACATGTTTTGGTTTCCACAACCATGCGCATGAGATGTAAACTACATGACCAGAAGCAAAACAAGAGAGAGAGGCGAGGGTGTATTTCGTGGTACCTTATAACGTGACAACAAGGAGAAGGGAACAAGGACAAGACGAGGCAAAACCAATCACCTTCTCGGTGCTACAAGCCCACGACAGCAGCAGGTACAAAACAAACCACAACACGAACAAATCAAAACTTGTAACGCCATAATAATATCCTTGAAAAGGGTCTCGAAGCTTACCTTTGGCCTGGTTGGAAGTCGACAGAAAAGAGAGGAGAGGAAGGAGAAGATGCCGTATAATTTTTCTTGTGGTGTGCTAGGGTTTTAGTGACATGATTTGAATGAGATTATATGGGAGATACAAGGGATAAGAATGAGTTAAATTTGTCAAAGATGTGGGGACGAAGGGGTCGGCACTTTGGCCGTGAAGGGGGAAAGAATGGGTGACCAAATCTCATTTTGCTTGCCTACCATATTAACCTTGTAACAATATTTATTTTGTTTAATAATCATCTTAAGTAAAGTTCATGGGACATTTAAATGTGTTATGTTCATTAGTATATTTAAATGTATTTTTTTTCATGTATTGTGTAACCATTATAATTAAATGTCCAACGTAATTAACGAGCTCATTTAATGTTACCGATTATTTGATCGAGGGTATTATGGTCTTTTAACACGTCTACGGTTTTTAGGGTTTTACAACAACAGTCATAACAATAGAAAACGTACTCTAATGGAGTCGTTTTAAAAAGGATTTATCATTCGATTTATATAAATATCAGAGTTTACAAAAATGAGGTCCTAGATGGTTCCAAGTTTACAAAATACATTAAATTGGTTTTCGAATGATAATAAAATTTATAGCCTTCTTCAGTATCTTTGCTCTTCCGTGCCAGCTTCCGACATTATGGACCTGAAATACATGCTTAAAACTGTCAACACAAAGGTTGAGTGAATTTCATAGAGTTTTGGAAATCAGTTGAACACATAATGTTTGTAGTGTGAGTTATAAATTCACACCAATGGTTTGAAAACCAAAAGAGATATTATTGCACTAAGCTCATGATACCGAAAACATTAACAGCTGTCATAAAATAGTAACCGATGCCCTAATAGGTAATTTGCCAATAAACCTATAGATGTTCAAATAGAGTGCGTTTGTTTGCCTACCCGGTCAACACAAACAGGATTTGTCATTCCCGATAGATCTATCCACATTATTCGCGTTCACTCGCAAGTGATTAATGGCTCATGATAATAGGGACTTAAGATTGGCAATAGTGGTACTTAGTGCAACTAATATATTCAAGTGTAATTTGAAAGTAATGTGTTCGATTTAAAATAAAGCATGTATCTCCCCCAAGGGTTTGTAAAACAATTAAGTAATAGAAAGTGGGGCTATGAACTCACCGTAGAGTAAATGATATCAAATGTAAAATGAGAATGATGGATATGCCGTGAGAACTTCTACGAGCAACCTAAAATAGAATGTTGCGACTTAGGTTTGGAATAATGTTTAGGAAAACATAAACCATCCTATATACGTCTCTATGTTGATCATGATGTAGTACATGGTATTTGTGTATGTCATTTATAGAAATGGTCTAGTTGTGAAAACATGTTTAGTTTATAGATATCGTACTACCGTTCAGGCCATCACAATTCAGAGGTCATGCAGTAAACGTTCGAGGAGCTAGGACACTTTAAATCGTAAATCCAGCAACTCGTCGATACGTTTTGCTCAAATGAAACCCCTCACATGAAGCTCCCTACTTTTGTAACACTTAGTAGATACAACATATGTTTTGAGTGAAGATTTATAACATAAAGTTTATCATGTTTTTAATAAGTATCTAGTTTTTACAAGTTCTCGTCGTTTTTATAAATATGCTCACCTTAGTTAACGGTCTTGGGTAAACAAGCCTTAAGGCTTTAGCCATGGCCTTGCCGTGACTTTGGTCTTGACTACCATGGTCTTGAGACTTAGCTTTGACATTAGCCGTAGCCGTGGTCTTAGCTTATGGCCATTAGGCCTCTTGGTTTGTTTTTAGTTGTGACAAAAGTATAGTTATGAGACTAAATATAGGGCAGTTTCTGTTTATGAATATTACTGGCCTATTTATGCGTTTTCAAGGTCCGAGCTTCTTTGTTATTGAAGGAAAACGGCGTTCCGGACAACTTTCGTATTTTAACGTTTTGATGAATCGGACCAGAAATACTACTTTTAAAATGGCAGAACCAAAACAGTTACAAAATGGCAGTTTTGGCGTTTATGTTTCGTAACTTCTTTTGCCTATAACTTTTGATTCGTTTGTCCGTTTCGGGTGATTCAAATTGCTATGTTTTTGTTTTAATATTATCTACAATAATATGAAAAGTATCAGATCTATATGTGGTCGATTTTGTGGAAACTTTGTACAAACGTTTATCATTTATACACTTACTAACCCAAGTTTAACATATAGGTTCTTATAACTTGTTTTAAAGATTTTTGTACATCATGATCCAACATAGTAACTATATATATAGCATGAAGTAGTTAAGATTATGAATAATAAAGATGAGATGATGGTGGTGATAAGTTGCTTACAACTTTTGGCTTTCAATAAGAAAGGAGTAACTAGTAAGGATCGGACTTTGATTGATCGCTTAAGACTTTGGATTGAGCTAGCTTTCCACACCTTGGTACCCTTGCAAACTTGAAGAGTTGGTGATGAAGTACTAAGTGACTTGAGTGGATTTAAACTCAAGAAGATCACTTAAACTTGCTAGAGATTTGATGAAGTAGCTTGATCTTTGAAACTTCCTTGCATAAACTTGGAGTTTATAGATCAAATGATGGAGGATGTGAAGGATTTATGATATGAACGACCAAGAACAGATTGTGGAGGTCTTTAGGATGTATTTTACTTCCTATTTATAGGAGGGTAAGTTTGGTTAACCATATATTGGGTTAAATATTAACCATTGTTAAGTTAGGACACTTGTAAAGATCTAAATGTACCATGGTTAGGATGATGCCACCAAAATGATGAATCCCCCCCCCCCTTAGGTCGGCCTAAACAATATAAGATGACTTAGGTTGTTAGTTTTGGTATTATCTTGGTTACGGAGTGAGTTTTGGTTCCGCTAATCGCTAATCGTAAGCCGTTAAGCCATAAAACGTAAAACCGGGTATCGTAAAAATACGAAACTTGTAGGAATGATGAAACTCATCATTATACTCCATCTAAAAACATAAAATGGGTGATAAGTCTCATTTGGTTCAAAAACGCTGGTTAAAGCTGGAAATACGGGTAAAAAACGCGTAATTCGCAGTTTATCAGAAAAGAACAAAATTTCAGGGAAACGACCGTGAATTTATTTAGAGTAGACTAAAATTAGTCTAAAAGTGATATGAGATGTCAAAATGTGGTTTTCGTCATACGCGGGATAACTTTACAGTTATTCGTGAAGTTTAAAAGTTACGTGATTTAAGCAAAAATGTAGAACGTACAAGGTTAATTCCTTTATGGTCAAAGGAGGAGGGAAATATGTTTGACTTTTCCAAAAAATGTAAAAGTGTCAAAAATATATTATAAACACAGTGCAGGAATCATTAAGTCTGGATGTAAGTAGAATTGTTTAAAACGTAAGTTTAGTTTTGTTCTGCGCTAGGCTTATTTGGTAATATTAAAAATAATAATTCTTAAAAATTCTCAAATTAATCATGAATGATCTAAAAATTTATCTGATGCGAGGAAAATTGTCAGGGTTGATTTTCGTTAAGCGCGTGATGTTTAAACGGTGGACCGTCCAAAACGAAACTTTAAAACGATGTTTACTTAATAACTTTTGCGAAAATGATCTAACGATGATCGAATTCTCAGGTCATTACTAAAATAATTTATCTTACGAGAATGTGAAATAAAAGTTTTACGAATGAATAGTGAAAGTGAATAGTTAATGTGAATAGTAAAAGTGAATAGTAAATTTTCGAAAATGAAAAGTAACCTAAAAATGCGGGTGGTTACACGAGTACTTCAAAAGTATGTCTTGATAATTTTAACAAATGCATTATTGATTTGTTTGTGTCGGAGTATTTAAGAAAACCAACATGGACAGACACAAAAACTTTATCAACAACATGAAGAAAAACATGGTTTTCCGGGAATGCTTGGTAGCATTGACTGTATGCACTGAGAATGGAAAAATTGTCCAGTGGCTTGGCAATGGCATTTTGCTAGGGGTGATAAAAAATACCCAACAATTATGCTTGAAGCTGTTGCTTCTCAAGATTTATGGATCTGGCATGCATTTTTTGAGATGGCGGGGGCGAATAACGATATTAATGTTTTCGATAACTCTCCATTATTCGACGACATTCTTGCTAACAATGCCCCAAGAGCACCTTATATGGTCAACGGAACTAGGTATGAACATGGGTATTACTCGGCAGATGGAATTTATCAACAGTGGGCAACTTTCGTCAAATCCTTCACGGCAACAACTGACGAAAAACATACGTACTTTAAAAGGAGACAAGAAAGTGCCCGAAAGAATATTGAACGTGCTTTTGGTGTGCTTCAAGGCCGTTGGGGTATACTACAACAACAGGCACGTCAATGGGAAATTGCCACGATACGTAGAATCATGTATTCTTGCATTATTTTGCATAACATGATTATAAAAGATCAAAAATTTGCATTACGTGACTATAACGAAGTGTGGGTGGATCCGTCAGCAAATTTGAGGCAACGAAGATGGGTCGAAAGATGTGATACTCACGGTCGTAAGGCAAAAGAAATACACGACCGACAAACGCATACCCAACTCCAACAGGACCTTATGGAGCATGTTTGGCAGAAGAATCTTGAACGACATGGACAACAACAAGAGAGCGACGATGATGAATAAGTATTTGCTATGTTTTGTTATTTTTTTTTCGTTGTCATTTCCTTTATGTTGTAACGTTTAATTTGCGGTGTGTTTTTTTAATTTCGATGTATTTTTTTATTTGTTGTTATTTTTTTTTCGATGTATTTTTTTAATTTCGTATTGTAATATGTTTTCAAATTTAATGTTATGTTTAGTTTAATAAATGAAGTGTTTGTTTTAGTTTAGGGGTTGAAATTGAAAATATGAAATGTTATTGATGTTATTGGGCGCTGACGTGAACGGTGTTATGAAATAACTTGGGTTACTGTTGGGAATGCTCTAATACCCATCCACACCCCACTTCTCTCCCCACCAAACTTGCAGCCACACTTTCATTTATCTTCCTTTTTTTTATCTCATTTATAACAAAAATTCATTTTCTTGAAATCAATCTAAAGTTTTTCTCCCATCTCAGATATAAAAAAAATCTCCATCAAAGTCGTCCTTTTTAAAATGAGGCCAGGACACATACAACCGACGCGAACAACATCATGTTTGTATTTCCGATCACGATCTCACGCATAAAATCTATCACTTGCTTTCTATTCTATAATTTCCAATCTGAAAAAACGTCGCTAGTTCTTGTCGCAACAATACCGGTCCAGATCTAGTCACCGCCGCCATCTATGACGAAAGACATGTCAAACAATTACTCCTAAACCACCTTATAAATCGTTGTTGGTTCTTCAAGGTGACACAGTTGTGTTTGGATTTTAAAATAAGTGGTACATTAGTTTTTTGTTTTGAGTTTCAATAGAATTGTAATTCTTTTTTTATGGTCTTTTAAGACAAGCACTTCAATTAATTTTGATGTCTTTGTGAGTTTCGAAGCCCAAGTCCAGGAGAAGAAAGAAACAAAAGATATTATGCACTGTTATGCCAGAATCATATTTAAAGAGTTGTATCAATCTTTTAATCCATTTATTAAATAGTGTATATCTACACCTCAAATGACTATATTAATTATTTTTTATTCATGCATCAACTGTTTGTTAGTCATGAAGCAATTAGGCAACCTAGTTCACCTATGCCACATCAGCTTTCTCTCTCCGACGACTTAGTTGCCACAATGATGACATGAGATTTTTATTTATTTATTTATTTTTTATAAATAATTCAAATATTTTTAACAACAAATGTAAAATTCATTAAAAATAAATAAAAACATTACAATATATTAAAAATAAAAACGATACGAAATACATAATACATAAATCCTAAATCTTAAATCATAATCTGAATACTCCTCGTTCGCAGAATCATACGAGGGAGGTATATAATCCTCGAGGCGAGACAAAGCTTCCTCGTCTACCAGAGATTCCTCACCGGAGATTCCTGCATCATCATCTTTGTTCACCCGATACTCCAATTGACTTTAATGTTGATGTTTTTCGTTACTCTTTGAACACACCGCCACAACTTGTCAATAATTTCGTCATCTCTGTGGGCTTCCTCCTTCAGAAATTTCTCGATCACACATTTTTGTTCAGTGCTGATGTCGTTGCAACTCTTGTAGTTTTCTCTCATCTGCAGCTTCTCCGTCCTCGCCTGCTCAAACAATTGGATAACGCGTATAATAGCATCTTTTCGAGCCTCATCGTAGTTATTGCATTGATTTTGAACGTACGTTTGCATATCTTTAGTGGAATGCGGGAGACGGCAAGCCATAATAATCTTGCGTAAAGAGAAGTGTGAATTTTGAAGTTGAATTGTGTGTTTAAAAGTGTGTTTGAGTTAGTATTTATAGGATGTAAAAGTGGTAAATTTATTTATTTTTTATTTTTTTTTGAAACGGTCAAAATAGGTTGGAATAATCAAAATGGTATGCATTTAACTCGGTTGGATCTTCGAACTAGGTTGGCAGCTTGAGCACAACCGACCGGGCACGACCTACCATCCACAATGGCACAACCGAAGCTTTCTCTCGGTTGACCTCTCCCCCAACCAATCTCATTGTGTCTAGCCTTAAGGTCGTCGATAAACTTTGTAAATCTATCATGTGCACCAGACGTCTTTATATATATCCATAAAAAAATTCGCGCATCACTTGATATGAGATGTGTAAATTAATTCATGTTTGTCAGTTATGATTTATGATATATAACATTTTTGTGTGTTAAAAGACGTGAGTGTTTCAAAATACGTAAAGTGTTTCAATTAGGCAATTCTCGAGTTTTTAGGGAAGGGAAATGGAAAAAAGAATAGGAAAGGAAAAAAAAGGGAAAAGGAAAGTAAGTGTTAGTTGTTATGTTCTTGAGATATAGGAAAGGAAAATGAAAGTAATCATAATCATGTTCTTGAGTGAGAGGAAAAGGAAAATAACTTGGTCAAATTACATATATGCCCTTTAATTGTTAATGCCAAATGTTTTAAAAAGGGTATATTAGTCTTTATATAACATACGGTTCCGTTTCCTTTCCCTTTCCTCCCAAAAGTGAGAGGAATATTTACTTAACAAATCTTCCTCCCTATTTCTTTTCCATTTCCCTTTCCTCCTTTAAAAAAGACTCAGGAACACAAAAAACTTTCCATTTTCTCTACTTTCCTCTTCCATTTCAACTCGAGAACTGAGCGTTAGAGAGCCTATCGTGAAACTAAGTGTATCACAGACTTAGATTGTCGATAAAAATGTATTAGAAAATTAGTGTGTCATTATAACTGTATCCAAAGACAACGTGTCTAAAAAAATGTATTAAAAGTTTTAGTATGTCACTAAAAATATATTATAAAATTATGTGTGTCAAAAAGACTTAGTTTGTTACTAAAATGTGTCATAATGTCTTTACAAAATTTTAGTGTGTCACTGGTTCACTAGGTATATAATAAGAAAATTAGTGTGATAAACATTTGTGCGTCACTAAAAAAGTACTATATATGTATCAAAAAATTTGACATAACACCTAAAAATATGTCAAAAGATTTAGTGTCACTATATATGTATCAAGAAATTTAGTGTTACTATAAAATGGATTCATAAATTAAACTAGTTTCGTTAGTTTATAAAAAAGAAAAAAAAAACGTGTATCATTATGAAAATTAGAATTTAAAGAACAGTTTCAACTAGCATAAAAGACATTATGAAGTGAAAATAATTAATATAAAAAACCAACTTTTAAGAAGAAAAAAAAAACGGACGTACATGGTCATGTGGATTTAACTATTCAATTGGGCATTCAAAGTTGCCATATAGTTTAAGTTAATTACAAGTATGCCATTTAAGTCATTTTGATCAAGTGACATCATCATTCATGTATCTAATGGTCCAAATTGGTTCCTATTGTTTTTATTTTAAAGTTGGTCACCACAAGAACGCCTCCCTATATATATATATATATATAGGGAAGGGATCGGGTGCGTTCCAGCTTTTAAGTACGAATGGTACGGATGAATATCAGCCGCACGATCAAGTGTCCATCTGATCTACGTTAAAAAAACGCGGTGGCATTTTCGTAATTAATCTATACTATTATAATATCAGTGTAGATCTTAATAACAAAACATATAAAAACATAAACTAAAAATAAAAATCTAAAAACAATGATTTCATCAAGTTTAAGATTTGCAGAACTGAACGAAGGTAAGTTTCTTAATTTCAAATTTAAGAATTTTTTTATGATAGTTAGTCTGATATTAGGGATATCTGATGATAGATAATCTGATATTAAGAATATTGCTATTCTGATATAATTCAAACTGAAGATAGCTATTCTGATATTAACATAATTAAATTTTTTCTTAAGATCCTTATTCTGATATTAATTTTAACTGAAGATTTCTAATATGATATTAAGATATTTCTATTCTTATTAACATTTTTATTAAATGAATATAGCTAATGTAACATTAACACAACAAAAAATTCTTAAAAGTTTTATGCAGATATTAATTGTAACTTAAGATTTCCAGTATGATATTAAGATATTTTCATTTTCGTTTTTATTTTTATTATGATATTAACGGTATCTGATGAGAGCTAATCTGATATTAACGAATTCCCTTTTTCTTAACATTGCCGTTTTCATTTTTATTCTGATATTAACGGTATCTGAAACTGAAGTGTATAAGGTTCTGGTGTAAATATACTGATAAAAAATTTCTTAACATCAATTGTAAACTGAAAATTTCTTATATGATATTAATAAATTTACTTTTTCGTTATCATTTTTATTCTGATATTAAAGGTGTTTGATGAGAGCTAATCTGATATTAACGAATTCCCTTTTTCCTAACATTGTCATTCTGATAATAACTATAAGAAAATTCTTTTTTTCTTTATGTGCTTATTCTGATATTCATTGTAAACTCAAGATTGGTTATATCATATTAAGATCTTTAATTTTTTTCATTATAATGTTTATTCTGATATTAATGGCGTTTGATGATACCTATTCTGATATTAACGAACTTTCGATTTTCTTATCATTGTTATTCTGTTAATAATTATAAACTGAAAAACGGCATTAAGAAATTTCTTTCATTTTTATAAATTGTCTCTGAAAATTATAATCATAGTTAATCTGATATCAATAATTTTTCTTAAATATCAAGTTCATATTACTTACTTAATAAATTTGATAAAGTAGTTAATTCAGATGATTTCTATTATTACAGATAATTTGATAATTAATTCAAATTAGTACTAGTAGCAAAAATAGTATCTTAGTACTAGTAGCTGATAGTTAATCTGATATTAAAAAACCTTAACTATCGGCTTGTTATATTCAACAGAAGGAGAAGAAAGGTTAGTTGATGAAGAAGAAAGTTCAGCAGTGGATGATTTTTTGTCTGATTATAAGCAAAAAATGCGAAAATGCTTGAGTCAAGTTAAACAAGAAATTAAGGCTGCAAATTCTTTATTAACTGAAACATTAAAATATTTGACATGCGGCAATTATCCTTATGACACAACAAATATATGTGTGCTACGCTACCATCTCAAAAAGCTGGAGAAAAGAATGGAAGTAGTTGAAGATTTTTCTATTTGTGACAGTCACATTTACTTTGATTTCCTAGAATACGATAAGGATCAGGTATTATTGCTTTATATAATCATAATAAAGTTTTGCATATGCTATTACAAATTTATAAAAAAATTTGATATACTATCTATTTCTTGTATAGATTCATGAAACTTGTCTAGACAAAGTAAGAGCGATAGTTGATGATGCTGCTTTGATGATTGTAAAGGTTGTTAAAGAATTTGGTTTGCCACCTTTGAAAGATGAAATACATCCAGCTATATGGGAAGCTCTTTGCAAGATAAGCAATCAAATTAAACATATTAGAGATCCAAATTTTTTTACATTTGAAGATGTAGAAATATTTGATAAGTGTGCAGAAGAGGCAACAAGAAAAAAAAATGGTCAATGATGTTTTGAGAGAAAATGTACTGTTTTGTGACATTAAATATTGTTGTTAGTCAGATTTTAATTGACCTTATTCTTATGTGATATTAAGAAATTTTGATATTATTTTTGATGATTTAGAAAGATATTAAGAAATTTCTGATTTTTGTAACATAGATTTTATTATTCAGAAAGCAAGACTGTCTGTTGATAGTAAACTGTATGGTACTCCCATTTTTAATATCAGAATAGCTTTGGTGTAACTAAATATTACTGCTGCTGCAACAAATTTTTCTGCTGCTGCAAACAAATTTTTCTGCTGCTAATAAAAATTGTATGGTTCTCCCAGTTTTAATATCAGAATAAGTTTTAGTGCAAGTAAATGTTACTGTTGCTGCAACAAATTGTTCTACTGCTGCAGAGAAAATTTTTATTGGTAATTCTATTTGTCTAGATATATGTAAAAAAATAATAAATAAATAAATAAATAAAAAATTGGATCTTTAATATCATTTAGAAATATTTGATAAGTATGCAGAAGAGGCAACAGGAAAAAAAAATGGTCAATGATTTTTTGAGAGAAAAGGTACTGTTTTGTGACATTAAATATTGTTGTTAGTCAGATTTTAATTGTCCTTATTCTTATGTGATATTAAGAAATTTTGATATTATTTTTGATGATTAAGAAAGATATTAAGAAATTTATGATTTTTGTAATATAGATTTTATTATTCGGAAAGTAAGACTGTCTGATGATAGTAAACTGTATGGTACTCCCATTTTTAATATCAGAATAACTTTGGTGTAACTAAATATTACTGCTGCTGCAACAAATTTTTCTGCTGCTGCAAACAAATTTTTCTACTGCTGATAAAAATTGTATGGTTCTCCCAGTTTTAATATCAGAATAAGTTTTAGTGCAAGTAAATATAGAAATTAAATGTGACAATCATATTAAAATATAAATTTAAGTTATCATTGATTTTCATAGCATAAAATGTAAAAAAAATATATTAATATCAGAATTACTATGACTTGTTGCAATAGATATATGCATAATTGCATTTTACATTACACAGCAGTTGTTTTTCATACTGAAAGTCATACATAAAAAGACATCAAAAAATAAAAAAACATTAGCAACTACTTGATTGTCATCTTCATCGTAATTATAAACTCATTCCTTGATCCCACTTCCTTCACCCCAAACCTCTTCTGCTTCATCAACTGTGACTACTGCAAAGCATGATCATATAGCATCATTTCTAAGCTTTGTTGATGAAACTGGAAAAACAAAAATGTTCAATGACATATGATTTTGATAGAATAAGGTTTTAAAAAGCAACAAAAAAAATTGTTTGCAGCTTTATACAGATTATCATACACCATTGATTATTCTTAAAGATGAAATACTTAAGGGTTTAGGATTTAGGGTTTTGGGTAACACTTAGTGAGCCAACTTGATGATTTGTAATAAAAATTGTTTACTTGTAAGTTGTTTCACTTTCAATATTCGGTAAAATATCTAGATTTCATATATAAACGAAGCAAAAAAATAAAATTATACAGCAAAATGATCATCAATCTTTTTGAATATAGATTGAAATTTATTATGAGTTGATTGCTTGGTCTTTTTTTTGTGAGATCGGAAATGGTCATATTTATAGAGGAAAAATAATAAGTTTTATAAGTACTATATAGAGTAATGATTGGATACCAAATTTTTTTATTGGTATATATCACACAAAATTTACTTAAAATTATAAGTGAATAAAAAAAGATAATTAAATAAAAAAAATTATTATATTAAGAATTATATTAAAGAATGAAATATAATATTCTTTATAACCTATTACACACTCATTCATTTCTATGACAAAACACATTACAAAATTTGAAACACCAACAAACCAAAAATATTCCTTTTTTTTTTACACATATTTTTTCCAAAATATTCTTCATAACATTAATGAAATGGTAATGATCAAATTTATATTGCAAAAATTTATATTACAAATTACTATGATATTAATGTCATATTAAGGTACTGTGATATTAAATAATTATTTAACATGGTACATCAAAGTTGTTTTAAAGTAAAACATCTTTATTAAACTATGAAATTTACATACTCTAATAATATTAGAATAAGTTTAATATCACAGTACATCAAAGTTGTTTTTAAAGTAAAACATCTTTATTAAGATAAACAATACAAAAATTAATATCAATTTTTTTATTTAATTAAATTAAAATTATCATCAGATATACTTTATTATTTAATTATAATCATTAATGTCTTGTGTTAAATACACTGTGATATTAAATAAAAAATAGAACAAGTAACTCTGATATTTAAGTATCTGTTTGACTAAAGAAACTATAAGAAAAAAACAAGTAGGACTTTTGATACTCTGACATTAACACAAATATCATATATTAAAAATATGAAATTAAAAAAAAATTATACTGCTGTAAAAAGATACTACTGCTAACACCATTTGGTATAAAAATTATAAAAATAACATCATATTAATTTCATAATATATGTATTTAATAACATAACAAAAATAACATAACTAAATTAAAATTATTTAGTAAATTTAAATAAAAACAAAAATATATTTTAAAAAGCAACATAATTGAAAAACTATATTAAAATTAAATGTAAAACATTGACATTGATTGATATTTTAAGTCTCGAGGAAGAAATTTTCATCACTATCTGACATGTATGTCAGTGTGTTATGCATATATCTTTTTCAAACAGATATTCAAAATATGTATGTCAGATAGTAAATTTAATTTTGTTTTAGCTCTTATTGAATATATATTAAAATTACTTAATAAATATATACGTCAAAGCCAAATCTAAGTCTGATATTAAGACAATATTAATATACATAGCTCTTTAGAACATGCAATTATAAAAAAAATTGATTTTATTTTTAAATAGGAATGTGAATATTAATTTTTTGTTTTAGAAACTCTGATAATAAAACAAAGTCATATATTAAGACAACTAACTCTGATATTAAGGAAATATCGTATATTAAAAAATGTGAAATTTAAGTAACATCTTGTTATCTAATTAAATTAAAATTATATTCATTAATGTCTTGTGTATTGTCAAAATCAACTTTAAAAGATTAGAACAGACAGAGTGATATTTTGTGTCTCAAGGAGATATCTTTAACCACTATAAAAATAGTATCCAACATTTATGTCTGTTTGAAATTACTTAATAAATGTATAATATGCATAGTCAAACAAACAATGATATTAAGACAATTTTATTATGTATACGTCATAGAAGATTCAATTATAAAATTTTTTCTGATTTTTTTTTAGACTCTGATATTAAGACAATATCATATATTAAAGACAACTAACTTTGATATTAAGAAAAATATCATATATTAAAAATATATGTAACTTGAGACTCTTTCTTTGGAATTTGGTGATTGCACGGTAAGAACAATCTGAGTTTTACAACTTATAATTACAATGTTAAAGAAATTTGTATACACTAATGAAATTTAATTTTTAAAACTTGTTGTAGTTGATACATGAAGCTAATTCTAGGATGAATGATCCTTTTGTATCCCTGATTAACCTTGAGCTGTCCGATGTCGATTTTGGGAATAGTCTTATGGTAGAGTTCACCATTTTAATGATTCGGGCATCTCCAAATTTGAAAATGTTGGATACCAGAGTAAGTGTAATGTTGTATTGCATATGTATCAAATAAACATTACTAAATTGCCATGTTTTGTATCTCAACACTATTTCATTTTTCAGGCTGCAAACACGCTTAGTGTTTTACCTTTGGAAAATTTTTCTAATGTTGTAGATAGAAACACATTCAGCCATGGCCAGCTACAGACCGTGGTATTTCGATATTTTCCTAGAATAGAGCATGAATTAACTTTAATAAAGTGTATACTTGCGTGTTCCCGGACGCTAAAGACAATCAATATCAGGCAAAGCGATAGGAGACATGATAGGAATGAAAATATCAAAAATAACTAGGAGTTGGCTAGGAAGCTGTTGAAACTTGAACGAGCTTCCCCCACAGCCATGGTAGATTTCTTTGAGTGATTTTAGTTTATTTGTTGGTTGAACAGGCTATGACAATTCATGTTGTAATAATAATTGGTTTTCAACTTTATGTTCTTCTTCATATTAAATTCTTGCATTGAATTTGAATTTTAAATAGTATGATAATATCATAATATATGAATTGATTAATCTTTGAAATTTTACTAACTCTAATATTAATTGAAATTTTACTAACTCTGATATTAAAACACTCTGATAGTAATACAATATCATATATCTATACAACTAACTCTGATAGTAATACAAATATCTTGAATGTCAAAAATATACTTAAAAACAACATGAATTAAAAAAAGCAACATTATTGAAAAACTATATTAAAATTAAATGTAAAACTTTGACTTAAATTGATATTTTAATATTTGACATGTATGTAAAGGCAAAACTAAGTCTGATATTAAGACAATATTAATAGATATACCTCATTATAACATGCAATTTTAAAAATTAAAAAATAAAAATTCTAAGAGAATATTAATATGTATACGTCATAGAACATCCAAAATAATAAATTTTTTTGATTTTGATTTTAAATATTTTGTTTCAAAACTATGATATCAATAAAATATCATATATTAAGACAACTAACTCTGACTTTGATATTAAATCTGATATTAAAAAAATATCTTTATAAAGAAAAGTAATTCTTATATTAAGACAATATTAATTTTAAATAGTATGATAATATCATAATATATGAATTGATTAATCTTTGAAATTTTACTAACTCTGATATTAATTGAAATTTTACTAACTCTGATATTAAGACACTCTGATAGTAATACAGTATCATATATCTATGCAACTAACTTTGATAGTAATACAATATCTTGAATTTCAAAAAATATTGAAACTTACTCATTAAAAATATTGAAATTTACTACGTCATAGGCCAACTAACTCTGATATTAAGAGAATATCAATATGTATACGTCATATTAAATTTTTAATATCCAAAATATTAAATTTGTTTGATTTTGATTTTAAATATTAACATAATATTAAGACAACTAATATTTTAAATAACTATATTTATGAAATATGATAGTTATATTCATTAATTTTTGTGTATAGACAAAATCAACTTTGAAGATTATCTATCATATATGTTAGTTGTAAATTACTTTAATTTCTTTGACTTTCTATGACATATATGTCAGTTGGACATGAAAGTAAATATTTTGAGTTTCGAGAAGATATTTTTCATCATTATAAAATCTTCATATTAATTTCATAATATATGTATTTAATAACATCATATTAATTTCATAATATATGTATTTAATAACATAACAAAAATAACATAACTAAATTAAAATTATTTAGTAAATTCAAATAAAAACAAAAATATATTTTAAAAAGAAACATAATTGAAAAACTATATTAAAATTAAATGTAAAACTTTGACATTGATTGATATTTTAAGTCTTGAGGAAGAATTTTTCATCACTATCTGACATGTATGTCAGTGTGTTATGCATATGTCTTTTTCAAACAAATATTCAAAATATGTATGTCAGATAGTAAATTTAATTTTGTTTTAGCTCTTATTGAATATCGATTAAAATTACTTAATAGATATATACATCAAAGCCAAAACTAAGTCTGATATTAAGACAATATTAATATACATAGCTCTTTAGAACATGCAATTACAAAAAAAAAATTGATTTTATTTTTAAATAGGAATGTGAATATTAATTTTTTGTATTAGAAACTCTGATAATAAAACAAAGTCATATATTAAGACAACTAACTCTGATATTAAGGAAATATCGTATATTAAAAAATGTGAAATTTAAGTAACATCTTGTTATCTAATTAAATTAAAATTATATTCATTAATGTCTTGTGTATTAAATAGGAATGTGAATATTAATTTTTTGTTTTAGAAACTCTGATAATAAAACAAAGTCATATATTAAGACAACTAACTCTGATATTAAGGATATATCGTATATTAAAAAATGTGAAATTTAAGTAACATCTTGTTATCTAATTAAATTAAAATTATATTCATTAATGTCTTGTGTATTGTCAAAATCAACTTTAAAAGATTAGAACAGACAGAGTGATATTTTGTGTCTCGAGGAGATATCTTTAACCAATATAAAAATAGTATCCAACATTTATGTCAGTTTGAAATTACTTAATAAATGTATAATATGCATAGTCAAACAAACAATGATATTAAGACAATTTTATTATGTATACGTCATAGAAGATTCAATTATAAAATTTTCTCTGATTATTATTTTTTTTTAGACTCTGATATTAAGACAATATCATATATTAAAGACAACAAATTTTGATATTAAGAAAAATATCATATATTAAAAATATATGTAATTTAAACATACTGTGATATTAAAATAAAAAAAATAACAATTAACTCTGATATTTGTATATCTGTTTGACTTAAGAAACTATAATAAAAATACAAGTATGTCAGTGTGATATTAAATAAACTATTAAGACAACTAACTTTGATATTAAGAAAAATATCGTATATTAAAAAATGGAAACAACTAACTATCACATTAGAAATGCAATTATAAATTTTCCTTTGATTTTGTTTTTAAATATGATGTGAAGATTAATATTTTGTTTCAGAACTCTGATATTAAGACAATATAATATATTAAAGACAACTAACTCTAATATTAAAGAAATATGATATGTTAAAAAAATAGTATCATTTACTAGAAAAAAAATTATTTACTAGAAAAATTATTTGTGATATTAATAGATAGAAAAAAAATCTAAGTGTTATTTACTAGTGCTCATTCAAGTTTTTTATATGTTTTTTTGATATGATATTATTGACAGTTTAATATCACTGTACAAGTGTACATCAACAACTTGTTTATATAGTGTTTCAAATTCAACCCTTATCCAAAAACGATCTACTGAATATCAAAAACCTAATGTAAATCCTCATTTCCATAACTCAAAAAGACAAATCCAACTTCCAATAATACCATGTTGATCAATCGTATTAGCAACATGCCCGATATAGTGATCACTAATATTTTGAATCGTTTGCCTTTGTTAGAAGCGGTGAGAACCTCTAGTTTAGCGCGAAACTGGAGGTCTAAGTGGACATTGCTCACCGATGTCATAATTGATGAGGATTTCTTTTATTATTTAACATATGAGTTTGATGCGAGGCTTGTTACTAGACTCTTAAAACGGCTTATAGGTCCAATAAGAAAGTTTGTCTTCTCTGTAGAGCCAATATCAATGATTGGAAGACACAACTTTCATTATGAAGAGATTCTTCAACGACTTCATATATGGCTGAATTTGGTAGTTTTTGATGAAGAACATACACCTTAAAAAAATATTGTCTTCAATCTGATCATGATACATATTTGTAGTTTGGAATAACTCATCACCTTCAAATAACCAAAATTGGATAATAATGTTATCCAAAAATGCTTTGTTAAAGTGCATTTGATACGAATGTTATCAACAAATGCTTTGTTAGAAAAAGCAAAGTTGAAAAGTTACAAATACTTTCGGTAGAATATCTAGATTTCGATTAAAAAAATATAGAAATAAAAAAATCTTCCAAAGATAATAAATTATCGATGATACGAAAAAATAGATTTTTAATATAAAAACAATCATTATATTAAAGTTGCAAGAAAACATTGTTGGATCGATGTACTCTAACCAAACTAACTTAACTAGCTTGTTTAAGGTTTAATAACCTCGGATAAATCCTAAGTTATTAACAATGAAACACTGAGTAATCTTTATTAAGTACGCGGAATTTACTCAATAAATCTAAGAAGAATAACTTTATTAACTCTAAATCTGCTTCTTATGCAGATACTTTAACAACACTAATAATATCGAACTCTCTAAACTCTAAACAACTTTGTAATCGTAAACTCTAAGATTATGAACTCGTACCTCTAATGCCAATCTAGGGGTCCTTTTATAGGCTCAAGGATAACCCTAGTCGGTTTACAATTGTATCCTTGTACGACAAGTAATCTATCCTAGAATTACAATACTTTCCATAAACTAATAAACAGTTCTTTAACACTTGCAGTACTTTGACCTTTATGTGCAGTACTTTGACTTTATCTTTTAGCAGTACTTTGACTCTTTGACTTTCTCCAGTTCTTTGCCATTCTGCAGTACTTTGTAAATCTTCAGTACTTTAACTGTTCAGCACTTTCATATCCCAACAATCCTCCCCTAACTTGAATTCTACTTGATTGACTTCAAGTTCCTTTGTAACTTTTCTTTGTAATTTAATCTTTACTCTGTCATCTTCAAGAAATGATTGTCTTTGTCTTTGGATTGTAGTTTCTGCACTTTATCAAAGTATCTTTAGTCTTTTTATAGCATTATCCAGTAAGCTCCATCTTTACAGCAACACAGCAACATATGACAATTTGTACATTAATTCAGTTTAAGTTGCATACTATTCTCATCACTTCTGTGAATCATTGAAAATTTAATGGATTTAGATCTCTTTACCAAAGCCATTATCTCTGGAGTAGCCAAATGTTTTGGTGTGTAAGACCATGGTACATTGATAACCACATGATTTTAGCAAATCACCAGCTATCAACAGATTTGATTAGTCTTTACCAAAAGCTGTACCCTTCTGGACTAGTTAGTTCTTCTATCTAATGGTGAACTAATTACCAATAATGGTTTTTCCACAACCTTTACCACAAGCCATTTTTTTGTGGGCTAGCCAACTCTTCACATTACTGATATGGTGAGTTGATTACCATCCAACTTATTAGCAAGTTGTCAACTAAAAACGGATTTGATATATCTTTACCAGAGCCGTTTGCTCATGGATTAGTCAATCCTTTTGTAACCATGGTGGATTGATAACCTATTGATGTTATCATCACAAAAACCATTTATTCAACCTTTATTTCAAAAATATTTATTAATTAGCAAAAGGTTTCTTCTAAAATTCATTTAACTGGTTTATTTCAGCAAACAGTACTTTAATGAAAGTACTGTCTGATCAGCAGTACTTTGAATAAAAGTACTGATTTATCAAAAAGTATTTATTCAAATAAAATTCATACCAGTTATTGATCATCTTCAGCAATAGTAGTCCAGTTGATAAATTAGTTGATAACCATGCAAGCAGTTTCATTATCCTCTTCTACTTCCAATCCATGCTCTAGCATTCTTCTCATGAGCTCGACTGTGAGAGGGTATCTTCTTTCTGCAAACATGTGTATCATTGTTCCATTTTCCAGCTCTAAAACATGAACTCCAGATTCTTCAAAGAATCTCCAGCAAACAATTTCCCAGCTTTCTTGATTCTTCCAAATATCATCAGTGTTCTCTTCTTCAGTTTCCCATATAGTTATGAGATCACCATGTAAAACTAAACCAATCCCTTCTAATGGATTATTTTCAAAGTAAATCTTCACCACATTATATAAGTAGAATAGATCAACTCTATCTATAATGTGCAGTAAGTCCCATAGCCTTTTGAAAACTTTGAAGCTTTCATCTTCTTTATGAAAAGTCATGTAATCTCCATCCTTGGATTTCACAACTTCAAAAACACTAATCTTTGATCTGTTCATCTTCATGTCATCATCTTCCTTTGTATAATCAAAATCTACCACTCTGAGATAATTATTTAATTCATCACTAGTCTCAGATCTTAATTCAACTTTTTCTTTCTTTGAGAACTGAACATCTGTAACTTCAGTTTTCCTTTTTCTTTTCAAACTCTTCTTTCTTTCAGCCTCAGTCCAAGTAGCTTCTTCTCTAAAGTCTTTAATGCCTGCAACATCTTTCTTATAATCCTCCCTAGCAGCATCATATAATCTTTTCATCTCAAAATAATTAAACTTCTGCAATCCTTTATACCCTTGACTTTTCAGATAAGCCATCATAGCATTTCTATCTTTAGCTTTATTAAGTCTTGGCATAAATCTAACTGGAATAGGTAACTGTAATGGTTCAGCAGCTTCAGCATCTAATTCATCTTGTACATTTTGAGCTGCTTCTCTATTCTGAGCTTCTTGAGCTTCCTGATCTTTTCTATCTTTAGCATTTAACTCTTCTTGAACTTTTCTAGCTACAGCTTCATTCCTAGCAACTTCAATTGCTCTAAGTTCTGCCAAAGTTAGTTTCTTTTTCTTGGTTTCAACCAGAACACCTTTCCCTTTATCCTTAGGATCAATTGCAGGTTGAGAAGTTCTTTGTTGTTCTTCTTCTTGTACATCTCTAATAGTAACACCACCTCTAGGTTGTGATAAACCTCCTAAAATTGTAGCAATGAACTCATCATCACTTGCAGAATGAATAGGTTTGAATGTAGCTTCCTCCTCTTCTTTTATATCAGTAGTAGAAGGACCAGCTTCTTCTTCAAAATTCAATACTCTTGGTGTTATTACCTCTTGCCTAGAAGTATCACTTTGATGTTCAGTACCTTGATCATCAGTACATTGAACTTCTTGATCATCAGTACCTTGAACTTGAACTTGTTCTTGTTCCTCAGTATCTGAAATAATCTTTTCTTCAGTACTATCAGGTTCTTTCTTCTTTGTAACATCTTCTTTCAAATTTTCTTTTTCTAAATTCCTCCCCAAGTTGACAGAAGATGTTTTAGGAACCTTCTTGCGTTTTAATTCCTTTCGAAGTTGCTTATGACGTTTGTTTTCCTCTTTAACCCATAAGTTGTAACCTTGAATATATGGTTTAATAAAATTCCTTAACCACATATACTTACGCTTCAACTTCCTAAGCGCTTGAGCTTGCTCTCCAAAAGATTTCTTCAACCTTTGCAATTCTCGAGTTAAAGCATAATTGTTGAGAACTTGACCTTCAGACGCCATAGAAACTTCATCTCCTTGAGATTGTGAGGGAACATCTAGTTGAGATTCGTGTAGAGATGGTGAAGGTGTAACAGGAACATGTTCTTGAGCATCAGTACTTTGCTGAGAAGCAGTACCTTGTGATGCAGTACCTTGTGTGTCAGCAATTGGTGATGCAGATCTTTGAGAAGCAGCACTCTGAGAAGCAGTGCTTTGTGAAGCAGTACCATGTACAGAATCAG
This sequence comes from Chrysanthemum seticuspe, assembly GCA_019973895.1. Taxonomy (NCBI): domain Eukaryota; kingdom Viridiplantae; phylum Streptophyta; class Magnoliopsida; order Asterales; family Asteraceae; genus Chrysanthemum; species Chrysanthemum seticuspe. Next base: position 30,263,159 of record BPTQ01000006.1, read on the forward strand.
TACCTTCACTCTCCTCAGCCTCTCCAGCTTCATCACGTACAGCTTGAACAACTTCCAGCATTGTAGTAGTCAATGGAGTATCTCCACCTCTGAACAAATCACTTCGCCTAGCCATAAATGTAAATATTTTGGCTTGTTGCACAATGACAGGTAACAAATCAGCAGGTTTTGGAACATCAGCCAATTGCTTGTTTAAGAAAACCTGTACAAACCTTGGGTACATCAACCATTTTGACCCAGATGATATATGTGAAAGCATCCCATCCAAAATAAGCCTTGAAAAATTAAACACTCTGTCAATAGCTAATCCAACCACTGCAGATGCTATATTTGACCCAAACTGCTCCCAAGAAGTACTTTTAGAACTTATGCAATGGAGCAGTACATAAATCAAAAACTTCCATTGAGGACAAAATAATGCTTTCTTGAATGTTTGTTCTGTCAAAGATCCTTCATAACCAAGATCCCTAAACGTATCCCAAATCAGTTGCTTGTCAAATTGAATAGCCCCTTCTTCATCACCAAATAATAAATCTTCGCGAATAGAGGCCTCTGTAATCTTGATAGTCCGTCCAGCAACTGTTGATCTAATATAATATTCATCCTCTTCCATATTATCTCTAGCATTCGCCCAAAATTCTTGAATCCAAGGAGCAATGATATCCGGCTCAACTAAAAGAGCATAACTGATTGGCGACCCAGTAAGATAATCAATGATATCATAAAAAGCCACATTCGCCTCAGTCTTATCCAAATTAGCCACCATATTGTGCTTTGAAACAGTTAATCGATTCGCCATTGGTGAATAAATGAGCACAATGAAAAGATATTATCGAATAATAAAGAGTTGGTGATTGTGAGATAAGTATGAAAAAGATTCTAAGTAATAATATGAGAGGGAAAATTGGGAAGTAGTTATTTATAGGTGGGATTTGAAAAATCACAGCCCATAATAACAAAGTTACCGTTACTATCAATTACCCATCAATATTACCGTTGGAACAGTACTTTAATACGACAAACAGTAGTTTCCACATAAGCAGTACTTTCCCAAGCAGTACTTTCCAAGCAGTACTTTTATGAAACATAAAAGCAGTACTTTCCGAAATTCCTCTGTAACAACTAAGTATATAATAGCCTCCCCTCAAACAAAGCACAGGACTACACTAACACCTTATAGTCCTCCCCTCAAATGTAGCTCAGTAGTTAATCATTCCAATGCTCACGACCAAGTGATTGAATCGTGACACATCAAAACCTTTTGTGAGTAAATCAGCTACATTGTCATCCGTGTGAACCTTGACCACATTAATAAGTCTATGCTCATAGCAATCTCTGATAAAGTGATGCCTAATTTGAATGTGCTTGGTCTTGGAATGGTAAACTGGATTCTTCACAATACAAATAGTACTCTTATTATCAATATTGATAGGAGTATTCTTAAAATTGAACCCATAGTCCAAGAGCTGATTTTGCATCCACAACACTTGTCCACAACAACTTGCAGCAACCACATATTCAGCTTCAGTAGATGATGTTGCTGCAATTTTCTGTTTCTTGCATTGCCAGGAGACTAATCTTCTTCCTAGATATTGACATCCTCCAGTGGTTGATCTTCTATCATAGTTATCACCTGCATAGTCACTATCTGAAAAAGCTTCTAAGTAAAACAGTGACTCCTTAGGATACCACAACCCCAACTTGGGTTGTTGCTTCAAATAACTAAAAATCCTCTTTACAGCATTCATATGAGAGACCTTTGGTGAGACTTGATACCTTGCACATAAACATACTGCAAACATGATATCAGGCCTTGATGCAGTGAGATACATGAGACAGCCAATCATAGATCTGTATAACTTGACTTCAACAGGTTGTCCATCTTCATCTTTGCCCAATGAGTTGATTGATTTAATAGGTGTAGTTACTGGCTTCATAGTATTAAAACTAAACTTCGTAAGTATGTCTGATACATACTTGTCTTGACTAATAAAAATACCTTCCTTTGACTGCTTAACCTGAAGTCCCAAAAAGAAAGTTAACTCACCCATGGAACTCATTTGAAATTCCTTCTGCATCAGCTGCTCAAACTCCTTAACCATGGACTGTTTGGTAGCCCCAAAGATGATATCATCAACATACACTTGAACTAACATGATATCCTTCTTGTCTCTCTTGATAAACAAAGTCTTGTCGATAGCCCCCCTTCTGTAACCATGTTTTAATAAGAATGTGGAGAGCCTCTCATACCAAGCTCTAGGTGCCTGATGAAGGCCATACAGAGCCTTAACCACCTAGTAGACTTTTTTAGGGTGCTTAGGATCTTCAAAACCTGGAGGTTGCTTAACATACACCTTTTCTGTAATAGTGCCATAAAGAAAGGCACTCTTGACATCCATCTGGTAGACCTGAAAACCCATATAAGAAGCAAAAGCAAGAAATAGTCTAATTGCTTCAATCCTTGCCACAGGAGCAAATACCTCATCATAATCTACCCCTTCCTCCTATCTATAACCCTGAGCAACTAACCTTGCCTTGTTTTTAATAACGTTGCCTCTTTAATCTCTTTTGACTCTAAAAACCCATCTGGTTCCAATAACTCTCTTCCCATCTGGAAGATCACATAAAACCCAAACTTCTTGAAGTTTAAATTGAAGAAGTTCTTCCTGCATAGCTTCAACCCAGCTTTCTTTAGTCAATGCTTGAGCAATATTCTTGGGTTCCTCTTGAGAGATGAAACATGTAAATAAGCAGGTTTGATGGTCCTTATAATTCAGCGTGTTTTGTTTATATACAAAGCTAAGTAAAGCATTGTGAGGTTTTGTGAAACCCTTAGCTTTGTGTCTTGTCATAACTCCAGAAGTAGAAGGACCAATGATTTGATCAGTTGGATGATTCTTATGAATCCGTAAGATTGGTGATTGTGGAACTCCATATGTATCTTCCAAGTTAGTATAATCAGCACCTTCATTGGAGTCTGAGAAAATACCTTCTTCAAGCTCATCATCAGTTTCTTCTAAACCAGGCATGGTAGGATCATCCAAATCATCTAAAGTACTGTCAACAGGTTCAACAGTACTTTGGTCGAAAGTACTGTCCAAAGTACTGTGAGAGTATTCTGCAGTCTTGGTCTTCTTTGCCTCTTCATAAGCTCTCCTTTGTTCATCAGTGTAAGAATGTGCTAATACATCTTGAAGAAGCATCTGATTAAGTTCCTCTTGAATAGCTTGATCCTCAGCAGATAATGAGGATTTGGGTTCATCAGTACTTTGTTTTGATGCAGCAGCAGTACTTTGCTGTGGATCAACAGTACTCTTCTTAGGTTCTTCATCAGTGACAGCATTAGGTCTAATATGAACTCCATGAACAACATATTGTGAATCTTCTCCATGATACACAGGTTTTTTCTCTTCTCTTACAGGTACATAGTTCATGGATGGAGTCAAAACTTCAAGATCAAACATCCAATCAGGACCTTTACCCTTCTGATTCTCTTGATCTTCTAAAAACTCAACATGAAGACAATCTTGAACCTTCTTAGTAACTTTGTTGTAGACTCTAAAGCCTTTGCTGTTGGTACAATAGCCCAATAAATAACCTTCTTCTGACTTGCCATCAAACTTACCCAAATTATCAATAGTGTTTAAGATAGTAAGAGGGCATCCAAAAGGCTTCAAGAATCGAATGTTGGGTTTGTGGCCCATCAGCAACTCATAAGGTGTCTTTACTTGTGGTTTTGTGACTGATACTCTGTTAAGAACATAACAAGCAGTACTTACTGCCTCAGCCCAGAATTGAATAGGTAGGTGAGAGTCTGCAAGCATAGTTCTGGCTGCTTCAATCAAAGTCCTATTCTTCCTTTCTGCAACACCATTTTGCTGTGGTGTTCTTGCAATACTGAACTCCCTTTTTATTCCTTTGTTAGCACAAAAGTCATCCATAAGCTTATTCTTGAATTCAGTCCCATTGTCACATCTAATACCTCTAACCTTGAGTCTCAATTGGTTTTCCAGTGCTATGGTTAGAGTCTGAATAGCATCAAAAGTGTCATCTTTAAAGCCCAAGAAAAATACCCAACTGAATCTACTGTAATCATCTGTAATAACCAAGTAATACTTCTTCTTGTTTAAACTTGCCACAGAGACAGGTCCAAACAGATCCATATGTAACAGCTCCAATGGTTCTCTTATAGTTCTCTCCTCATGCTTCTTGCATGAAGCTTTATATTGTTTACCCTTCTTGCATGCCAAACATGAATGTTCATTCTTGTAAGTCTTTGAAGGTAAACCTCTAACTAAATTGCCTTTGACCAGTTTGTTGATATTCTTGTAGTTAACATGGCCCAATCTTCTATGCCACTGATGTGACTCTTCAGTTGATGCTTTTGCCACTAAACAGGTGGCCCTTCATAAGAGTGAAGACTCTTCATGTCCAGACTATACACATCATTAGTCCTTGGTACTCTGAGTACTAACAAGTGGTATCAGAGCTTGTGTGGAAACTCTGACTAAGAAGAAACCCTACTACAACAAAACTAAAGATGTCGACTGAAGCTGTTCCACCACCATCAATCACCTCACTAAGAATTCCAATCATCAAGAAGGGCGAATATGACTTATGGTGTATGAAGATGAGGCAGTACATTGCTATTACAGACCATGCTTTATGGAATGTAATTGTCAATGGTAATGAAGTTGTTCCAGAACCTGTAACAGTTGAAGGACAACCTAAACCACCCAAAGCCGTTTTACCAGTTGCTACCATAAGGAATCAAGAGAAGGCTCTAAATATTCTTTTGCCTGCTATACCTGATGGCCATCTCTTGAAGTTTCATGATGCTAAAGATGCAAAGCAGCTCTGGGCTGCTCTCAAGACAAGATTTGGAGGGAATGAAGCCTCGAAGAAGATGCACAGAAATCTTCTTAAGCAGCAGTTTGAAACTTTCACAGTCGGTGAAAGAGAGAGTCTTGATGCTGCATATGACAGGTTTCAGAATCTTCTCAACATGTTGGAGCTTTACAAGGCATAAGTATCTGTTGAAGATGCTAATCTGAAGTTTCTAAGGAGTCTGCCATCTACATGGCATGTAATTGCTACAATGATCAGAGGACAACCTGGTTTAGATGTCATGGACTTTGATGATCTCTACAACCATCTAAAGGTCTATGAGCATGAGATGAATGGTAAAACTAGTGCTAAGACTCACAGTATTGCTTTTCTATCATCTGAAAAAAGGGGCAGTACTTCAACCAAAAGTACTGCTTCTCCCACTCAAAGTACTGTGACTAAAAGTACTGTCTCGTATGATACTCCCACCCATGCTCAGCAAGCACTACCACCTACTACTATGCACTCGGATGAAGTTGTGTGTTCCTTCTTTGCTCAACAGGCTTCTTTACCTGTCACCTATGAAGAAGATCTCTCACAAATTGAAGAGGATGCTTTGGAAGAAATTGATATCAGGTGGCAAGTAGCAATGATTACTGCAAGAATTAAGAAGTACATGAAGAAGACAGGAAAGAACATTGATTTCAAGCCAAAACAGGGAATAACCTTTGACAAATCAAAGATTGAATGCTTCAATTGTCAAAAGACTGGACACTTTGCAAGGGAGTGCAAATTTGCTAAGTATCAAGCAAATAGGATGACTGACAAACCAAAGCTGGAACTCAAAGAAATCCCTATTACTGAAACCAAAGCTTTGGTTGCACAAGAAAGTTTATCAGAGGTTGACTGGAGTGCTGAGTTTGATGATGAACTAGTAACCTACTGTATGGTTGCCTTGGAGGAAGAGGTTGAAGATTCTGTGGAATAGCTGGACTGGAGCTCTGTTTTTTATGAGGAATCTGAACATGCTGCCTTGGAACCCAGAGACTGTCTAGGAGGATTTGACTGGAGCTTAGAGTCTGAAGATGATCCTGTACTACTTGCTATGGTAGCTACATCACAAAGTTCATCTCCTATCTCTGAGGTATGCTCAAATTTTCATGATTTCTATCAAAAACTGTTAAATAATTATGTTTATGAAAGAGATAATTGTGTTAAGGCTAGGTCTGAGGTAGCAGGTTATCAAATCACTTTAGAATCTATGGAAGCCAAAATATTAACTCATGAAAATAATGAAATGGCTTGGGCTGAAAAATATGAACAACAGGATTACCAGTTAAAACTTAGTGAATGGAAGCTAAACTATAAAATTGCTGAAATTGAGAAACTCACTAAGGAAAGAGATGAACTGTTAGCTAAGTTTGATGCCTGGAATGAATCTGGCCTGTCACATGTTTCTTATGTTGAAAAACAGAGAAGAGCCGACATTAGAACTGGCTCAGGATTTGGTATAGACTTTACTAACATGGAAGAGAAAATATCTAGTAATCAGGATGACTTAAACTTAGAAGACATAACCACTAGTGATGATGAACTCATTAATTATGTAGACACATCTAGTAATGAGGGTTCAACTAGTGATTCTCCTCCTAAGCCTAAGAAAGACACTGGATATCATGTTGTTCCCCATCCCACTGGAATTCATCAACCCCCTAGGCCTGATGTTTCTAGATTTGGTGTAGATAGTCTTGAGTTTAGGAAGAAGCTTATTGGTCAACCTAGGACTGAAACCCCAAAAGAATCTGTTAACACCAATATTCAAAGTCAAGCAGTACCTTCAACTCAAAGTACTGCTCCACAAGCAGTACCTTCAGGAAAACCTTTTCAAAACTGTACTGCTAAACCTTTTTGGGATAACTTTGGTCAAAACAGATTTAATCATACACCTAGAAGGCAAAATAATTTTGGTCATAGACATAGAAGTAGACACTTTGGAAGTATGGGTGAAAAACTGTGTTTTGTGTGTTACAGTCCTCATCACTTAATCAAAGATTGTGACAAACACTCAGAATATCTAAGCAAGTTTCCAAGGAATAAGTCTACCAACCAGAAACCTAGAGAGCACAAACCAGTCTGGAATCATTCTAATAGAATAAATCATAGAAATTTCTCACCAGACCATAGGTACCCTCACCAGAGAAGACAGTTTTCTAGGCAACCAGTACCTTCACAAGCAGTACCTTCTCAAAGTACTGCTCAGCCTACACAAGGTCCTGCTCACACTTCTTGGAACAGGAATCCTAGGAGATCTCACTATTATCAACCTAGAAGGTACTACAATTCACATAGAGGATCTAGATCACAGGAACCAAGTGTTAATACTAAATGGGTTAAAAGGGAAAGTACTGCTGAGGGACAAACAGTACGTTCAACAAAAAGTGAATCAAATGTTTTTGTGATACAAGATAATGTGAATGATTTTGCAAAAGAGAGTTTTGATAAAAATCCAGAAAGTGTTGAAAATCCACATATGAAAAATCAAAAGATAATTCTGGATCATGTTTTAAAAAATAGTGGGAATTACATACTCAAAGAATTTGAGTTTGTAACTCCACAAGGGGAACACAAGTCAGTAATGGCTTGGGTTCCTAAAAGAGACTAACTCTCTAAATTTTTGTGCAGGGCAACCCAGAAGAGGAGCTTAAAGATCATCTGATTGTAGATAGTGGTTGCTCTGGAAGTATGACAGGAGATAAAGAAATTCTGTCTGATTTTAGATCTATTAGTGGAGGAAGAGTTGCATTTGGGAATGATCCCAATGGAGGAAGGATTACTGGGAAAGGAACAATCAAAGCTGGAAGAATCGATTTTGAGAATGTTAGATATGTGAAGGAGCTAAAGTTCAACTTGTTGTCAGTCTCTCAAATCTGTGATAAAAAGCATCCTGTGTTATTCACTGACACAGAATGTCTCATTCTTTCATCTGACTTCAAACCTGGCTCTGATACCACTTGTTGGATCGATGTACTCTAACCAAACTAACTTAACTAGCTTGTTTAAGGTTTAATAACCTCGGATAAATCCTAAGTTATTAACAATGAAACACTGAGTAATCTTTATTAAGTACGCAGAATTTACTCAATAAATCTAAAAAGAATAACTTTATTAACTCTAAATCTGCTTCTTATGCAGATACTTTAACAACACTAATAATATCGAACTCTCTAAACTCTAAACAACTTTGTAATCGTAAACTCTAAGATTATGAACTCGTGCCTCTAATGCCAATCTAGGGGTCCTTTTATAGGCTCAAGGATAACCCTAGTCGGTTTACAATTGTATCCTTGTACGACAAGTAATCTATCCTAGAATTACAATACTTTCCATAAACTAATAAACAGTTCTTTAACACTTGCAGTACTTTGACCTTTATGTGCAGTACTTTGACTTTATCTTTTAGCAGTACTTTGACTCTTTGACTTTCTCCAGTTCTTTGCCATTCTACAATACTTTGTAAATCTTCAGTACTTTAACTGTTCAGCACTTTCATATCCCAACAAACATGAAATGAAAATGAAGAAAATTTTTGTTATGTTTTTCTATGTGTGATTGATGAAATATTTATAGGCAAAAAAGACAGTCATTTGTACAAACGAATATAGAGAGCCCTTAAAAAATAAATAATATTTAAAGTACAACTGCTTACTTTATTTGTTCATATTAAAATATTTTTATGTTTTTCATATTAAAGGCTATGTACGTTATTTTTAAAGTACAAGTGCTCAGCTCTAGTGGTATTTTTTATTTTTATTTTAGACTGTTTTTTCGTAAATAATATTCTTAATAATAAAAGAAAAAAAATATAAAAGAAAAAAATTAATACTAGCTGCATAATTAATAATATTCTTAATAGTATATTAAAAATTATATCCGAGAATCAGGTAAAATATTTTTCATAAGCTATTTTGAGTACGTTGCGCGTCATCTTGGACGTTCATACATTTCTATCACAAAAAACTGAGCAACAAAGGTTATCAAACCAAACAAAAAATATTCTTCATAACCTATTTTGAGTAGGTTACTCCTTCATTTTTTCTCGTAAAATCAATGGCGATGGTAGATGAGCCAAGAATGCATCATTGTAATATTATATTATTAATAATAATCCTTTTCGTGTTCGTCTTTCTTCATAACAACCATATCCGAGAATGCCAAAGGAATTGAGACTCTGATCCTCCTTTCGAAGGCGATGGTAGATGCACCAATAATGCATCATTATACTATTATCAAATCTGAACTATAAGCAATCTCTATCTGGTGTAGATCATCTTTTGGAGAGATTGACATACTAGTTGACATTCTAGTTGCTTAGATTTGATAAAATTCAGTAAAATATTTAGGTTTCAGTGATAATATAAATAAATACTCTAATTCCTCCATAATCAACAATAAGAGGTATAAAAATAAACTGGCCTTCATGAGTAATTAAAATATGCATTTCTGAAATCAAAAAAAAAGAAGAAGAACATATAATCAGTCTAAAGAATTAAATAAACATAAATTATAAAGTTGTAAAGAAAAACACAAACCTTTTTGTTGAAAATAGCTTACTTAGATAAACACTTCTAAAAAAACCTTTTCTTAAAAAAGAGATGCAATATTCCTTTTTTTTAAACAATTTTTTTTTAGTACATTCTTGAAATGGGAATGTTCAAATTTATATTGCAAAATAAGGATAAGATTGTTGCTCAAATTCATGTGTATCGTCTAGTCTTCTTACCCATGTGTCTTTTTTCTAACATTATATATTAGGTGATAAAAAAACAAATTTAAGTTACTGTGATATTAAATAATTTTTAAATACGATTCGAAATTTACATACTATTATAACTATGACATTTACATACTCTGATAATATTAATAGAATACTTATTATAAATAATTTTTAAATATTATCTGAAATTTAAATACTATGATATCATTTAAAAGTGTGAAATTTTCATAGTAATATAATATTGAAACTTAAAGTATTAAATTTGCCGGTTCTAAAAAAAAAGATGAAATGTAAATTAATTAAATTTGTAGCTAAAAAATATTTAAAAAGTCTAATATCACAGTAAATCAAGTAAAACATTTTTATTAAAATAAAAAACAAAAATTAATATGACAATTATATTCATTAATTTCTTGTGTATTGTCAAAATCAACTTTAAAGATTTTCACAGATACAGTGATATTTTGTGTCTCGAGGAGGTATATTTTACCACTATAAATAATATCTGACATATATGTCACTTCGAAATTACTTTAAATAAATGTAAACAGATATTCAAATATGTATACGTCATAAGCCAACTAAAAGTCTTATATTAAATTTTTAATATTAAATTCATATTAAAATTTTAAAATCCAAAATATTAAATTTGTTTGATTTTGATTTTAAATATTAACATAATATTAAGACAACTAGTATTTTAAATAACTATATTTATGAAATATGATAGTTATATTCATTAATTTTTGTGTATAGACAAAATCAACTTTGAAGATTATATATCATATATGTTAGTTGGAAATTACTTTAATTTCTTTGACTTTCTATGACATATATGTCAGCTGGACATAAAAGTAAATATTTTGAGTTTCGAGAAGATATTTTTCATCATTATAAAATCTGACATGTATCATAGCGTGTTATGCATCTAAGTTTCCAACAGATAGTCAAACTAGTTAATGAAACAGATATGGAAATATCTATACGTCATAGGCCAACTTACTCTGATATTAATAAAATATTAATATATATACGACATATATATTTTACAAAAAATATTAAATTTGTTTCATTTTGATTATAAATATTTTGTTTCAAAACTATGATATTAACAGAATATCATATATTAAGACAACTAACTCTGATATTAAAATTTTGATTTTGTTTTTAAATAGAAAGGGATGCTTAATATTTTTTCTCAGAAAATCTGATATTAAGAAAATATCTTTGTTAAGAAAAGTAACTCTGATATTAAGACAATAATAATTTAAAAATAATATGTGTTATATTTAATATTTTAAATAACTATATTTATGAAATATGATAACTATATACATTAATTTCTTGTGTACAGTCAAAATCAACTTTAAAGATTATCTGACATATATGTCAGTTGGACATAAAAAGTAATATTTTGTGTCTCGAGGAGGTACTTTTCATCATTATAAAATCGAGGAGGTACAATAAAAACACAATAATATATTAAAAATTGTCAAAATTAAACACCAAACTTAAAAAATGTTTTGATAGAAAGTGATGATTAATATTTTTTCTTAGAAAATCTGACATTAAGAAAATATCTTTATTAAGAAAAGTAACTCTGATATTAAGACAATAATAATTTAAAAATAATATATGTTATATTTAACATTTTAAATAACTATATTTATAAAATTTAAATTTTATTTTAAAATAAAGTTTATTTTAAAAGTTACATGCCGTGAATAAGTCTATATATAACATTGATATTGAAAGTAATGTCTCATTTTTTGAGTCGTCGTGTTAAAAATAATAAACTGTTTTTTCAAAATGAGTAATGGTTTCGTGCCATTTACAGACATGCCTCCATAAATTATTATTCATATCTTACAATCTATGCACAATTCAACTCGTGAAAGGAACCATTTCCAGGAGACATTAGAAAGTATACCCAGTATACCATCATATTTAGTTCATTTTATCATGGGAAGGTACCGCGAAGATGTTCTCCAACTTGAAGAACAAGATATAGCTGAAATAATTGGTGTTTCAGAACAAAATATGATTTTTGATGGTTCGGGATTGACTAAAGAAACTATAAGGAAAAATCTTCATGACAATATAATGCTTGACAAGGTTGAAGGCGTTTGTGCGATTTTTTTAGAAGAATACAAAGAATATGAAAGCATAAGCACATTGATTTGCAGCCATGAGTTTCATGCAGATTGTATTAGACGTTGGATGCTACACAAGAACATTTTTCCATTATGTAAAAGTGTCGGACTGAATATCTAATAGTATTATTTAATATCACAGTAATGTTATTTCTTATGTAATGTTAATTCTTGTTTTGAAAATTTTATATAATGTTAATTCTATATATATTTTACTTCGCTTATTCTTATAATAAAAATTAATAATGTAATGTAGTGTTAAAAGTTTATCTTAAAAGGAATAAGAAATATAACAAGAATAGACAACTAATATTGTAAAATATTATCAAACATGAAATTACAAATAAATATCTTCAGTTAATACACCGATAATTATAAAGCTTCATATAAAATCTTCAACGACTTCTTATATGCCTGAATTTGGTCGTTTTTTATGAGAATATACACCTTCAAAAAAAAATTGTCTTCAATCTGATCATGGTAGATAATATAAGTAAACCATTTCTTATACAAGTGAAACATTGCATCATTTCTTGCACGCCAAACTGAAACGAATGTTATGAACAAATGCTTTGTTAGGAAAAGCAAAGTTGAAGAGTTAGTTGAAGAAAAACTTACATGGTCCTGAAATATAATCATTGATAAACATTTTTTTCTTCAAGAACAAATACTTTCGGTAGAATATCTAGATTTCGATTTAAAAAATATAGAAATAAAGAAATCTTCCAAAGATCATAAATTATCGATGATACAAAAAATATATTTTTAATACAAAAATATTCATTATATTAAAACTGCAAAAAAAACATGAAATGAAAATGAAGAAATTTTTTTTTTATGTTTTTCTATGTGTGATTGATGGAATATTTATAGCCAAAAAACACAGTGATTTGTACAAACGAATATAGAGAGCCCTTAAAAAATAAATAATATTTTAAAGTACAACTGCTTACTTTATTCCCATCATATTAAAATGTTTTTATGTTTTTCATATTAAAATGTTTTTATGTTTTTCTTATGTTTTTCTATGTGTTCTATTTATAGTGGTATTCTCAAAATGATATTTTTAACAATAAAAGAAAACAATTATTAATACTAGCAATACTGTATCTTAATTAATAATATTCGTAATAGTATTTTAAGAATAAAAATACTATTTTTAATTAGTATTAATTTTTTTCTTAAAATACAAAAATAGAACAATAACTCTGATATTAAGAGTATACTTTATTAATTAACTACGTGAATGAAATGTAATAATTATAATCATTAATGTGTTGTTTATATACGTATACGTCATAAAAAATGCAAAATATTAAATTTTCTTTGATTTTGGTTTTAAATATAACAACTAACTCTGATATTAAGATAATATTATAAATTAAGAAAAGTAAGTCTGATATAATGTAATATCATTAATTAAACAATAAAATTTGATATTAATACAATATTAATAACATCTGTCAGTCATTCATTTTATAAACAACTAAATCTTATATGATTTAGAGTACTCTTTAATAATGCTAGTCAATAAAATAAAATTTTTACATTCTATGATAATATCATAGTATATGAATTGATTAATCTGTGAAATTTTATTAACTCTGATATTATTTGAAATAAATGTTCCAAAATTAATATAACATTTTTTTAAATAATATAATTAACCTTTAAATTATACATGGAAAATAAAATTTAAATATGATATTAAGAAATAAAATTTATTTTTATATATAGTATAATTAATATCATTTTTATTACTGATAAAGTGATATTGTATTGTCAAATCATTTTAAATAGTATCTGACATTGATAGCTCAAATATCAGTTTGAAAAAATGTTGCTAGGAATTTCAAAAGAATTACACTATTTTAATTTAGTGGGATATTAAGTTAGTGTGATATTATGTTTCTGACATATAACATTTTTTTAAATAATATAAACTTCTAACTTAAACATATTTATTAAAATAAATGTTTCAAAATTAATATAACATTTTTTTAAATAATATAATTAACGTTTAAATTTTACGTGGAAAATAAATTTTAATATGATATTAAGAAATAAATTTATTTCTTATATAATATAATTAATATTATTATTATTACAAATAAAGTGATATTGTATTGTCAAATCATTTTAAATAGTATCTGACATTGATAGCTCATATATCAGTTTGAAAAAATGCTGCTAGGAATTTCGAAAAAATTACACTATTTTTATTTTAGTGTGATATTAAGTTACTGTGATATTAATTTACTGAGATATTAAATTTAATATCATAGAACATAAAGATAATTTATATAGAAAAATATTTGAAAATAAACTTCTAATTTAAACATATTTATTAAAATAAATGTTCCAAAATTTAAATAGCATTTTTTAAATAATATAGCTCAAATATCAGTTTAAAAAAATAATACTAACGTCAAAAACTACTCAAAAATATATTAAATTAGAACATGTATATATTAAAATTTCTTTAACGGTACTCCAAAAAGTAATAGAGGAACGACACCGAATTGTTAGTATTTAAAATCTCTTTTGTTTGACTTATAAAGTCAACAGATTAAAAATGTAACAAAAATTCAATATTATAACAAAAGAAACACACAAAACATAGCATATCTTGGTAGGAATTCACTGAAATAAACTTTAATTAATTTACATTAATTTATATTTTAATAAAATAAAAACCATTAAAATTAGAATTTTTCTACAATAACAATTGATCTTCATCTTCATATTATTCTTCATCTTCATTTCTTTTTAAAAATCTTCATCTTCATCTTCCATAATTGATCTTCAACTTCATGTTCTTCCGTTTCTTACATTATACGAGTAATAATTTTTCAAAATGTATAAATTCATGTACTCTCCCCATTCAGAATCTGAATCTGAAGAGATTGAAACACTTGTAATTATAAGAAAAGAATAAATTATAAGAATATACTCAATATTCATATAATTTTTTCTTATCACAATATGAATAAAAACATTAATAAAAAAGTGGAAATGTGTCAAGCTCAATAGATTCAGAATATTTTAAAATACTCTATACACCTATCTAACTTATTTTTCAGATTCTGCATCTCTCTTGTATTTTCTTCCTATTGTTACACATGTGTTTAACTGATATACATGTTCCATACTAGCAATCGTCATATATAATAATAATATATATTTCAGACTGGCATACATTACATATATTAAGAAGATACATTTTTGATAGTACCAACACAGTAGATGTAATTAGACAATACAATAACATCCATACTAGGGAATCTTGATGTCAAAACAATTACTCATTATAAAATAGCATAAAAGGGCACATATTTAGGGGCATACCCGTCAACTATGTGGCGGCTGAAAACTATGGCATCTGCTCCAAGCCTCATAGAACTGGTTTTGAAGCTGAATATGAATATTCTCAACAAATGCTTTGTTAGATTGCATTTGAAACGAATGTTATCAACAAATGCTTTGTTAGAAAAAGCAAAGTTGAAAAGTTAGTTGAAGAAAAACTTATAGGGTCCTGAAATATAATGATTGATAAACATTTTTTTCTTCAATAACAAATACTTTCGGTAGAATATCTAGATTTCGATTTAAAAAATATAGAAATAAAAAAATCTTCCAAAGATAATAAATTATCGATGATACGAAAAAATAGATTTTTAATATAAAAACATTCATTATATTAAAACTGCAAAAAAAACATGAAATGAAAATGAAGAATTTTTTTTTTTATGTTTTTCTATGTGTGATTGATGGAATATTTATAGGCAAAAAACACAGTGATTTGTACAAACGAATATAGAGATCCCTTAAAAAATAAATAATATTTAAATTACAACTGCTTACTTTATTTCCTCATATTAAAATGTTTTTATGTTTTTCATATTAAAGGTTATGTACATTATTTTTAAAGTACAAGTGCTCAGATGTAGTGGTAATAATATTCTTAATAGTATTTTAAGAATAAAAATATTATATTTAGTTAGTATTAATTTTTTTCTTAAAATACAAAAATTAATATGATATTTTTTATATCTAATTCAATTTAAATTATCTAACTTTGATATTAAGATAATATCATAATTAAACAATAAAATTTGACATTAATACAATATTAATATCTTCTTTCAGTAATTCATTTTATTTACTCTGATATTAATTGAAATTTTACTATAGCATATATCTAGACACTGTGATAGAAATACAATATCATATATCTCTAGACAACTAACTCTGATATTGTATATTTGTATAGTCAAATCATTTTAAATATTGTATTGTCAAATCATTTTAAATAGTATCTGACATTGATAGCTCATATATCAGTTTGAAAAAATGCTACTAGGAATTTTGAAAGAATTATCTGACATATATGTCAGTTGCACATAAAAAGTAATATTTTGTGTCTCGAGGAGGTACTTTTCATCATTATAAAATCTAACATGTATAATAGCGTGTTATGTATATATGTTTTCAACAAATACTTTAATATTTAACGTCAAAATTTATCTTAAATCACTAAAGTTTTAAAGTTGTCATCCAGGTTACTAACTCTGATATTAATTGAAATTTTACTAACTGTGAAATTAAGACACTGATAGTAATACAATATCATATATTTATGCAACTAACTCTGATAGTAATACAAATATCTTGAATGTCAAAAATATACATAAAAAAACATGAATTAAAAAAAGCAAACATTATTGAAAAACTATATGAAAATTAAATGTAAAACTTTGACTTAATTTCATCACTATTTGACATGTATGTAAAAGTAAAACTAAGTGTGATATTTAGACAATATTAACAGATATACCTCATTATAACATGCAATTATAAGAAAATAAAAATAAAAAATAGGATTTGAATATTAATATTTTGTTTAAGACACTCTGATATTAAAATAGTGTGATATATTATAGAGAACTAACTTTGATATTTAATCTGATATTAAAAAAATATCTTTATAAAGAGAAGTAATTTTGATATTAAGACAATATTAATTTAAAATATAATGATAATATCATAATATACGAATTGATTAATCTTTGAAATTTTACTAACTCTGATATTAGTTGAAATTTTACTAACTGTGATATTAAGACACTCTTATAGTAATACAATATATTGAATTTGAAAAAAATATTGAAACTTACTCATTAAAAATATTGAAACTTACTACGTCATAGGCGAAAATATCAATATGTATACGTCATAGAACATCCAAAATATTAAATTTATGAAATATGATGTTAACAGAATATCATATATTATGTGTTATATTTAATATTTTAAATAATTATATTTATGAAATATGATAATTATATTCATTAATTTTTGTGTATAGACAAAATCACCTATGAAGATTATCTATCATATATGTAAGTCGGAAATTACTTTAATTCTTTGACTTTCTATGACATATATGTCAGTTGGACATAAAAGTAAATATTTTGAGTTTGGAGAAGATATTTTTCATCATTATAAAATCTGACATGTATCATAGCGTGTTATGCATTTAAGTTTCCAATAGATAGTCAAATTACTTAAATGAAACAGATATGCAAATATGTATACGTCATATGCCAACTAACTCTGATATTAATAAAATATTAATACATAAACGTCATATATTTTTCAAAAAAATATTAAATTTTTTTGATTTTGATTGTAAATATTTTTTTCAAATCTATGATATTAACAGAATATCAAATATTAAGACAAATAACTCTGATATTAAAAATTCGATTTTGTTTTTAGATGCAATTCCCCCTTGTTTTTAAATAGAAAGTGATGATTAATATTTTTTCTCAAAAAATCTGACATTAAGAAAATGTCTTTATTAAGAAAAGTAACTCTGATATTAAGACAATAATAATTTGAAAATAATATATGTTATATTTAACATTTTAAATAACTATATTTATAAAATTTAAAAATTATTTTAAAATAAAGTTTATTTTAAAAGTTACATGTCGTGAATAAGTCTATATATAACATTGATATTGAAAGTAATGTCTTATTTTTCGAGTTGTCGTGTTAAAAATAATAAACTGTTTTTTCAAGATGAGTAATGGTTTCGTGCCATTTACAGACGTGCCTCCATCAATTATTATTCATATCTTACAATCTATGCACAATTCAACTCGTGATAGGAACCATTTCCAGGAGACATTAGAAAGTATACCCAGTATACCATCATATTTAGTTCATTTTATCATGGGAAATAAACTTTAATTAATTTACATTAATTTAAATCTTAATAAAAACCATTAAAATTAAAATTTTTCTACAATAACAATTGATCTTCAACTTCATATTCTTCTTCATCTTCATTTCTTTTTAAAAATCTTCATCTTCATCTTCCATAATTGATCTTCAACTTCATGTTCTTCTGTTTCTTACATTATACGAGTAATAATTTTTCAAAATGTATAAATTCATGTACTCTCCCCATTCAGAATCTGAATCTGAAGAGATTGAAACACTTATAATTATAAGAAAAGAATAAATTATAAGAATATACTCAATATTCATATAATTATAATCATTAATGTGTTGTTTATTGTTCACAAATAAAAGGATATCTTTTACCACTATAAATAATATCTAATGTATATGTCACTTCTTGAAATTACTTTTAATACATTTAAACAAATATTCAAAATATGTATTCATCATAAGCCAACTAAAGTTTGATATTTAAGACATTATATACGTATACGTCATAAAAAATGCAAAATATTAAATTTTCTTTTGATTTTGGTTTTAAATATAAGAACTAACTCTGATATTAAGATAATATTATAAATTAAGAAAAGTAAGTCTGATATTAATGTAATATCATTAATTAAACAATAAAATTTGATATTAATACAATATTAATAACTTCTGTCAGTCATTCATTTTATAAACAACTAAATCTTATATGATTTAGAGTACTCTTTTTAATAATGCTAGTCAATAAAATAAAATTTTTACATTCTATGATAATATCATAGTATATGAATTGATTAATCTGTGAAATTTTATTAACTCTGATATTAATTGAAAAAAATGTTCCAAAATTAATATAACATTTTTTTAAATAATATAATTAACCTTTAAATTATACATGGAAAATAAAATTTAAATATGATAATAAGAAATAAAATTTATTTTTATATATAGTATAATTAATATTATTTTTATTATAGATAAAGTGATATTGTATTGTCAAATCATTTTAAATAGTATCTGACATTGATAGCTCATATATCAGTTTGAAAAAATGCTGCTAGGAATTTCGAAAGAATCACACTATTTTAATTTAGTGAGATATTATGTTAGTGTGATATTATGTTTCTGACATATACCTTTTTTTTAAATAATATAAACTTCTAACTTAAACATATTTATTAAAATAAATGTTCCAAAATTAATATAACATTTTTTTAAATAATATAATTAACGTTTAAATTTTAAGTGGAAAATAAATTTTAATATGATATTAAGAAATAAAATTTATTTCTTATATAATATAATTAATATTATTATTATTACAAATAAAGTGATATTGTATTGTCAAATCATTTTAAATAGTATCTGACATTGATAGCTCATATATCAGTTTTAAAAAAATGCTGCTAGGAACTTCGAAAGAATTACACTATTTTTATTTTAGTGTGATATTAAGTTACTGTGATATTATTTTACTGAGATATTAAACATATTTATTAAAATAAATGTTCCAAAATTAATATAACATTTTTTAAATAATATAGCTCAAATATCAGTTTAAAAAAATAATAGTAACGCCAAAAACTACTCAAAAATATATTAAATTAGAACATTTATATATTAAAATTTCTTTAAAGGTACACCGAATTGTTAGTGTTTAAAATCTCTTTTGTTTGACTTATAGAGTCAACAGATTAAAAATGTAACAAAAATTCAATATTATAACAAAAAGAAACACATAAAGCATATCAGTTAAGCTACAAA
This sequence comes from Chrysanthemum seticuspe, assembly GCA_019973895.1. NCBI lineage: Eukaryota > Viridiplantae > Streptophyta > Magnoliopsida > Asterales > Asteraceae > Chrysanthemum > Chrysanthemum seticuspe. The sequence goes on from BPTQ01000006.1 coordinate 30,282,917, forward strand.
ACATAGCATATCTTGGTAGGAATTCACTAAAATAAACTTTAATTAATTTACATTAATTTTAATTTTAATAAAAACTATTAAAATTAAAATTTTTCTACAATAACAATTGATCTTCATCTTCATATTCTTCTTCATCTTCATTTCTTTTTAAAAATCTTCATCTTCATCTTCCATAATTGATCTTCAACTTCATGTTCTTCAGTTTCTTACATTATACGAGTAATAATTTTTTAAAATGTATAAATTCATGTACTCTCCCCATTCAGAATCTGAATCTGAAGAGATTGAAACACTTATAATTATAAGAAAATAATAAATTATAAGAATATACTGATATTCATATAAGTTTTTCTTATCACAATATGAATAAAAACATTAATAAAAAAGTGGAAATGTGTCAAGCTCAATTGATTCAGAATATTTTAAAATACTCTATACACCTATCTAACTTATCACATTTCTGCTTTTGTACCATGGCGACATTCGGTAAAATATCTAGGTTTCATACCATGGTACTAACATGTATATAATAGATGTAGAAGAAAATTTAAAATGATTTTACACATATATAAATAGAGCTTCTACATCTATTACAAATTTCGGTAAAATATCTAAGTTTCTTAGCATATAAAAAACCATAGAATAACCTCCAGGGTCGTAAATAATATTGAAAAATATAAAAACGAAGTACATGGTTGCACTAAATATGACTTTTAGTTTTTGTAGAATGAAAGAAAGATTTATGTTATTTCTTTTTAATGGAAGAGTTTAATTTTATAGAAGCAAAGTGGTAAACGAAAAGGCTCTTTTATAGGAACAATAAATGAGTTTTTTATTTGATTTGATCGAATCTCGAGGAGAAAAATAATAAATGGCTTCTTATCTTTTTATTTTTAAACTCATAAAGTATTTTAACATAATTAAATTAAACTGTTATATTTAATTTAACATTATTACATTACAAAACACATTGTTAAACATATTCAAAAGACAGACATAAAAATCCTAAAAATTATCAGGATCAGCAGCAACTTCTTTGAGTATGTTGATAAGGTTTTTGGCACATTCATCCATCTCTTGATACTTATCTTTGACAATAGCATTATGATTTTTCAAATTCTTTAAACTGGTTATCATCTCTTGATATTTTGCTTCAGCATCAACATTAAAATCTTTGTAAATCTTAAAATCAGCTATCGCCTCTTCAAACGTAGCTTCCAAGTTAGCGTTATCATCTTCGATCCTCTTGAAACGAGATTTCATATCTTCATACTCACATTCATACTGTGGGAGTTGTTCAATAATTGTCTTCCTCTTAGAAATCATCTCTTGTTTCTCTCTGAAACTTCCTTCTATTGGAAAAGTCTTTTCTGGCTCACAAGTAATTACCATTTTATTGAAACGATCTATCATGTCCATCTCATCTTTCAAAAAAGAATCCTGCAAATTAGCAAAATTCGGAGTGCATGTACCCTCTGGACAGAAAGAACACGACATTTCAAGTATACGTAAATGATTGATAATGTAACTGATATAAATGTTACAAATATTATAAGTGCATTCAAAAAGTTAAAATGAGGTTTACTGAAATAGGCCTTATAAATTGGGCCTAATTTTATACAACTGTTTTATAGTGTATTCAAACTTTTACATGATTTTTGTGCAACTGTTTAACATTTTAAAAAAAAATCCAAGTATTTTTATATATGAAAGTAGCTAAAAAGTAGACTCACTATATCTACTCAGAATATACGTATATAACAGTAAATATTAAAAAAAAAGAAAAAAAATTACAATTTTGCTGCTTCCGTTATAATCTCCTCCTTGAATTTGTTAGCATCACTTAATAATATCTTTACAGCATACAAATTTCTTAATGATGCCAACTCATCTTTACTTCCATTTTGCTTAAATATAGATCTACATTGTTTGTCCTCACTTCCAGAATAGAATTCAAGGTGCCTCATAGTAAAAATGCCACAATCTGTTTTATTTTTCGATGTTTGCCATTGCATTTCAAGTCTTCGAGGAACACACTTTGAAATCTGTTCAACCTTTGAGTGCTTTGAAACATTTAGATAATGACAAAACAATTTGAACTGAAAACAAAAAATAAAAAAATAAAAATATTAACCTTAAATTTGTTACATATATATAAAAATAATAATAATGATATTACCAGGTTTTGAGTTGTATTTCCATATATAGCACCACTTTCCTTTAGATTGTCAATAATTAAAAATGACGGATTGAAGAGATTGAAGCAATAAACATAGAAATGATTTTGCCTACATACTGGGAAAAAAACCTGAAACAGAAAAAAGTAAAATATTAATAAAGAGTATAATAAAATTCAAATAAGTATATATTGTAATATTAAAATTAAATTTAATAGTTTTAAATGGAAATAACATAACTTTTAATGTGATATCAGATAAAGTGTTACAAATGTTACTGCTGCTGCAACAAAATATTGCTACTGCTGAAACTACTGCTAGTACAACTTCAATCACTGTTGGTTTAAAAGTTTTACTACAATAAATCGCAGTAAAACAACCACAACCACAATAAAATCACAGTACAACCGCTTACTAATATTTAATTTGTAAATTTAGTAATTACTTAATTATAGCTCCTCAATTATTAAGTATAGATAAAGTACAACTTCTTGTTGTCTTAAAATATATGATTTTTAAAGTACAAATAGTTAATTTCAAATAAACTGTTGTTGCAACAACAAAATACATAATGCAACAAATGTTCCTACTGTAGAAACAAACAAATGTTTTGTCACATTTAATGATTTAAGAAAACAAAATTTAAACTTACCAGATTAACTGTCGATAGATTATTACAATTCAGAAAATTATTGCATGCAAAATTGATAGCATTCAAAAATTCTTCTTGTATCTTTTTATATCCAAGTCCCCTTTTTTCTCTTCGAGGTCCCTGAATTAAATTTGAAAATAAAAAGATTATAAACGCTCTGTTTTCTTAAAAAAACATTAACAAATAAAAAATAATAATAAAAAATGAAAAACAAGAAGACATACCATTGCTTCAGTGTTAAGAAATAATCTTAAGCATGATCCAGGACTTCTATATTTTTCTTAAAAATTCAACACAATAGTCCAAATATCTATGATGTTTGAGGTAATCTGTTTTGTTTTATTAATCAGATCTTTAAAATAGCTCCGATTGACAACACAATAAAAATCTGACCCAAAAAAATGCTCCCTGTATTAAAATAATAAAAATTGTTAATAAATTTTGTATGATTGTATTCTGATAATAATAACATTAGTTAATAAATAAAATAAATAAATAAATAACTTACGCAATTTTGCTGTCGTTCTTTTTCTTTATTAACTCTATCACAGACTTGTCATTCTTATTTAATTTACTTTTTATATCAACTTTTCTAACATTGAATGGTGACTTCAAAACTGTTGTTGGTTCTTTTGTCTAATATTCTTTGAGTGTGTTTGTACATAAGTATCTACTTGTACAGAATCTTCATTATCAACTCTTTTGTTAACAATATTTCTTAAATTGTGAAGAGTTTCAGCTCCATCTATCATCTGCAAGTTTAAAATCAAAAAATAATTACAAGATGTAAAAAAAATAATAATAATAACCATGTGCAATCTACATTACTTATTTATCATCTACCTGAATCCGTTGAATATCCTCGGACTCATTTGAATCCTCTTCTTCAGAATCATCATCATCAGATGACGAAGTTGACCGAAAAAAATTTATTGGCTCAGGACACTCAATTAAAGCCTATTACGAATAAAAAAAGAAAAACTTACATTAATAACATAATTTGTTTCACACATATAAAATTTTGTGCTCATATAAAATACTTACTACAGAATTACTTAATTCATTGAGTGCTTCAACAACAACCATAAGCTGAAATTATAATGTATGTTATTAAAATAAAAATAAGAACGACAAGTCTGTGATATATATATATATATATATATATATATATATATATATATATATATATATATATATATATATATATATATATATATATATATATATATATATACTAGTTTTCGAAGCCCGCCCAATGGGCGGGCATGACTTATAATTATCGTTGACAGATTTTGCTATAGCAAAAGAAGGAGGGTAATCGTAAAGAAATTTTTCCATAAAAATTATATAACATGTCTAAAAAGTAAAATGTAAAATACTGAATTATACTTATTGTTGGCATATTTTACTATAGCGAAATAAGGTGGTAAAAAATGGTAGGAAAGTGTACATGTTGACAGAAAGGGTCGTACATACGAATAGCAAGATAAAGAATGAAAAGAAATATATGTTTATCGAATATTAGATAAAATATAAAGCTTGACAACCTTCGTGTTTACAAAATTATTTACATGAATGTTGCATTTGCTAAATCATAGATGGGCCAAGATGTATGATTGACACCTTCATTCCAGAACCTTGTCAACCGACACATTTCATTGAAGCGCTTGACTTTGACCCGTCACTACAACATTTATAACTTCAGTTAGACAACATAATAGAATATATTATAAGTTAGACATAATGGAGTGATTAATAACATACATTAAGGCTCTAAATGAGTTAGTTGTTGAAAAAGAGACATCATACTCAACCTTGATTCCTGGTTCTTGAAATGACACTGCCATGCCATATGCTTTCCTGTTAGAAGAATATAATATAATAGATATTAGAACACCAACAGAAATTAAGCTTGCTATGTTTAATCTATATGAAGCATTTAGCTGAAGGTAATGACTTTGTGGTTATAGTAGCCTTGTTGGTAAGACATTAAGACCAAACACAAATAAAGTTCAAAAATTTACGATTTTACTCCAATTAGTGAGAAAGTATCAAGTTATCATACATCTTAATTTAGTGGTATGCAATGACCTTCGTTTAAGTTTATGTCTGTTAAAATGCTATACTGCTATACAAATGAGGAACTGCAACCTGACTAAGACTCACCCTTCACCATCTATAAAGAGACGATATGAGTTACTATTTGACCCGTTATAAGGACCCTGCTAACCAAAGACTTAAATGCAACATATGTAGTTAACATTAATATAATTACAAAGGCCTTGCTGATAAAAATTTTGCTTAACATAAACAATGTACAAAAATACGAAAATACTGTGACTTGCACTGAGAGTTCTATGTAAAAAAACGTCGCAATAACTTCCATGTAAACTTTAACCAGCTATCAAATTTTCTTTAGATTTTTTAAACCAATAGGAGATATGTCGCGGCATTTGGATATCCATCTTTCATACAACCCTATGTATATGTAGCATTTGATTGACTAACAATTAAGCCAAATGTTATAACTAAGCTCTATACCTTTTTGAAGTTCAATTGACCCATACATTTTCACTAAACATCATACATTTTCGTTAAGTGCCAAGGCATATGCTGAAACGTTAAAAAACGCAAATGAATTGAAAAATCTAATGTCAAAACCCCATTTTTAAAAATTCAGCCATTGGGGTTCCTCCTGACTTTTCACTTTGGTACGGTTTCACCAGCTCTCTCCCTCCCATTGTTAACTTTTATGGCCGCTCATTCAAAAAATCAACATAATATCATATTATCATGGATACATTTTTATGACTCTTTTACACACGATTTTCACCAGATTCTTATAAATGTAGAAACATAAATGCCTATAACACAAACGCATAAAGCAAAAACATATCTTGATAGTCTTGATATTCACAAGTTTATCTGCTAAAACCTCCTCGAATATCAAGAATAGATGTCTAATGAAAAAACATTATGCTTAATAGCTGCACACTGAGTTTAGATGGATTTTAAAAAATGAAGAAAGAGGTGTAGAGATGCATTCAACAACTCGATAAGGTTGAGCTTTCTGCTTTGGGCATGGGTAGAACCTCATAAAACAAAGGGCCAATGAAGGTAATCTGAGGGTTGACTTTGTTAAAATGTAAAAATTCAACTTATTCCCATTTAACAAATGGCCTAAGCTACGTGCATCCGAAAGTGGCTGCAGGCCAAACATACGCTCCAGTATCTGCTTAAATCTATACGTTTTCTCATATGCGACTAAGCAAAATGAATAGAAGCTCTACGTATTTTTGCATATACTTTTACTGTTATGTTCTTGATGGATTCCATCAAATTTCGTAATTTATTTCTATTGCTTAATTCTAATTTCCATTAAAATCATGATTATTGTGGATTTCAGGTGTATAATACTTAAGGTATGTAGTATGATTGTACAAAAACACTAATTTTTTAATTCTGATTATAGCAGTTTGGTTTCCCACTTTAAGCAATCACGAAACAACAAAATTTGATATGAAAAAAGGAAGTACGTTCGTTACTTACCGTGTAATCATGGCATTCAATGTTTTTCCTACCCATGTTATCAAAAACCTTCCTTGCAGACACCAAATCCACACACTTCCAAAACATACCAATCAACGCCAAACCCAATTGTCATCCTTCCTGCAAATTAATTTAGAATACTGAAAATCAAAACCATATCATAAAACAGTAGCATAAACTGTTTAATAATAATGTTGTATCAGCCGAAGATTGCTGTACCAATTATCCCTTGGAACCTAAAGATTGTTGTAGTGGCTAACCCCGGTGTGCATCAATTCGTATATTTAATAAACATGAAGCCCAACCATCTAGCACAAGCACAAATAAACCAAAGGTTATTTTCTATTCAACAAATATACGACAATCAAATTCATGTAACTGGTACTTGGTACCACAAAACCAACAAAGTCTAGCAAATATTCATTCGTATCAAAGAGTGAAAGATTTCAACAGGAAGGTATAACTCGAAGTTGCATAAAATTAAGAAGCCCAAGGTTGAAGTTTCTTTCAATGTTACAACTATCCTCCATCTTTTTGCGTCGAATCATCTTTGCATGCATGAATTAGTAGTCAAATAACCACTTCTTTACATCTACCACGAACCACTGTTAAATGCTGGAGTTTTATAAGCTATCGATCTACATAACCACAGCAAATGCATATCAGATTTCAACAGGAAGGTCATAAAATTAAGAAGCCCAAGGTTGAAGTTTCTTTCAATGTTACAACTATCCTCCATCTTTTTGCGTCGAATCATCTTTGCATGCATGACTTAGTAGTCAAATAACCACTTCCTTACATCCACCACGAACCACTGTTAAATGCTGGAGTTTTATAAGGTATCGATCTGCATAACCACAGCAAATGCATAAAAGATTGATACCTTTGTCAGCTTCTTCAAATTATAACACGAAATAACTGTACCTATAGTTAATAGCATCCCTCCTTCCATTTCAGCTACCAAAAGAGATTATGAACATAAAAAAAACAAAATAAATATAGACGTTATTTATACTTAGTTGGACTAAGATGGTGGTCGAAATCAAATCCATTCTCTTCGACCAATCACTGGTGAAGTGAGTTTGAGGTCAATGGGAGGGTATTATTTATACCTATAGTTAATATCTAAACATAATGTTTGTAATTGTTTAGATGTTGGCTGAAAAGAAGAGTGAAAATCAGTGAAGGTGTTCAAAAGAAAGACATGATTTAGCAGTCAAATAACCTTAAAATCGAATTCAACCGATTATAACAAATTACCAATAACCTGCATTTAAAAAGCTTTTAAGGATTCATAATTTTATTTGAGAAGAGACGTGGAGCAATAGTAAACCTGAAATGGTGGTAACTTGAAGTAGGCTCTTTACAGAAGACCTTTTATGAATGAAATTCCAATACTTCTCAGATCTTTAATCCTCCATAACCCTCTCTAGCAGAACTGTTTGATTTCCCAATTGACCTACCGTAACCAGAATCAACCCATTTTAAATATGAGTAATTAACAAAAACATTTAGCAATATAGAAAGAGCAGAAGTAACAAATTAACATATGAAACGATAAAGATTTTTTTAACTTACAATACTATTAACTAAAACTGTGTAGGTGTGATATATGACTTCATGTACCTGTTGCAGAGTTGAAATTTGGACTATATCATCAGAAGCGGACTGAATTTTGTTGCTACATAAAACAAACAATCCAAAATGTATAAAACAATTTCCCTACTTTCAAGAAACACAATAAGGATATAAGATTTATAAATTATCAAAAAAAACAGCTACGTATTTTAAGTATGACAATCGCTGCAAATCTCATTGTTACAACAGTTCATAGCAGACGTGACATAAACTAATGTACCTGGAAAGTAGCCCTAGTAAAAGTAATTCCTGCACCAGTATCCGGATATGTTAAAATATGTTTTCTGACAGTTTCATCCATAGTAATTACATTCATTCTTTTGCCAATTCTTTGTTAGATATCTACCAAAATTAGTAGCAACTTCATTGAGTTTTTACAACAAAATTTGATTTTATAAATTGAGTTTTTGCAACAAATTTTGCTTTTATAAGAACTAATAGCGAAGTACAATGGTTCCAAATGTTTATACACCATGATCACATGTTACAAAATCGGATAGTAAACGGACCTGACTTTCAATAGCTTGACAATTCTTAGATCCATCATAACCATCTGAACCTAATCCTATTACATCAAATAAAAAGCACCATCAGTTTCAAATTTACATTAAAAATCTTAAAGACACATCGAGCAACTAAAAAAAAAATCATTCATTACCTGACAAAGGCCATTTAGCAGCAGAAGTTTTAGTAAACACTGCATATGATCAAAATCCACAAATTAATATCACGCAACCTTGAGTGCCACAAACATCATGCAAACCTGGGATGACATTCTATGAATCATGATAAAAATCTTCCAATGAACCAAACTCCTTCAAACTGTAACAATGATAATAAAAAAAAATAATCAATATACGAAAAAAAGACAATATAATTTACATGATTTAATATAAACTGGGTCAATGAATGAAATAGGGTTTTGTATTCACATGAACCCTAAATCATGAGATGTGTGAAAAAAATATGATATTAGGGTTCTGAGAAAAAAATATATTATGAATGAACTGAAAAAGAAAATTCGTATATGTTTTATTAGGGTAACCTAAGTTGTAGGGATTCTCCTACATAATTGGTTGCATTTATAGATTATAATATGTAAAATAATTATCAAAATAACTTGTTACCCAAGTGGTAAACACACAAGTTATTTATCAAAACAACCAAGGTTCAAACCTTGCAAGGAACCTTTTTTATAAACAATTTTCAAAAATGCTTAAAAAAATTCCGAAAATTACAAAAAAAATAATTAAATTCCGAAATTTAATAATTATTTGCTTAGTTGGACCAATAATGCTTATGTGGCATGAAAAATGATTATTTTATTAAATTGCTTAGGTGGACATATAATGCTTAGGTGGCATGAAAAATGATTATGTGGCATTGAGGTGGCATTGAGGTGGCATTGAAGTGGCATTGAGGTGGCATTAATGCCAAATGCCTCCTGTTATATATATATATATATATATATATATATATATATATATATATATATATATATATATATATATATATATATATATATATATATATATATATATTTGAAATGTTAATAAAATTAGTTTAATGACAGTGTATGTTATTAAAATAAAAATAAAAAATAAACAAATAAAATAACATTTTGTTCGAATTTGAAGAAGCTTCATGAACATGATCATAATCAAACCGATCTGCAAGCCCATCTATCTCTGGTTTTTCATCTGTCAGAGAAAGTAACTTCGTATTATTCCCATCGGTTTCTGAACTTTGATGTTTCTGTAAATTTAAAAACATTTCTAACAAAAATGAATTAAAATTAAAAAAAAACAAAAAAGAAAAAAATTAAAAAGATTGTTACCTTTAAATCTTCGACTTCAAAATTCATTGCTTCTTCCTTGACCTTTTCAAATTCTGTATATTTTGATAAAGCTTTTGTCTTAAAATGTAATGCTCTCAAAACTCTCTTTCTGAATTTTGCATTTTGATCCGTTATGCACAACTTGAAAAAAACAACTATATGCAAAATCGAAAGATTAGTTATTCCAGAATAACTTAGAAAGCATTTCTTATTTTCCTTGTTTAAGTAACAAAGCCCTGCTTCAGGTTCTTCATAATACTTAAGGTCTTGAAAGATGATACCATCTGGAACTCTTCGAAAACATGGACGATCTCCAGATAAAACTCTTCTACAACAATCTACAAAATACGGTTGATGAACAAAGGATGTGAAATGAGTCAACCCAATATATGATTGATAACACTCGTCAACTGTGATCTCATTCAGCATGTAGGCTTTTACGAAAATGCTTTGAATTTCTTTTATGATTTTTTTCTTTAGATTGCACTCTGTATTACTTTTGTAAATACAGAACATAAAATCTTTCCATTCTTGAAGTCCTAAAAAAGGAAGATCTTGATGCGAAATTATGTCTTTTGAATTGTATTCTAACATCAGCGAGTATCTTAAAGATCCATTCACTTGCTCAACATCGACTTTAATAATTTTTTTATATCCATAATGTCTTCTGAATCTGCAAAATTTCAAAACTTGCTCCATATTCCTTGAATCTAACGAAAGCTTACAGTCCAACAAAACTATCCTTTCTTCGTTGAATCTCTGTTGAATACTCATACCTTCTCTTTTAATGATTTTGCTAACTTTTGCTTTCGTTCCTTCTTCTTCATATTCATCTGGATGTTCTTCCATCCACTCCTCTGCATACTTTATCAATTTCTGTCTATGTATATTAATCTCATGAAGCAAAAGCTTTGTAATGTATCTACTTCTCAACACACCCATCTGCATTCGACGATTTGGGTCATTTTCTACTAAAAGACCTGTTTCCCAATTTTCATCTTGAGCCTCATAAAGTTCCATATGTGTCATCGCATATAAACCACAATTGACTTTATCTTGTCTAGTTCTCCATTTTAGTTGAATTATTTCAGCACTTGAATCCAGCAAAAAACAAATATTTGGATGGCTCTTATCAAGCAAATAGGATGATAACATACTTTTCTGAAAAGAATAAAAAATGAATGAGAACAACACAAAAAATATACTGAACAGGAAAAAGTATAAAGTAAAATAAAAATCAAATCTTACCACATAATCAAAAACGTGCTTGTATTTTGCATTATATGAAGCACCTGAATTACTGTTGTCTAAAATAACAACACGACCATTCCTTATGTTGAAAACTATTACATAATAGTGCTCATATGTAAGGATTGGAAAGAACACCTATTAAAAATGAAATTAAAATCAAATAAAAGATGACTATTATTATGTTAATATTAATGATAGATTACATTACCAGTTCGATTTTTTCCATTGACATATCTTTTTTATCATTATCAAACTGATCTTCAACATAGCATTTAAACTTTAGACAATGTCCTTCTTTATCTTTTTCATATTCCTTAAGATCTTTTGGCTATTAAAAACAAAAACAAAATGCAAAAAGTTCCAAACAAAACATATTTGTGTATAATGAAAGAAAAATTAAGATAAAAAAATATATATTAACTTACAATCATCACTGTTTTAAAGTAATGTCTAAAACTTTTTAAAGCATCCTTTGTTAAATTTTCTTCAAAATTGAGGATACTAACAAAGTTATCAATAACTTCACGCTCAATCTCTTTTTCAGAAGCAAGACACTTGATATGAACTCTTAAAATTCCATTTACTTTCCCATAACTGAAAATCTCCTCCCTATAAAGTAACAAATAGAAATTATTATATACTAGCATATAGAAATTACATGTAAAAAATTAAAAATTAAAATTATGTATAGTTTTAAAAACTTACAAATCATTTTTCTCTGTATCGGATAGAATCATTTTCGGGAATAGTTTTTCAACCTGTGATTTGAATTCCATTATAGTCTCAACTCTTTTGTTCATATATGGAGATTCAAAAAGGATGCATGATTTTTTTCTTCGTTTTAGCTTTTCTTCATTTCCTTTGATATTCAAATCATGTTTTTGAAAAACCTGAAAAAGCGTATTAAAGTGCACTTATATAAGATATTATTTTTACTACTATTCACTAATAAAATAAAAAAAATAATTAATTAGATATGAAATTATACCTGAATGGCAAGATTATCGATTTGATTTGTCTCAAGATCAATAACAGAATCTTCCATACTAACATCAGTAGAAACAGCACTAGAAAGTTTTTCATCAAAAGTAGAACTCTCAGAAATATTTACTTCAGAAGATGAAGTGTCTTTAGGTACTTCAGAAGATTTCTTGGGTTTGTATGAGATATTGTCGACAATGTAATTCTCACTTTTGATGTTTAAAAGTTCCTCTTCAGCCTTGATACACTTCAAAACATCATCACCTGTAAATGTTTCATTCTTATCAAAATCATCATTTTCAGTATCTAACATCACATCATCTTCACATATCTGTTCTTCAAATGGTTCTTCTTCTTGAAGGATACATTTGGTGGTGTCACTCGTGCCCTTACCAATTTGATTAACCGGATTGCTTTGGGATTGCGTGACATCAATAGATTCTTTTGGGAGTACATCACCACTGCTAGAACCCACTGGCCTGTCAGGTTGATTACCAGTAAAGTTAGCTGTATTTTGATCTTCTTTCTCAAAAATTTTCTTCACTTTGACATACTTGTCGCTTTCATCAAAAGATTCATAAGCATCAATGCCTTCTTCTAACTTTGTGATAGTTGCGCTTTTTTCTTTCTCGTTGTCTTTGTGATCATCAACTTCTTTCAAATGTTTGTTTGAAATTTCACTTTCTTCAAACTCTGACTTTCTGTCAGCATCTTCATCCTCATGTAAACATGCTTCATAAGCAGTAGAAAATGATCATTAGGAATGCTTTCTTTAATCACTTTATTAGTTTCTATGACATCATCTATCTGCATCTCAGGCCTAAGAGAGTCTTCGGATTTCTCAATCTCATCTACTTGTAAGAAATCTTTTTTAGTTTCTAAACAATCACTGTGTAGAGAAACTACAGCCAATTCTATGATAACATTACTTCCTTTGTCTTCTAACTCTGACTTTCTGTCGGCATCTTCATCCTCAGGCAAACATGATTCATCAGCAGTAGAAAAATTATCATTAGGAACATTTTCTTCAGCAACACTTTCTTTAACCACTTTATTAGTTTCTATGACATCATCTATCTGCATATCAGGCCTAACAGAGTCTTCAGATTTCCCAATCTCATCTACTTGTAAGACATCTTTCTTACTTTCTAAACAATCAATGTGTATAGAAACTTCAGCCAATTCGATGTTAACATTACTTCCTTTGTCTTCTAACTCTGACTTTCTGTCGGCATCTTCATCCTCAGGCAAACATGATTCATCAGCAGTAGAAAAATTATCATTAGGAACATTATCTTCAGCAACACTTTCTTTAACCACTTTATTTGTTTCTATGACATCATCTATCTGCATCTCAGGCCTAACAGAGTCTTCAAATTTCTCAATATCATCTACTTCTAAGACATCTTTCTTAGTTTTTAAACAATCACTGTGTATAGAAACTGCAACCAATTCGATGTTAACATTATTTTCTTTGACAAGCCCTTCATCTTCTATTGCAAGGCTTTCAACTGGTATTGCATCATGCATTTCTGTATCAGCCAAATCTTGAACTTCTTCTGAAACTGCAGCAGTACGAACATCAAGAGTATGGGCATCACGAATAGAAACATCAATACTAGCAACATTTTCTTCAGCAGTACTCTCAGCAAATGCAGCAACACTTTCTTTAACCAATTTATCAGATACTACAAAGAAATCTTTCTTAGTTTGTACACAATCACTATTTTCTTTGACAAGCCCTTCATCTTCTATATCACGCATTTCATCTTGTACGTGTGACAATTCTTCATATGCTTTTGTGCTTGGATCATCCATTTCTGTATCAACCAAATCTGGAAATTCTTCTGAAGCTACAGCAGTAGGAAGATCAAAAGTAGGAGCATCACAAATAGAAACATCAGCATTAGCAACATTTTCTTCAGTAGAACTCTCAGCACATGCAGCAGCACTTTTTTTAACAACTTTAACACTGCCTATAGAAACTGTAGCAAAATCCATGTTATCATTATATCCTTTGTGAACATTTTCGACACACACGATGTCAACTGAATTGCTTTTAACATTACCATCTTCATGTTCTTCCGAAGGAGTAACCAATTCTCATTGGCTGTGTAATCATCTTCATTTTCGTTCAAATATTGTTTGGCAGCTTCCTCAGGAAAACTTGTTTCATCAGCAATAGAAAGATCCGCAATAGGAGCATTTTCTTCAACAAAACTTTCTTCAACAACTTTTAAAGGTTGTACCACTTCACATGAAATCATTTGAATATTACTTGTATTCTCTGATTCATCATGGATCTTATCATTAGTTTCTTTGGCACATCCTTCATTTGGTATTTCTGTTTCTTCAGCAAATCCCACGTTAACTACACCTTCACTTCTCTGTTTTTCTGTTTCATCTTTTTCAATTAAAAGCGACAAAAGTACTTTCTTAAGATTAACAACTTCTTCATCTTTTGAAAGAATATCATCATGCAATGAAAAATGTGATATACATCTTTTCAGATCAGAAATAGCTTCCTGAAAAATTAACAAATTAACAGAATAAGTTATCCATTTCTTAAAAAAAAAAAAAGTTATGTAATAAGTTTCTTATTAAAATATGTATCTCAAGTATAGCCGATCTGACCTGCTTTTGCTTTGTAGTTTCAAAGTTGCTAATCTGAATCTCATCATGCTGCTTTAAAGTAATAGTATAAGATATTTCAGTTTGGAACAAAATAACATAAGAAAAATTTTAAGTTCTTGAACAATTTAATACCTCTTGAACATCAACATGATTCAAGTTGTTATCTTCTGATAATTCAGTCGCATGAAAAGGTTGGAACTGGTTATTCTGCGTTAAAAAAATATATTATTAATAAATGACTAAATGAATATATTATTATAAATGAATGAATACCTCATTTCGATAATCAAAATTGAAGGAATTGTCATCATCATAAACTGAAGGGTCATTTGCAGCATCCAACAAAGATGAACTCCCAAAATTCTCAATCCTCATTGGAGTATGATTATTAAAAAAATGGTTTTCTTCAGATGATGATGAATTATCACTTTCAGCTTGTATAGGTTTTGAAGTTTCACAAATTTTGTTCTGATAAAAAGAATAGAAAGAGTTATAACAATCAAATATTATGTTTTTTAAAAAACAGTATAATCAAACTTTTAAGATTACCTGTTCCACTTCAGAATTCAAATGTTGACATTGATCTTCTGACACTCTTTTATTCTCTAATAGTAAAACATCACTAGATTCAAAAATTGGTTGATCAATTTTATCATTAACTTCCTCACTGAAGAAAACCCGATCATCTTCAAAAAACTCAGAAAAATTTTTAAGTCTTATATGTTCACAGTCCACTTTCCTCAGCAATTCTGTTGAGCAATACTGTAAGACATCTTCATTCGATTTGGTTCTTTTAAACAACCATCTAATATACAGCAACTGTGAAAAAAATAATTCAAATATTTGTTTAAAAAAAACCAAAATATATATATATATATATAAAAAAAAAAAAAAAAAAAAAAAAAAAAAAAAAAAAAAAAAAAACATACTGTAAGAAATGTTATTGGACCACAATACTGTTTATTTGCAGAATTCGTATCTAGATTAGGTGGATTTAGATCTAGAGATTCCATCATTAGACCACACCAATCAACTCTGATAATGTTATCATAATGATCAAAAAGTGATGGTAGAAATCTCATGTTTGATTCTCCTCCCGCACTTGAACAAATCATTGTAGTGACCAACAAAATAATGAAATTTAACTTGAAAACATCATTAACTGTATCAGTTGCCAGAATGAAGTCCTTGAGGTTTTTAGAAAAAGATCTATTTGCAGTTTCTACAATAAGTTTTCCATCTTCGTTAACATATTGTTTCCAAAAAGATTGAAGATTGAACTTCAATGTCTTGTAATTTAATCTTTTTACAAAATTAATTCTTAAATCTCCTTTTGGAAATCCTAAAACCTCATGCACCAAGTCTCTTGTAATCTTTATTTCTTCTCCTTTAAAAACCAGCGATTTTTCTTTTTCATTGTAGCAACTTAAAATTTTCCAAGCTAGGTTTGATGGTATAAGAGCAATATTAAGATTTAAAATCTTTTTAAAACCCAATTCTGCTACAAAATCTTTGAGACAAGGAATTTTTGATATGTGCTTTACTACCTCATAGAAATTGAGAGGAGCGCTTCTTGTTCTGAGATCTGTTGGTTGGATGTATTCTTCTGTAGTCAAGTAAACTTTACCCTTCTTTCTGAATGGTTTATTTTCTTTACAAACAATTTCTTTCATCACAAATTTATTAGATGAAGTAGTCGTTTTTAATGGTCCTGAAAAACTAAATGAAGTTTGATTAATTTTAAAAATAAATAAACAAGTTTGCAACTGATTTTCTTATTAAACATGTGAGTATTTAATAAGGAAATCATTTTCAATTTAAAAAGTCAAAAAAAAAAATATACAAAAATAATAAACATACTCTTCTTGGTTGATGATAAGGTTTTAAAAGGTACCATTTTGAGGGGTCGTTTAAGTCCTTATTTGATCACTTTTGTATCCGTTATTGCTTAATATCGTTCCTTTTCACTTTTTAGGTCTCGTGAAGGCAAAATGCTGGAATGGCGCTTATTTGGACGAAAAGGCGCGAATATATGAAGAAAATGGCCAAAGTCAGAATCGAGACACTCACAGCTGCTGAAGTTAGAGGGTGACGGCGTCAGGTGCTATTGGCGACGCCGTCCCAAAAATGTTGTGACGGGCCAGAACCCAAAACTCGTATTTACAAGAGACGACGTCCAGTTGTAAAAGAGTAGGCCGTCGCTACTCAGACGGCCTAGATGCAATCCAGACGACGTCAGAAGCTGAAGAGGACTGCGTCACGGACACAAGGTGATGCCGTCGCAAGGTTAACGTGGCCAAGAAGAAACCCTAATGACGGCGATACGACGGCGTCACTAAACATAAGGTGACGCCGTCGCAATTGTAATCTTATATATAGAATCCGAATTTTTCAGTCTTTGGTGGAGAGTCTTTTGGAGTAAAAACCTAAAACCGAACCTAAGGTGTCTTGTACAGTATTTTAGGGTTTTAAACCCTATCTTACATCAAGATAAGTCTTTACTTCATTAATTCAATTATGTCTTTGATTATTTGTGTGTATGCTTGCATGTTCTCCATGTCCGGCTAATTTATTTGTGTGTTTGCTTAGGAAGTATGAAACTTAATTATTGAATATTGATTGGTTGTTTTCTTACCTTGGTTGATATATGATCTAGTAATGCGATACGTCATTCGTTGTGTACTTAATGCTTGATTCATCTTTGTGAACCTTAGAATATAATTACCTGAGTAGTTGTAGGCTAAACCATCCAAAGAGCGCCTTAGAGTAGGAGTTTATCATCCCTAGTGGGTTTGTAGACAAGACCCTTTGGTAAGTTCAAAGAGTTAGGGAGAAATGCATACCCTACAACTTTAGACACACAACGCAACTAAGAATAAGACGTGACAACTCAACCATCAATAGGAGATAATTAAGGAGTAATACAACTTAAGTAAACACATCTTTAAACTATCATACGAGCACACATTAATTAGACATAGACTCCCACAACCTTAGTTTAGATAATTAGATAATAGTAGAGTAATCGGTAGAAATACCAACCCCCCAAATCCAATACCCGAGATTCGTACCTTTCCATTTCATAAAATATAAAAATATAAAAAAATAATCTTCCTCAACCTTAACCTTAGCGTAGTAACTCCTTACTAGCATTCCTATTCCCCTAGAGAACGATATCAATACCCATGGCTTACCCTAATTACTACACTACAACGATTAGGTTCACTGCCTAGGGTGTTATAAAACTTGCTCGAAGAAAAGGAAGTTTCCTTGACCCCGAACGACGCGTGTAGCGTTATCAAGTTTTTGGCGCCATTGCCGGGGAATAGAATAGCTAGTTAGTAGTCCACCTCGTTTAGGTTCTTTGCTTGATTCCTGTCAAGTAAACTTTTTTCTCATTTTTTAGCTTTCTCTTAGTCTATCTCCCTTCTTCGTGACTTTTGTTCGTAACACCCATCACTTTTCATCATGGAAGGTGATAACCCACTACCATTCATCAACCCACCACCAAATGACCCGCCAACAGCCCGTACTCTTGGTGAATACTCGAGACCAAGCCACCTAGGCTATAGGAACACCATTGAGCTTCCCGACCAAGCCCAAACTACGGCCCTGCGATCCGACACCATCCGGTTGGTGCAAAACAGATGTGAATTCCATGGACTTCGTTCCGAAGATCCAAATCAGCATCTGAGGGATTTCCTCAAAATCGTCGATTCCATCGACCTTGATGCTACTACTCGGGAGACCACGCGCCTGCGTCTCTTCCAATTCTCTCTACGGGACCAAGCTAGTAATTGGCTTGAGCGACTTCCCGCCGGCTCCATCTCAAGTTGGGATGATCTTACTTCTCGCTTCCTTGCTCAATTTTTCCCACCGGGGAGAACCACTAAGCTTAGGAATGACATCTTGATGTTCCAACAACGTCAAGGTGAATCTCTTTACGAAGCATGGACCCGATTCAAGGACTTACTTCATAAAGTCCCTCATCACGGCATTGATCTTTGGCTCCAAGTCCAAATCTTTTATGATCATGGCAACTTCCCCACTAAGCGATCCATTGACCAAGCGGCCGGTGGAAAACTTAGTGAACTCACCGCGGAAGAATCATGGGAAATAATAGAGGACCTCGCCCTCTATGACAACGAAAGTTGGGATGACCCCCGTGAACTGCCCAAAACCGTCAAGGAAATCTCCTTACCTCCTCCCGATCGTAGGATGATCGAACTTGAAGATCAAGTTAGAGTCCCCATGAGTTCCTACAAAAATCCTAAGTCCTCACGACAAGTGAATCAAATCACTCTACCTTGTGAGTTATGCAGTGGTCCCCATGACACTCGTGATTGCACAAGGCTCTCCGAACAAGCTTTTGCGGACTACGCCTCCATACGTACCGACGAAGCGGGAGATAAGTGGTACACTTTCAAACCCGAACAAAACAACTTAGGAAACTCATACAACCCCTCATGGAGAAATCACCCTAACCTTAAGTGGAACCAAAACTCAAGCACACCTCAAAGCTCATCTAGTTTGCCTACTAGGTTCAATTCTTCTAATACCGGGAACCCCCCTAATCTTGAGGCAATTGCATCTAGATTTTTGTCATCCCAAGAATCTCGATTGAATAAGCTTGAAGCCGATTTTAAGCAAAAACAAAACGAGATGACAACTAAGCTTGATTCCCTCTTAAAAGCCTTCAATGAGCGGGAAGTGGGAGCACTCCCAAGTGATACCATAAAGAACCCAAAAGTGAATTCGATTGCATCGACTTCATGTTCTAGTTCACCATGGGAGAGTGCACATCCATGCCCCTCCCACCCAACGGTTCACTCGGTAAATGCTATCAAAAAGGGTTCCAAGCCATCCAAGAGATACCAAGGCCCAACACCTTTGGAAAAGCCTACTCTTGAGAAACCCGTCAGCGAAGAATCCAAACCTAGTTTAGAGGAGGAGTACAAGGAACTCCATCAAGAAAAACCGATTCTTGAAGTCTTAGCTCATGCACCTTATTATAATGCTTTAAAAGAAAAATATGAGTTAGAACTTAGGCTTGGAAAACATGGGTCCGCCTTTGTGCAAAACAACTTACCTAAGAAGCTAGGCGATCCTGGGCTATTTACTCTTCCGTGTAGACTTGGAACTTCCAAACCACTCGATGCTCTAGCCGATTTAGGATCATGCATCAATCTTGTTCCGTTGTCCCTCCATAGAAGCCTTAACTTAGGTAAAATTGAACCAACGGAAACCATCTTAGGTCTAGCAGACGGTAGTATAGCACGTCCGGTAGGAATAATAAAGGACATGGTAGTACATGTAGGAGAGTTGACTCTTTTGGCCGACTTTCACGTGCTAGACATGAATAAGGACCCGACATGCCCATTACTAGTTGGAAGAGGATTTTTAGCTACCGCTAGTGCCATCATCGATTGTAAGATGTCCAAAATAGTGGTAGGGGAGGGGAGTGCTAGATCCGTTTACGATGTTAAAAAGCATACATACTACAAGGATGAGGAAATCCCACAGGAAATAGGGTTGGATAGAGAATAGATATGGACCTTGGATTGATAAGAACATCATAGGCCCCCAAAGACCTTTTTACCTAGATAAAGCCTTTGCTAGTGCAGCAACTTTCCAAGAACAAGAATTGGCTAGGGATATAGAAGTGAACCCGTTCGAGGACGCCTTAGTATTTAGGAAGATGACCGAGTTCCTAGGAAGCTTGCCCGTTAACCTTGTCATGAATAAGTGGATAGTTGAGAAATCTGAACACAAGTGGGATTGGAATAGACCGCCTAGTGATGGTAATGGAAGGTGGCACATTAGGATACAAATCTATGATCCCGATGGTGAGATGTTTGAAAAGGCATATTTAACCGAACGTACTACTAGGAACTTGAATGATAAGTTTGATCCTTACGACATTGTTGAGGATAGACTTACGTATATCGGTACGTAGGATCACGACTATGAGTCTAGCTACAAGACTCTTAAATAAAGAAAAGCGCTTCGTGGGAGGCAACCCATGTTTAATTGTTTGCTTGTTAGTATCATATATCTTTTATTAATTGTTTATCCTCATGTTTAAATTTGTAAAAATGCTTTATTTTGTTTTTAACTTCGTCTTAATTGCATATAAAGGTATTTTACATAAGGGATAAGTGTAGGGAGGATTACACATGTTTTCAAAAGAAACGTAAACATGAGAATAACAATTAACTAAAAGATATTTATGTTTGTTTGTTCGAGTCAAATGCTTGTATCGAGTCATAATGGATGTTTTGCAGAAATTTTTTCAGATTCTAAAGATGTAAATTTTCCAGAATTTTTTCAAGAAAATCGCAGACCAGTTTTTGTCAAGATAACCTGACGGCGTCAGGATTGCAACCTGACGGCGTCAGGAAGGAGTAAAAACATCAGATTACTTTTTCTCGTTTTCTGAGCTACTTATAAATTTTTGGAATTTTCCAGGTCTTAATTTTCTTAGAAATTCTGTAAACATCCATTCCACAAGCATTATATCCTAGTTTAAATCGAGTCTTATATATTTTATTACCGCCGATTTTACGCGAAGGTTTCGTTTGTTTTCTTCAAATGTGCAGGTTTAGTTTGTCAAGAAGAAGTTACATACGATTGGAAGGAGCTTTTCACGCAATAATTCTTCTTGAAAAGAATTTAACCACCACTTTACACGGATCCTACCGAGCTAATCAGGGGAGTATTAGTTTCTTTCGTTTTTGATTACCTTCTATTATCATAACTTTGATACTTTCGGGGAACATTGGGGACAATGTTCAGTTTAAGTGTAGGGAGGGAAAATAAAACGGGAACTTTGAAACTATGCTTATCCTTGATTATTTGCTTCGTCCAATTGCACTTTTGTAATAAACCATGAGAAAATGTCGGTTAGGGTAATTTTGGCACCAAATTTAAAATTTTTCATGACATATAGGAGTGGGCCATTAGTCTTAACAAAAGCGTCTCATGGATAGGAAGTTATATGACTAGCACAAAACCCTTTACCACCCAAATTCCACCCAAAATGTGAGGATCGCCCTTAGATTAGTAGGAATTAAAGCATTCATCTTCAATGCTTAGAGTGTGAACCGGTAGTATATTAGATTCTAAAACATGTTTTGTGATGCATTCCGAGATCGCAAGTGAGGCTACACTTGTGTAGTTAGGAATAACTAAATGATAAGAGGCATTAGGATACCCTTGTGTGATACCTTGTAATAATATTACTTCCTTTCACATCGGTTGAGTAATTCCCCCACACACCCTTTGCGTTGTACTACTTCCTTTTTAGTACACGATACCCCTAGTTAACGCCCTCAGAAGCCCTTACCTTTTCGCGGTACTCGTGATGTTCGGTTTTTTCGGGAACTATCAAGGAGAGCATTGTTTAACCCCAACCCCAAATATCACCCAAATTGCCTTAGAAACGTGATTTTCACTCACGTATTCCCCATCCGATTCCGTTAAACCCACATATAAACCCCCACCCCACATTTGTTACGAGAAGTAACTATAAGGCTTTTTTGGCTTTGTAGTGCTCATGGCGCTTTTCCTATCCGAGACTCCCCAATTGATCCCCATAGCACATGATTTTTCCTCATGTTGCGTTTCCCACACCCCCT
>BPTQ01000006.1:30305282-30316841 GCA_019973895.1 Chrysanthemum seticuspe
CTTTACCACCCAAATTCCACCCAAAATGTGAGGATCGCCCTTAGATTAGTAGGAATTAAAGCATTCATCTTCAATGCTTAGAGTGTGAACCGGTAGTATATTAGATTCTAAAACATGTTTTGTGATGCATTCCGAGATCGCAAGTGAGGCTACACTTGTGTAGTTAGGAATAACTAAATGATAAGAGGCATTAGGATAACCCTTGTTTGATACCTGTAATATAATTACTTCTTCCACATCGGTTGAGTAATTCCCCCACACCCTTTGCGTTGTACTCCTTTTTAGTACACGATACCCCTAGTTAACCCCTCAGAGCCTATCCTTTTCGCGGTACTCGTGATGTTTCGGTTTTTTCGGAATATCAATGAAGAGCATTGTTTACACCCCACCCCCAAATATACACCCAAATTGCCTTAGCCTACCCCTTATGCACTCACTTTTAGTGCAAATGTTTGTTATCACCCTAAACCCTTAGTTCAATTATCTAGTTGCTTGCATAAGTTGCTAAGTCGAGTCATATCCTTTGTATACAGTTTTGGGACGATTGGGATTCATGGGAAAAGTTAAAGTTTATGAAATGACGGGAAGGGAACGTAAAAAATTCAAATTCCCTTTGCTTGCGTAATAATGTACCCCAAGTGTTTTGATCTTTTCAAATCGGGTCAAATTAGTGTTAGAGTAATAAAAACTCAAGTGTAGGGATATGCCTATAAATCCCTAGTATTTTGATGTTATCGTAGAGGATGGTAGAGTAAAAGTGTATGAAGAAAAAAAAAAAAAAAAAAAAAAAAAAAAAAAAAAAAAAGATAAAAGAAAAAAAATATATATATAATGTAAAAAAAAAAACAACATACGGGCTACCATCCTACATCTATCTTTAAAATTATTTATTTCAGTTATGTAGAGTTTAGAGTGTCGAGTCTTGGCTTAGCAACGCCTTTCTTCATATGCAGTTAACATAGAGATTTTTGACTTGCCACCACTATATAGCCTATCCCACCAAACCCTTATTTCCCTACCGTAAGCCTAACATTACAACCCCTTTAAAGACCTCTTTGATAGTCTTTCCTAGGTGCTTACACCAAAGCGATGGAGGTTTGATCTATTCTCAAGCCTATGGTAATCTATGTACTAGGACCGGTTAATGAGTGTTTATCTTCCATTTCCTATTTGTTATATTTCATATATACACCCGAGAGAGATGTGAGTATCCAAACACCCCATGTGAGGTGCTAGTATGTAATTTCCGTGTGTTGTGGACCGTTTTGAATTAATGCTTCATGACCCCTAACTTATAAATTAATTGGCTAAAAGCACATTTGCTTGAGGACAAGCAAATAACAAGTGTAGGGATATTTGATAAGGTTTTAAAAGGTACCATTTTGAGGGGTCGTTTAAGTCCTTATTTGATCACTTTTGTATCCGTTATTGCTTAATATCGTTCCTTTTCACTTTTTAGGTCTCGTGAAGGCAAAATGCTGGAATGGCGCTTATTTGGACGAAAAGGCGCGAATATATGAAGAAAATGGCCAAAGTCAGAATCGAGACACTCACAGCTGCTGAAGTTAGAGGGTGACGGCGTCAGGTGCTATTGGCGACGCCGTCCCAAAAATGTTGTGACGGGCCAGAACCCAAAACTCGTATTTACAAGAGACGACGTCCAGTTGTAAAAGAGTAGGCCGTCGCTACTCAGACGGCCTAGATGCAATCCAGACGACGTCAGAAGCTGAAGAGGACGGTGTCACGGACACAAGGTGACGCCGTCGCAAGGTTAACGTGGCCAAGACGAAACCCTAATGACGGCGACACGACGGCGTCACTAAACATAAGGTGACGCCGTCGCAATTGAAATCTTATATATAGAATTCGAATTTTTCAGTCTTTGGTGGAGAGTCTTTTGGAGTAAAAACCTAAAACCGAACCTAAGGTGTCTTGTACAGTATTTTAGGGTTTTAAACCCTATCTTACATCAAGATAAGTCTTTACTTCATTAATTCAATTATGTCTTTGATTATTTGTGTGTATGCTTGCATGTTCTCCATGTCCGGCTAATTTATTTGTGTGTTTGCTTAGGAAGTATGAAACTTAATTATTGAATATTGATTGGTTGTTTTCTTACCTTGGTTGATATATGATCTAGTAATGCGATAGGTCATTCGTTGTGTACTTAATGCTTGATTCATCTTTGTGAACCTTAGAATATAATTACCTGAGTAGTTGTAGGCTAAACCATCCAAAGAGCGCCTTAGAGTAGGAGTTTATCATCCCTAGTGGGTTTGTAGACAAGACCCTTTGGTAAGTTCAAAGAGTTAGGGAGAAACGCATACCTTACAACTTTAGACACACAACGCAACTAAGAATAAGACGTGACAACTCAACCATCAATAGGAGATAATTAAGGAGTAATACAACTTAAGTAAACACATCTTTAAACTATCATACGAGCACACATTAATTAGACATAGACTCCCACAACCTTAGTTTAGATAATTAGATAATAGTAGAGTAATCGGTAGAAATACCAACCCCCCAAATCCAATACCCGAGATTCGTACCTTTCCATTTCATAAAATATAAAAATATAAAAAAATAATCTTCCTCAACCTTAACCTTAGCGTAGTAACTCCTTACTAGCATTCCTCCCCTAGAGAACGATATCAATACCCGTAGCTTACCCTAATTACTACACTACAACGATTAGGTTCACTGCCTAGGGTGTTATAAAACTTGCTCGAAGAAAAGGAAGTTTCCTTGACCCCGAACGACGCGTGTAGCGTTATCAGTTGATTTCTTGTATTTGATAACAGAGAGATCCTTTTCTGTATCTTTAGAAAAAACAAACTCGTCTTCTTCATCATGTTCTTCTGAATTAGAATTTAAAAAAAAAAAAAACAATTATGTGATGGGTAGATTAATAGGTTCAAAGCTAATATAGTTTTATCATCTAACTGTTATGATGCAAAAATTATTGACGAATCCTAATTTTCACTTTTAAAAGAAAAATACTATTGATATCATGCAAAATTAGTGTTACTCAAAACACCCTAGAACAGAGTTACAAATGTAAGGATCATTTGCTAGATATCAAATTAGTCGTTCAACTAAATAATATAAAGTAAACCACACACAGAATATAGATAAAATTTTCTACCTAATTAAGTCAATTATAATTAGTTGTAAAACTAAGTGTAAAAATATTTGTAAACTATAGATGTTCAGGGGATACGGTTCAGATTGGGTATTATTTGGAGGAATATGTGTATTTTATAGTATGCTTGTATTCTGAGAGGGACGCTGAGATTACATGACCAAACAGCCTTACTTTGTTGCAGGATTGATCAATAGGGAATACATTGACCAACCGAGAGTACATGACTGCGAATACCAAACAGCCATAATAATTTTGTGTATATCAAAGACTATCTTACAGAGTCTAGAATCGCAAAAGTCTATCTTACAGCCAAAATAATTTTGTGTATATCAAAGACTATCTTACAGAGTCTAGAAAAAAACTTTGAAAGAAAATTCTTAAAATAAAACAAAAATTATTGACGAATCCTAATTTTCACTTTTAAAAAGAAATACAACAACAACAACATACCCAATCCCGCCTAGGCAGGGAATGGGGGAGGTAAAATATAGACAGATCCTACCCCTACACCAGGGTAAACCCGTGTGTAGAGAGACTGCTTCCAACGAGACCTCCGGCAAGTGCATGTATGCTAGTGCGAAAGGACAGATATAGCATCCTACAAAAACAATAGGCAAAAGCGTAATAAAAGGAAGGTAAGCAACAAGCAAACAGGGCATACAGGAAAAAAACCACGCACAAACACACCAGAAAAAAAGCCAAAAGCAGACCAACATTCAGAGCAACCTCAGTTCTGCCACCTCTACCCTGTTAGCATGTGCCAACATTCAGAGATGTACAAGATAGCCGTGCAAGATAGCCGGTCTAATCGCCACCTAATAGAATTTTCCCTTTAACTTAAATGGGATGTTCCTGTCGCAAAGGACTCCTGAACTATCTAAACCAACTTCTGACTATATAGTAACCAAAGAATAAACTATCTAAACCAATATCACTTACTCAAAACACCCTAGAACAGAGAATCATGACCATAACCAAACACTCCTTTATGATGAAAGTAACTAAGACAAAGTGTTTATAAGACATAATTTGAGTATACTTTGATTTTTACTTGTATCATATAACAAATAGTTGGAAATCAAATCTAATCAATCTTACTAACACTTGTAAACATACACAATGCATTCTATTCGAAATTAAACAACAAATATTCATTTTGCAGTGTATTGTGATATTAATTAAACATCATGAACTGAATCTACAACCAAAGTTACAAAACTAAAAATATACGGATCATTTGCTAGATATCCAATAAGTCCTTCAACTAAAAATAGAAAGTAAATCACACACAGAATATAGATAAAATTTTCTAGCTAATTAAGTCATCTATAATTCAAATAAAAATCATTAACATACCTTCAACTGCATAGTTTACCTTCTTCTTTTTTCGTCTATCTTCCTTGCATAAATATTGTGGTTCATCTAATATGTAATAAGAATTTTTTTAATTAAAATAAAAAATAAGTATATAATTATTTATAAAAAATATAAATAATAACCTTCAGTAAGAGCTCTATACTCGTTTTACGTTTCTTATTCTTTTGTACATCCAAAGTTACATCTAAAAAACATAAAAAAAACACTATTAACATACAAATTTGTTTAATATCACAGTCAATAATGATCGATTTAAAAAGGAAAATCGATTGGAATATTAATAACAAACTGTTAAGATTAACAGAAAAATAAAACTAACCTCCAGTTTTATTTTTAGTAGAACCGGAATAAAAGATTTTAACTGAAAAAAAAATAATAAAAAATATTAGAATAAACATTATAAGAACTTAAACTAAAATTATAACAAAACAGTATATGATTCGTTACATTTTTTAATTCCTTTGTTTTCTGAAGTATTCTGAATATGTAGTGGATGATCCATTGAATGCAATTTGATTTTTTCTGGAAATTTTAGTTTTGTGAAGGTATCAGAGTGTGTTTGATAATTTAGAAGAGAAGTGACTGTGATATTGGATCATGTTTTTGGGCGTTATAACATTTACGTCTAAAAAAACATTTGGGTTTAAAAAAAAAGAAATTGGGCTTCTAACAAAATGGACTATTATGCAAGGCTTTAAAAAAAAAGAAATTGGGCTTCTAACAAAATGGACTATTATGCAAGGCTTTAAGCAAAAAGATGGATACCATTATTGACTTTTGTATAAAAAAGAGGCCCGTTTGTATTATTCCAGTACTATTGAGACAAGGCGACAAATAGTACAAAGTAGTGGATGTACCACTTCGGCTAGCGACTTGTTCAACGTTGCGACTTGTCTTTACTATTCTCAGCGACTTGACTTTGTTGTGACTAGCGAGTTGCTCTTTAGCGACTTGGCCTCTTAGCGAGTTGTTCCTTAGCGACTTGCCCACTTAGCGAGTTATTCTTTAGCGACTTGTCAACTTAGAGAGTTGTTGCTTTAGTGACTTGTTTCATAGAGACTTGTGCTTTTAGCGAGTTGTTACTTAGCAACTTGGTGACTTAGTGACTTGTTGTCAAGGTTTATAGCGACTTGGTTGATTATTGTTTTTGATACGGTTTTCTCTTGATTTAGTAAAATCCCATGAAAGAATCTATTTCCCGGTTTAATCATAGAGTTATAAAATCCCGTGTAATCTGTAAACATGTCTACCAACGTGCCTACAATCATCTCTTCTATAGCTGAGGACGTTCAAGCAGCTGGATCAGATACTCGTCCACCCATGCTTGACAGAACTGACTATAACTCATGGGCTCAACGAATTAGGTTGTACATCCACTACTTTGTATATTTAAACCAGACAAATACCTATCTGATCGGTTTTATTGGTCGGTCCAATCGATCAAATCAGATAGCTCAACCTTAAGTAGAATAAAGAAAAAAATGTAATCTTATTTTAACAAACTATATTTAGTTATCAAACAGCTATATTTATAAAAAAATAAGATTACTCGAAATCACATTTTTAATCTTTAAGTTTCTATAATATCGAAGGTCTCAAAAAAAGTCTACAAAAAGTCTACAAGGCCGATTAATCACCGATTACACGCTACTGAGCCACCGACCTTTCCAATTTGTGTAAATCACTCAAACAAGTCAGTCAACTGTCGTTAACGATGCTCAAAATTATCGAAAACTTGCAAATCTTGCGGAAAATACATTAATATCGGAATAAATTAGTTTTAATCACAGTTTATATTTATTTACAAGATGCTTTTCAAGGAAAAGTTTGCTGGGAATATCAAAACTTAAGGTAAAATACGAAAAGCTTGCCAAAAATGTCAATATGATTTATCACCGATCACTATTTTTACAACCCTGAACAAATGTAGTCACTTATAATCGTTGTTTATATCTATTACAAAATGTTTTTAAGAAAAATATTTCCGAGGTTACACAAAACTTGTCAAAAAAAGTCAACATGATTCACGATTTTTGCAAACCTTGATAATATCACATTATAAACAAAAATAAAACGTAAAAAACTTGAATATCACATAAAATAGAAAAAAAAAATTTTGTTCGGGTTTTATCTTTCCATACTGATCGGGTTAAAAAAATCAACCACCCACTATATTTAACTTAAATGAATGCATTTTCTCTCTCCTAATTTTATTTCAATTCATAAAAACATAAACCCCAAAAATCAAATTCCAGGTCCCAAAAAAAAAAAAAAAAAAAAAAAAAAAATTGATGGCGAAGAAAAAAAGAAATCATAATTTGACAACAAATTCTGTTACTCAAATCGCAGAATTGCAAGGTATATTTGCTTAGTTTATCTTACAACCTTTTATGATATTACCATGTATAATATCAGAATAACTACTTAATACAGTTACTCTGATATTAAAAATATCCTTATTATGATAGTTATTCTGATATTAACACTGGTACTATTATTATTATTATTATTATTATTATTATTATTATTATTATTATTATTATTATTATTATTATTATTATTATTATTATTATTATTATTATTATTATTATTATTATTATTATTTTGTTATTATTATTATTATTATTATTATTATTATTATTATTATTATTATTATTATTATTATTATTATTATTATTATTATTATTATTATTATTATTATTATTATTATTATTATTATTATTATTATTATTATTATTGTAATTATTTTGTTATTACATGTGTCCTGATTTCTTTAACAAAAACGACAAGTAATAGAAGGAAGAAGAAGTTTAATTTTATTAATAAATTACTAAAATCTTATTATGAAAAAGATGATCCTGCAAGAAGAAGAGCAAAAAGAAGAAGTCGAATAAGACAAGTAGGGAAAGGTATTTTTGAAATCTCTTATGTTCATTAAATTATGTGATTTTACATGATAAAAATATAGTTAAATTGTTATTATTTACAAAAAATGATATATATCTATTAATATGAAGATGGTGAAGTTTTTAGTTGTTAGGCAATAATTGTATTTAGTTGTTAGCAAGCTCGAATTATTCGCTAATTGTTAGTTTTACTTGTATCAATAGTCACTCGTTTTAATGATGATAATGTGGCGCGAATACTCAAATACTTGTATCAGCAGTCAAACTTAATTGCAAACTTGTTTTGCGAATAATCATCAAAAAGAATTCCTCCTTTACCCCCTAATTATAGGAATAACTTCAAATAACTAGTTATACTTTTAAATCTGGTTTGCCATAAGTTTAGGTCTAATGCTTACCATTGCGTTGATATATGTTAATCAGTTGCGTTTGCTTACTCTTCTTTGAGTCTATGGTCTTTGTTTTAGTCTTCGATTTGATTTTGTGCACTTTTTCTTTTGATTTTGGACGGTTTCATGTTTTTGTTACTGCCTTGTTTACTAATTTTGCAATGTGTCATTTGCCTGCTATCATTTCTTTACTCTGTCAACTGTCTATCCGATATCTTGGCCAAGCGTGATTGAGTTTGTTGTTGTTGTGTGCATTTCAATTCATTTTTTGTAATACACCTTAAGATATATGACACATAAAATTATTTATAAGTACATATGTGAAAATCTTTTATGTTTTTTATTTCAGAAAAAACATATAACACAGATTTATCTGATGATAACGATATATCAATTGACATCGAACATACTGATGATGAAGAAGAAGATGAACCTAATGAATATGATCTTGCTGATGATATTGAAGAAGATGAAATACAAGTTTATAATGATGATGATGATGATGAAGAGGAAGAATTTAACTTTGATGATGAAACTGATAGCGATGAAGAAGATTCTGAAAATGATGATGATGATGATGATGATGATGATGATGATGATTATGATTATGATAATAATGATGATGATGGAGAAATAGATATTGAGTATGAGGCAGCTAAAGAAGATAAAGATTGTGAAGGAAATGAAGCACAAAAAAGAATAGAAGATTTTGAATTTAATATAACAGAAGAGGAAGAACAAAGAAGTTGGAAAAATGATTCATCAAAGGTTAAACAAAAGAAGTTAGAAAGTATGAAGTATCAAGAAAAACTGTTTGAAGGTGAATGTTCTACTCCAAAATTGGTTAAAAGTAATGATGTGTTTAAGAACAGGGGATCTCCAACTCAATTATTTAAAGCTGTTCGATTCTTAAGATCAGATGCTAATGCGTGCAAAGTCTTAAAAAAGATGGGATTCGAAAGTTTACTTGATTTAAAAATTAATATCATTCCAAGTAGATTGGCACAACATATAGTACAAAACTTTGATGAATCAACCATGACAATGAAACATTGGAAGGGAGACATTAAAATAACAAAAGAACCAGTTAAAGAAATCCTTGGTTTTCCATGCGGTGGTATGCCAATACGACCACCAGAGAGAATGAAAAGTGAAGATAAATGTGTTAAAACTTGGAGAAAGCAATTCAAAGCCTTGGAGAAGGATACAAATAAGGTGAAACCAAAATCTGTTGTAGAAAGAATTAGAAAAACAAAGAATAGAGGAAAAATATTTATGACAAATATACTTGTTTTGATTGCTACTGTATTATTTGAGGCAATGAAAGACGGTACCTCAAATCAAAGGATTTTGTACTCTATTTCATCTGATAATGGAAAGATTAATCAAATGGATTGGTGTGGATATTTAATCGATTGTTTGAAGAAGTGTAAAAAAGAATGGGATCCGAACAACAGAAAATCATATTATTGTGGACCTTTGACATTCCTTACGGTAATTACTCTTCACTCTTTTTTTCTTTCTTTCTTTTTTTCTTTCATTTTTATTTATTTATTTATTCATTTACGTTTTGCAGCTATTTTATGTTCAAAAGATCCAATGCAATTTCATTGATATCGATTATTCTCTTCTACCATTGAAAACATGGGATACTGAGTTACTAAGAATCAGAGAAGCATCAGAGTTTGATTACTTGGTGGATAGAAGTCACTGTGATAAGAATACGCCTAATGAAAAGAGTTTGTTGAATGATGAGCCAAAAGATGGAGGAGAGGTATCAAAGAATAATCTGAAAGATGGAATAAATGTCTTAACGACTAAAGAAGTGATTACAGAAGAAAATAAAGAGAAAGAACAAAAGAATCAGAAACTTGAAGTTCAAAAACCTGTTAATTTAAAGGTTTTTTTTTTTTTTTTTTTTTTTTTTTTTTTTTTTTTTTTTTTTTTTTTTTAAATATAATAAGTAAACATTTGTTGCTTTAAAAAGAAATTTGCATATCATATTTCTTTTTGTTTCTTTTAGGGAAACTTGGAAAATACAGAACGGTTATTTGCTGGTGCATCACATGCTGCTTCTGCATGCAACAACCTGGTGTGTTTCTTTTGTAGTTCTCTCTGATTTTAAATTTTGATATCAAATATTATATTACTCAACATAACTTCAATTTATAGAATAGGCAACCATTTTATAGGATTCATCTTTTGTGTGACTTTACTTATTACTCAAGTACTCAACATACGTATTTACTTATTACAACTTGTAGATTTATTGTTAAGATCAATTGGAACTTCATCTTATTATAAGATGTTCTAGCTTCTTTCACATATAAAACTATGAGAATTTCTATTGCTATTAACATATGTTTGTTTAAAAGAAAGTTACATGTTATACTTGTTTTTTAGGAAAAGATGGAAAATGCAAAAAGATTAATTGCTGGCGAATCAAATGTTGCTTCTGCATGCAAGAACATGGTGTGTTTCTTTGTTGATTTGTTTGATTTCAAAATTTTATAAATTGTTTTTATATGAGATATTATATTAGTCAACATAGCTTCATCATTAATTTGATTATAATATTACTCACTGCTTATATACAAGTTACAGGTATTTAAGGATAAACAAGGAAATGTATCAACGCGTACTTGTATCCAACGTGTTAATAAGCATAGTGAAGATTTTAAGAAGAAATGTATTGAAATGAAAGAAGACAAAAAAGATATTTTGAGAAAAGTTGATGATGAAAAGGTATATCTTTAATACAAATATATTTTTATAATTTCTTTTAATTAAAAAGTTATTTTTATAAGCAAAATATAATTAATCTTATATTTTGATCATGATTTAACAGGGCTTTGTTCGCAAAACAAAGAATAGCTTGTTTTTGTTGGAAACTTTAATAATAGAAATGAAGGATTCACTTAAGAAAGGATTATCAAACTTTCCAAATTCGAAAGAAGTCAAAGGATTAAAAGATGAGTGGGATCGTGTGATAAATGGAGCAAAACGAGTAAAGCTTAATACAGAATATTTAAGAATTCAAAAAACTGAATCTCAATCGGTTTCTTTGAAAATTGAAGAAAGTCAAGTACATTTAAGTCATCAACAAAAGAAGCTTGATTTTGGGAAATCTGAATCAAATATTCATGAAAAAGAGAAGCAAACTTCAATATAACCATTTTTTTTTGTGATTTTTTCAATATAACAAAATTTTGAATGTAACCCGAAAACGAGTATGACTTATTACGTAACCGACGTAATTTAAGAAGACAACTACGAACTTAAAGCAGTTTAAGATTTTAGTAAACTGAAAGAAGACCTCCACAATTTTCTCTTTATTAAAGGTGTAAAAGGTCTAAACCAAAAAGAAGACCACCACAATTCAATTGTAAAAGATTACTAAATGTATCACAATGAAGAAGTGGACCTAAACTTATTTTAAATTATGGGTTTAGTTTTCTCCCATAAAGCAGTTTTCAAACGAAGAGAAAAAGTACTTATAAACTAAGTCTAAAGGGTTTTAGTTCGAAGAAAACAACTACTGAATTTACATGAACTGAAAGAAGTTAAAAGTTTCTTTGGCTAACTCTAAGTCAAAAAACTTAAGAATTTATAAGACATAATTCGAAATGAGCAAAACGAGGTAAATAGTGTGCTAGGGTGAGTAGAAAATTAGGAAACTGAAGAAAGCTTAAACCTTTCAAACTATTAGGAAAGAATTCACTTAGGAAGTAAAGAT
>BPTQ01000006.1:30320291-30338078 GCA_019973895.1 Chrysanthemum seticuspe
ATTAATATGAATTTTTTCTTTCTAAAGACTCAACCTTTCAGATCTTCTAACTACTGATTTCATCTTTAGAATAGCTGAATCTGTTTTGTTTTTAAAAGTTCTTGTTGAATTGACTATGTTTCTCATCATTTGAATTCTTTTCCTTGTCATTCTGTCTTCATATTTTTTGAATTCACATATATTATAAGCTGCAAATATGAAAATTAAATAGTCATATCAGAATAACAAACTATCAAAAATAACAATCCTCATATCAGAATAACAAACTTCAACAAATCCTCATATCAGATTAACAGAATTCACATATATAATCAACTTCAAAACAATCTTCATATCAGAATAACAAACTTAATATCAGAATAACTATCATACTAACGATAAGAAAAATCAAAGTGTAATAATCTTCATACTTAGAATAAGAATATTAATATCATAATAACAATAACAGAATAACAAAAATCATGCTAAATATATAACATTAAAGATATTTATATATGTGCAATGTAATAATTGCTGTTTTAATCTACAAAACATAAGTGTCATGGAAGGTTACTTATTAGTCTTTTGGTTACTTATTAGTCTTTTGGTTTTCCTGAAAATGATTATAAAAACTACAATTGTAAAACAGTTACCACTGCATCATATTCAACTCAAATACCTGTGATCTTTGTAGAATATTTGAACAATACAAAAATTATGTCTGCTTCAAACAAAAGATCAAGAAGCAAATGCGATTTTGAAGAAGAACAAAACGGAAACGACAGCAAGTATAACATGATTTTTTGAATCGATTTTTCTATTACTTTAATTTTTATTCTTTATATGAAAACAAAGTGTTTTGTTTTTATTGTTTCAGAAAACAATGCATTCAAGAACAAAAGGCAGATAACAAAACCATCAAAGAAGGTATGAGGACTGGTTTGCAATTTTAATAATTCAAGAACAAAAGTGTATATTGAGTATGAATTAGGAAAGTTTTATTTAAAAAAATGAGTGTAAAATTGTTATGTTCTTTCAATGTAGAGATTGTTGAAGAAAACAACAACAGTGCTACGGAAAAATATTTATGGTATCCAGACGATTGGTACTACCCAATCGAAATGGAGATGTATAAAGAAGATGAAAAAAGGGATGAAGCACAAACAGATAGAAATAAACAACTAAAAGATGATCAAGCGAAAGAGTTTGCGACAATGCCTGGAGTTTATCTGATTTAAGAGAGATCTTCGGATGTGGAAGAAGATTTGGACAAAGAAGACATTGAAAGTTTCGACTATGATAATTTACATTTAGCATTTTCCAACGATGACTTAGATTAAGTTCATATTAATATCAGAATAACAATATTAAATATCAGAATAACAAATGGAAGTAGCCTCTTTACCTTAGGTAGATTGAAAGTAGCCTCTCTACCTTAGGTAGCATATGCCTATCTACGTTTACGTCGTTTAAGACGGTATTGGGATTTACTTTACTTTACTTTTAATAGTTCTTTCGTCATAACGATCGAAAATTACATAATTATATATAACAGGTTCGCCTAAAAGATACACCAAAAACATACAACATAACATATCACATGATGTTCTAAAAGTCATATAATGCTAAATCTTTGATTCTATGTTTAACACTAATAGTTCAATAATTTATATGTTATGTAAAGTAGATACAAACTAAAACTGTAAATATAGGAGTAAAAAATTACCATTTTGATTCTTTGTTGATTCAATCTTTGATTTAACATTATATGCGACAAATTCATCTCTTTGATTTAACATTGTGGAATCTGTTTTGTTTTATGATCTTCACTTGTATTATTGGTGGTGTTATATTTGTGCATTTATTGACACGTTTACAAAAATATTTTATTGGGTTTAAAAATATTGACATTTGATATCTTTTGGGCTTTAAAAAAATTTGGGCTTTTTAAATTTTTTCTTTTATAAACTTTGGGCTTCCCTTATACAGATCTCAAATATATTTTTACCTACCTTCACGGCTCCACTATAATCTAGATCTGAATTATAATTCAAACAAAAGGTAAAAAAAAAATATATATATATATATATCTTATTTAATTGCTAAGTTTATTTAATTTTATTTTAACACTTATGCATTTTTCTTTGATGCAGATTTAAATGGAAAAAAAGTGTTCATCTAGTGGAAATGTATTGGCTAATCAAGATGAAAGGAAGTGTCGAATTTGTGGGAAAGTTGCAAATCATGATGCAAGACATTGTCCATTGAAAAAAACAAATTAATAATCGCGTCATGGATTATTGTGTTTTAAGATTGTGCTTATGATTATTTCCGATCTTAATGTTTGTAATGTAATTTGATGTTTATGTTTGTCTTTTCAAGCTTAATGTGATTTGATGTTTATGTTTGTGATTTGATGTTTATGTTTATGTTTCTTCATCTTTTTTTTTTGATATTTTTTTTAATAAATTAAATTTGAGAAATTAAAAAAAAAAAAAAAAAAAAAAAAAAAAAAAACTAAACTAATCCGTAATTCGCTATAAATTTTTATATGCAACTCACAAACAAAAAAAAAAGCCCTATTTCTTATATTGCGACCAAATTGCGAAACCCAAAAATAAGCAGTACCAAAACTTTGTGAATCTCCTTCTTTATAACCCCTTGCTAATTCTCATCTTTCTTCCTCATCATCAATTATTGAATATTTGTGAAACTGCTTCATTCAAAATGACGGAAAAAACCTTTCATGAAAGTCACAACATGGTTGCTTTACTTAAAAAACCATTACCAGAATCAGAAGGATTTGCTGAGATCATTGATTTTTTAAACACTTGCTCTATAAGGTATGCATTATCAGTAAATCCTACTATATATATTTCGATCATTAAGCAATTTTGGGCAACTGCTAAGTCCATAACTATAGATAGGGAAGTACAAATTAGAGCTTTAGTAGATGATGAAGAGATAATTGTCACCGAATCATCAGTTAGAAGTTCCTTGAAACTAGAAGATAACAATGGTGTCAACTGCCTACCAAACCCAGCTATTTTCAAAGGTCTTGAAAAAATGGGATATGAGAAGAAAAACGATTCTTTAAAATTTTACAAAAGGCTATTCTCACCTCAATGGAAATTTCTAATCCATACCATTCTGCATTGTATAAGTCCTAAAACAACTGGCTGGAATGAGTTTAGTACAGTTATAGCTTCTGCTATAGTGTGCTTGACTCAGAATAAGATTTTTAAATTTTCTAAGATGATTTTTGATGGTATGATTAAAAATTTGGATGATACAAGTAAGTGCTTTCTGTATCCTAGGTTTGTTCAAATTTTTGTGGATAAACAAGTTTAAAAAAAAAAGGTTCATAAACAAATTTACAAAACTCCCAAGCTCTCAAACAAAGTTTTTACCTTTATGAAAAAAAATGGAAAAGGTTTTTCTGGAAGTGTTACACCACTTTTTCAAAACATGGTAAACGTTCCACAAACAGATGATGAAGCAGATACACACCCTACATCGAAAAATTTACACTCAACATCACAACAAAAAAAGACCTATACCCGTAGGAAATCTGAACAAAAGGGTACTAAGCTAAATAAGACTCAACCCAAGGAAACATCTGTTTGCGGAGATGGTGGAAACCCCAACAAAATGGCTAATATGGGAGGCTCAGTTTCACCTATCAGGGAAAGTAACGCATCTGAAAGTAATGAAGGTACATATGGAACTAATGAATTGATGGATTTTGCTGTACATAATAACAATTCCATTAATCCACCTCTACGGCTAGGTAACAAATCTCAAAATTTTGAGGATAGTATAGAACTCATAAAAGAATTGATTGCAAACTTTACAAAATTGACAAAAGATGTACTTGCACTTGAACAAATCACAACTTCTCAAGATGCAGAGATCAGAAGTTTGAAGCAGAGAGTTAGATATTTGGAAGGTGTAAAGAGACCAAAAACAACTAGACTGAGGAGGTTGAAGAAAGTTAGTAATGCACAAAGGATAAATTGCATTGATGTGAATATCGGTCATGGGGTTGAAACTGAGAAGAATAACTTTGGCAAACAAGTTGTTTTAGAACAAGAGAGTCAAGCAGTTGAATATACCAATGTTTTTGACGAACGTGCTTCTAGTAAAAATTTACCTACTGCTGGATCTGTTGCTACTCAAAAGAAACCTACTTCTGATGTTTCTCTTGATGAACAAAGTTTGAAAGAAAGTGACCATACCAAGACAAATTTTGATATATCCGTTGAAGGAACTGGAAAAGATTTCAATGAAATTAACGAGGTACTGCAGAACATTGGTGAAGATGTTGATATGTTAGAAACTACAGATGACGAATGTGCTACTAGTAAAAAAGAAACTGTTGGTAGTAGAAATTCACCTACTTCTGATGTTTCTCTTGATGAACAAAGTTTGAAAGAAGATGCTCCAAAACAATCATTGAAAGAAAGTGACCATCCCAAGACAAATTTAGATATATCTATTGAAGAAACTCGAAAAGATTTCAATGAAATTGACGAAGTACCAGAGAAAATTGGTGAAGATGATGTAAAACAAATTGAAGAGGAGCAAGGTGAAGATATTGAGATGTTGCAAACTGTTGCTAGTAGAAAATCACCTACTTCTGATGTTTCTCTTGATGAACAAAGTTTGCAGAAGGATTTTTCAAAAACAATCGTTGAAAGAAAGTGACAATGCCAAGACAAATTTAGATATATCTGTTGAAGGAAATGGAAAAGATTTCAAAGAAATTGACAATGTACCGGAGAAAATTGGTGAAGATGGTGTACAACCAATTGAAGAGGAGAAAGATGAAGATGTTGAGATGTTAGAAACTGAAGAAGACAAATGTGCTGCTACTAAAAAAGAAAGTGTTGCTAGTAGACATTCACTTACTGTTGATGTTTCTCTTGATGAACAACCAATTGAAGAAGAGCAAAATGAAGATTATCAGATGTTAGATACTGCATACGATAGTTATGATAAGAATGGAAGAGTTACAAATGATGATGTTTTGGAGACTGCAGAGAGAATGAAAATAAAGAGAGCCGAAGAAGAACAGGCCAAGGCTGAAGAAGAACATCTAAACAAGGAAACCGACAACTACATTGTTGACAATCGTTCAAACAAATCCAACCAATCTTCTGAAGCACCTCAAGACACTTTAACCAAAGCAAGATCATATTCTGATGTTTCTACTGCTGTAGTAAATATTTCTGAGATTTCTACTTCTGATAAAAAAGTTAATACAGCTGTTTCTACTGTTGTTCTAAAACGAAGAAAAACATCATGCATCATTTTTGAATCTCCATATATGAACAAAAGAGTTGAGACTATACCATAATTCAAATCACAGGTGGAAAAACTATTCCCGAAAATGATTCTATCCGATACAGAGAAAGATGTTATGTAAGTTCTTTAAACTATTCTTGTAAAAACTAAAAAATTTATTTTTTAATTTTCACATCTAATTCCTATATGCTACCATATAATTTCTATATGTTCCTATACAGGGAGGAGATTTTCAGATATGGGAAAGTAAATTGTCTTTTAAGAATTCATATCAAGTGTCTTGCTTCTGAGACAGAGATCGAACGTCAAGTAATTGATAACTTTGTCAGTATCCTAAATTTTGAAGAAAAATTAAGAAAGGATACTTTAAAAAGTTTTAGACATTACTTCAAAACAGTGATGATTGTAAGTTAACATTTTCAAAACTTTTATTATTTTATTTACTTATGTTTAATTTTTCTTCTATTATACAAAAATATGTTTTTTGTAAGTTTGCACTTTGTTTTTGTTTTAATAGCCAAAAGATCTGGATGAATATGAAAGAGATATAAAAGGCCATTCTCAAATGTTTCGAAGCTAAGTTGAAGATCAGTTTCAAAATGAAAAAAAAAGCTATGTCAATGGAGAAAATTGAACTGGTAATATTGACATTAATTTTTTTAAACAGTTTCTTTTTTACTAATGTACTCTATTACTAATATTAATATAACAATAATCATGTTTATTTAATGTTAATTTCACTTTTAATAGGTCTTCTTTCCAATTCTTGCATATGAGCACTATTATGTAATAGTTTTCAACATTACAAATGGTCGTGCTGTAATTTTAGACAACAGTAAGTCAGATGCTTCATATGATGGTAAATACAAGCATGTTTTTTATTATGTGGTAAGAATTTCTTTATTTTTTTGATTATGATTGTAATTTTAGAAAACATTATATTTTTTTATGTTGTTCTCATTAATTTCTTATTTTTACAGAAAAGTCTGTTAACATCCTATTTGCTTCATCACAATCCTCTGAAAATTAAACTTTTGCTGGATTCAAAGGCTGAAGTACTTCCACTAAAATGGAGAACTAGGAAAGATAAAGTTAATTGTGGATTATATACAATGATTCATATGGAACTTTATGAGGATCAAGACAAACAATGGGAAACAGGTCTTTTAAAAGAAAATGACCGAAATCGTCAAATTCAGCTGGATGTGTTGAGAAGTAGGTATATGACAAAGATCTTACTGCATGATATTAATATGCATAAAGAAAGTTTGATAAAATATGCGGACGAGTGGATAGAATCTTCAAAAGTTTTTAACGAAATTGCAGCGGATGAAAGTACTGCTAAAGAAAATGTTCCTACTGCTCATATTTCTACTACTGATGAAGCAATTTTGAAGGAGAATGGTCGAAAACAAGTTTCCAGAAAGTTTAGCAGAGGCAGAAAGTTTGGTGATAAGAATGACTTTGTAGTAGTGAATAAAATGGGTAAAGAAGTAGTTTTGGAGCACCAAAGTAAAGCAGTTGAATATACACAGGTTGTTGAAGAAAGTGCTGCTGGAGGCCATAACACTATTTCTAGTGTCGCAGAGGTGATGATTGATTTGAAGAAATCAAAACCAATTGTTAAGGGTATTAGTATCCAACAGCCTTCTTTTACACCTGTTAGGGCTATAGAATCATCAAAACAAGATATAAACAAGGGTAAAGGAAAACTTGTTGAAGATACTGATCTTGAGATACCTGAGGAATTAGGTGCTACATTTGAAGAAGATTCTAAACTGGCTCGTGAATTAGGTGCTACATATGAAGCAGAGAATTAAAAGTTTCTTGAAAAACAAAGAAAAGATGCTGAGAAACAAGCTAAAACATTAGCATTAGTAGTTGCTTGGGATGAGGAAAGGGTTCAATGTGATGCACATATGGTGCTTGCTAACAAGCAAACTCAGAAAGACATGCAAATGTACACTATCA
The DNA here is from genome assembly GCA_019973895.1 of Chrysanthemum seticuspe. Classification (NCBI taxonomy): domain Eukaryota; kingdom Viridiplantae; phylum Streptophyta; class Magnoliopsida; order Asterales; family Asteraceae; genus Chrysanthemum; species Chrysanthemum seticuspe. The sequence continues at coordinate 30,327,549 of BPTQ01000006.1, forward strand.
AGGAAAAAAATGAATGGTTAAAGAGGTACATGGAAGAAAGAAGGAACTTATATGTTGCTGAGAGACTTAAGAAGAAGCAGCTTAGACCACCTACTGTTAAGCAAAGAAGAATGTTTTATGAAACTTATTTAAAGAATATAAAGGGTTGCAGAAAGAATCAATTGTCTCATATACCAGATGATCAAGTTGAGAAGATGTATAAGACAGCTAAGGAAGAAATAGATACAGAGGGACATAAAAAAGAAATAGTGGAGGTACTCGATAAAGAAAGCTCTAGCTCAGGATTGAAAAGATCTGCAAGTGTGTTAAATACTATTTGTAGGAAAAAAATGAAACCAGATAAGTCTTAAGCATTTGACTTAATATCAGAATGTTTGAAAAGAAAAATATTAATATCAGAGTTATGATGTCTTAATATATTTAAATTACTTAAATAATTTTACTTAAGTTATAATGTTTATCATATTTATGATGTTTTATTTCAGTTATGACTGTTTAACCATTGTGAGATGCTCTATGACGTATACATATTTATATAGTCTTTAATATCAGAGTTAGTTGTTTTAATATATGATATTCTGTTAATATCAGAGTTAGACCTATGACGTATACATATTAATATTATCTTAATATCAGAGTTATGATGTCTTAATATATATAAATTACTTAAATAATTTTACTTAAGTTATGATGTTTATCAGGGTTATGATGTGTTTTATTTCAGTTATGACTATTTAACCATTGTGAGATGCTCTATGACGTATACATATTTATATTGTCTTTAATATCATAGTTAGTTGTTTTAATATATGATATTCTGTTGATATCATAGTCAGGCCTATGACGTATACATATTAATATTATCTTAAATATCAGAGTTTAGTTGTCTTAATATATATTGCCTTAATATCAGAGTTATTAAATGATGTTAAACATAATAATAATATATGATATTCTGTTGATATCAGAATTAGGCCTACAGATTTCAAATATCATAGTTTAGTTTAGCCCTACTGTTTAACCATTGTGAGATGCCTAACAACTAAATGTTAGTTTTTTGATGTTTAACTTTAATATATACTTGAATTAAAAATTTTAAACCATAAATTCGCACTACATAATACGAAATTGCAAAAAACTTCTAGAACAACCAACAAACAAAGCAACAACCCAAACTACAAAAGATCATTAGAACAAAAAGATTTAAACAGCCAAATCCCCCATCTTCAAACTTCTTCATCTTCATCTTCTCCATCATCTTCTTTATCTTCTCCGTCTTCTTCATCTTCTCCATCTTCAAACTTCTCCATCTTGGTGATATGCTCCTTCTTTTTATTGACAATTGCACGCATATCAATCAAAATGCCAACAAGAGAATCCAACAATTGACGCTCCATGACCTGAATGTTATTCAGGGAGTCATAGATCTTATCCGCAGCTTCTTCTTTATCGAAATTAAGAGACAATACCTCAGTCATTGCCTCTGTACGCTTTTCAACCTTAGTAACCAACTCAGTTCTACGCTCGCCAAGCCACTGAATAATCCCTTCTTCATCTGTAACTTTGATAAGGTTTTAAAAGGTACCATTTTGAGGGGTCGTTTTAACCCTTATTTGATCACTTTTGTATCCGTTATTACTTAATATCGTTCTTTTTCACTTTTTAGGTCTCTTGAAGGCAAAATGCTAGAATGGCACTTATTTGGACGAAAAGGCGCGAATATACGAAGAAAATGGCCAAAGTCAGAATCGAGACACTCAAAGCTGCTGAAAACAGAAGGCGACGGCGTCACTGCTTATCTGCGACGCCGTCGGAGGATTTTTGTGATGATACAGAAGCCAAAAACCCTATTTTCAAGTGACGACGTCGGGCTTTAAAAGAGTAGGCTGTCGCTACTCAGACGGCCTAGATGCGACCCAGACGACGTCAGAAGCTGAAGAGGACGGCGTCACAGACTTAAGGTGACGCCGTCGCAAGGTTAACGTGGCCAAGACGAAACCCTAATGACGGCTACACGACGGCGTCACACAACATAAGGTGACGCCGTCGCATATGTAATATTATATATAAAATCCGAATTTTTCAGTTTTAGGAGAGTCTTTTTGGAGTAAAAACCTAAAACCGAACCAAGGGTGTCTTGTACAGTATTTTAGGGTTCCAAACCCTATCTTACATCAAGATAAGTATTTACTTCATCAATTCAATTATGTCTTTGATTATTTGTGTGTATGCTTGCATGTTCTCCATGTCCGGCTAATTTATTTGTGTGTTTGCTTAGGGAGTATGAAACTTAATTATTGAATATTGATTGGTTGTTTCTTATCTTAGTTGATTAATGATCTCGTAATGCGATAGGTCATTCGTTGTGTACTTAATGCTTGATTCATCTTTGTGAACCTTAGAATATAATTACCTGAGTAGTTGTAAGCTAAACCATCCAAAGAGTGCCTTAGAGTAAGAGTTTATTATCCCTAGTGGGTTTTGTAGACGAGACCCTTTGGTAAGTTCAAAGAGTTAGGGAGAAACGCATACCCTACAACTTTAGACACACAACGCAACTATGAATAAGGAAGTGACAACTCAACCATCAATAGGAGATAATTAAGGAGTAGTAAAACCTAAGTAAACACATCTTTAAACTATCATACGAGCACACATTAATTAGACATAGACTACCACCACCTTAGTTTAGATAATTAGATAATAGTAGAGTAATCGGTAGAAATACCAACCTCCCAAATCCAATACCCGAGATTCGTACCTTTCAATTTCCTAAAAAAAACATAAAAAAGATAAAAAATAATCTTCCTCAACCTTAACCTTAGCGTAGTAACTTCTCACTAGCATTCCTATTCCCCTAGAGAACGATATCAATACCCGTGGCTTACCCTAATACTACACTACAACGATTAGGTTCACTGCCTAGGGTGTTGAAAAACTTGCTCGACGAAAAAGAAGTTCCTTTGACCTTGAACGCGCTGCGTAAGCGTATCAAGTTTTTGGCGCAGCTGCCGGGGAATAGAATAGCTAGTTAGTAGTCTACCTCGTTTAGGTTCTTTGCTTGATTCCTATCAAGTAAATTTTTTCTCATTTTTAGATTTCTCATAGTCTATCCCCGTTCTTCGTGACCTTTGTTCGTAACACCCATCACTTTTCATCATGGAAGGTGATAACCAACCACCACTCATCAACCCACCACCACTCATCAACCCACCACCAAATGACCCGCCAAGAGCCCGTACTCTTGGTGAATACTCAAGACCAAGCCACCTAGGCTATAGGAACACCATTGAGCTTCCCGACCAAGCCCAAACTACGGCCCTGCGATCCGACACCATCCGGTTGGTGCAAAACGGATGTGCATTCCATGGACTTCGTTCCGAAGATCCAAATCAGCATCTGAGGGATTTCCTCAAAATTGTCGATTCCATCGACCTTGATGCTACTACTCGGGAGACCACGCGTCTGCGCCAGCTCCATATCAAGTTGGGATGATCTTACCACTCGCTTCCTTGCTCAATTTTTCGCACCGGGGAGAACCACCAAACTTAGGCGAGACATCTTGGCGTTTCAGCAACTCCAAGGTGAGTCTCTCTACAAAGCGTGGACTCGATTCAAGGAACTACTCCGTAGACTCCCCTACCATGGCATTGATCTTTGGCTTCAAATCCAAATCTTCTATGATCATACCGATTTCATCACTCGACGATCCATTGATTGAGCCGCCGGTGGAAGGCTCAGCGACTTTAACGCAGAGAAATCTTGGGATATTATAGAGGAGCTTGCCGATCAAAGCTACGAAGATTGGAATGAATCTCCCGAAACTCCGATTAACATGGTTAATGCCATATCAACTCCTTCTGGATCCTCAGATACCCTCGAGGAGCAATTGAGTGCCATTGAGAGAGGAATTGATTATCTTATGGAAAGGCAGAAAAGAGCCCCCGTACAAATTCCTCAAGAAGCTGTCAAATCCGCCAACTCCACCAACCGCCCCACACCTTTTTCGGAGTCCCCAAGTCGTGAGCAAAACCCAAGTTCCGAAAGGCGCTTCCGTTCTACTTCCCCAATACCACTTTCACCAAGCTTCAAGGATCAAATGAGGGAGTACATGGCAGCTCATACGGAGAGATTAGCCAAATTTGAAGAGGAGGTTTATAGGCAGAGAGAGGAAATGCAAGCAAAAATGACAGAAATGATGAATTTGGTAATTGAATTTACCAAAACAAAGGTTCCCGAAAAGGTGCTCGTAAGAAGCAATGATTGCCATCCCACTTCATTTGTTAACGCCGCTTCCATTATGCCCGAGAATGCAAGGGTTGAGATGTGGAAAACTAAGGAAAGCAAGAAGGAGGAGTTTGTGCCTAATGATGAACCTGAGACCATTGAGTACTACCTTAAGCACGAAATTAACAAGAAAACCATTGCAAACCAAGTAAACAACTTTAGGTATAATGAAGTTCTTAGGGAAGCTCTTGAAGGAAAAATGACGGAAGAAGAATATGACGCCTTACCTATGGAACCTCTGTATGAGTTGGTTATAAAAAAACCGTTAACAAAAAAACGAGACACCACGGGGAATTTCGTGATACCAGTTAGCATCGGTGACATTGATAATATAAATGCCTTGGCCGATCAAGGGACCGATGTGAACATAATGCCATTGTCAATCTATAATAAGTTAACTAAGGAGAAACCAGCCAAGAACAACCTTAGACTTTCCTTAGCTAATCATACTTATGTCCACCCCGTAGGAATCGCTGTAGATGTTCTAATTGAGGTGGCTAACATCGTTTATCCGGTGGATTTCGTGATCATTGATGTTGAGGAAGATAAAAACGTACCCCTCATTCTTGGGACACCGTTCCTGGCCACCGCCAAGGCAACCATCAAATGCGGAGAAGGCATCATGATACTCAAAAGCGGGAAGGGGTACGCTAGGATACCCATCATCCCAAGATACCCTCTTAAGATCATGGAAATGATTATGAGTGGAAATCGAAAAGCCCCGGGCAACAATGTTAAGAAGAAGATGAATGACTGGGAAAAAGGGCTTAGAGACTTTATGGTTCAAGGATTGTATGCGACGTTGTGGAAACCCGATAAAAAGTTAGGAAGCAATCCCACCTCAATACCTAAGGTACAAAAGGACCCTAAGGAATTTCTAAAGGGAGAAAAAGTGCTCTTGTATAGATCTTGGATAAGGGCATTACGAGGAAGAAACAAACCAAGATGGTTTGGGCCTTTCACAGTTAAGGAGACCAATTTAAAAGATAAAACCGTCACCATAATTGACAGCGTTGGCAAGGAATCCACGGTGAGCATACAGCGTCTACACCCTTTCGATGAAGGGAAAACAAAGGGTGAAGAGGGCGGTAACGCAGTAACGTAGGGGCACGACTACGAGTCTAGCTACAAGACTCTTAAATAAAGAAAAGCGCTTCGTGGGAGGCAACCCATGCTTAATTGTTCGCTTGTTAGTGTCATATATCTTTTATTAATTGTTTATCCTCATGTTTAAATTTGTAAAAATGCTTTATTTTGTTTTTAACCGCGTCTTAATTGCATATAAAGGTATTTTACATAAGGGATAAGTGTAGGGAGGATTACACACGTTTTCAAAAGAAACGTAAACATGAGAATAACAATTAACCAAAAGATATGTATGTTTGTTTGTTCGAGTCAAATGCTTGTATCGAGTCATAATGGATGTTTTTGCAGAAATTTTTCTAGATTCTAAAGATGTAAATTTTCCAGAATTTTTTTTCTGAAAATCGTAGACCAGTTTTTGTCAGGATAACCTGACGGCGTCGGGATTGCAACCTGACAGCGTCAGGAAGGAGTAAAAACATCAGATCGCTTTTTCTCGTTTTTTGAGCTACTTATAAATTTTTGGAATTTTCCAGGTCTTAATTTTCTTAGAAATTCTGTAAACATCCATTCCACAAGCATTATATCCTAGTTTAAATCGAGTCTTATATATATTATTACTGCCGATTTTACGCGAAGGTTTCGTTTGTTTTGTTCAAGTGTGCAGGTTTAGTTTGTCAAGAAGAAGTTACAACAAGATTGGAAGGAGCTTTTCACACAATAATTCTTCTTGGAAAGGATTTAACCACCACTTTACACGGATCCTACCGAGCTAATCAGGGGAGTATTAGTTTCTTTCGTTTTTGATTACCTTCTTTTATCATAACTTTGATACTTTCGGGGAACATTGGGGACAATGTTTAGTTTAAGTGTAGGGAGGGAAAATAAAACGGGAACTTTGAAACTATGCTTATCCTTGATTATTTGCTTTGTCCAATTGTGATTGTGTAATAAACTATGAGAAAATGTCGGTTAGGGTAATTTTGGCACCAAATTTAAAATTTTTCATGACATATAGGAGTGGGCCATTAGTCTTAACAAAAGTGTCTCACGGATAGGAAGTTGCATGACTAGCACAAAAAACCCTTTACCACCCAAATTCCACCCAAAATGTGAGGATCGCCCTTAGATTAGTAGGAATTAAAAGCATTCATCCTCAATGCTTAGAGTGTGAACCGGTAGTATATTAGATTCTAGAACTTGTTTTGTGATGCATTCCGAGATCGCAAGTGAGACTACACTTGTGTAGTTAGGAATAACTAAATGATAAGAGGCATTAGGATAACCCTTGTTTGATACCCATAATATAATTACTTCTTCCACATCAGTTGAGTAATTCCCCCACACCCTTTGCGTTGTACTCATCTTTAGTACACGATACCCCTAGTTAACCCCTCAGAGCCTATCCTTTTCGCGGTTCTCGTGATGTTTCGGTTTTTCCGGAATATCAATGAAGAGCATTGTTTACACCACCACCCCCAAATATACACCCAAATCGCCTTAGCCTACCCATTATGCACTCACTTTTAGTGCAAATGTTTGTTATCACCCTAAACCCTTAGTTCAATTATCTGGTTGCTTGCATGAGTTGCTAAGTCGAGTCATATCCTTTGTATACAGTTTTGGGACGATTGGGATTCATGGGAAAAGTTAAAGTTTATGAAATGACGGGAAGGGAACGTTAAATTCAAATTCCCTTTGTTTGCGTAATAATGTACCCCAAGTGTTTTGATCTTTTCAATTCGGGTCAAATTAGTGTTAGAGTAATAAAAACTCAAGTGTAGGGATGTGCCTATAAATCACTATCATTTTGATGTTACCTAGAGGATGGTAGAGTAAAAGTGTAAGAAAAAAAATCGAAATAAAAAAGAGAAAAAGAGAAAAGAAACAAAATAGAGTGATTAAAAAAAAACATACGGGCTACCATCCTACATCTATCATTTAATTTTATGTTTGTTTATTTCCGTTACCTAGAGTTTTAGAGTGTTGAGTCTTGGCTTAGCAACGTCATTCTTCGTATGCATTTAACATAGAGATTTTTGACTTGCCACCACTAAATAGCCTATACCACCAAACCCTTGTTTCCCTACCGTAAGCCTAACATTAAAACCCTTTAAAAGACCTCTTTGATAGTCTTTCCTAGGTGCTTACGCCAAAGCGATGGAGGTTTGATCTATTCTCAAGCCTATGGTAATCTATGTACTAGGACCGCTTAATGAGTGTTTATCTTCCATTTCCTATTTGTTATATTTCATATATACACCCGAGAGAGATGTGAGTATCCAAACACCCCATGTGAGGTGCTAGTATGTAAATTTCGTGCTTGTTATGACTTTTGCGGGGCTTATATGTGTTGTGGACCATTTTAAATCAATGCTTCATGACCCCTAACCTATAAATTAATTGGCTAAAAGCACATTTGCTTGAGAACAAGCAAATAACAAGTGAAGGGATATTTGATAAGGTTTTAAAAGGTACCATTTTGAGGGGTCGTTTTAACCCTTATTTGATCACTTTTGTATCCGTTATTACTTAATATCGTTCTTTTTCACTTTTTAGGTCTCTTGAAGGCAAAATGCTGGAATGGCACTTATTTGGACGAAAAGGCGCGAATATACGAAGAAAATGGCCAAAGTCATAATCGAGACACTCAAAGCTGCTGAAAACAGAAGGCGACGGCGTCACTGCTTATCTGCGACGCCGTCGGAGGATTTTTGTGATGATACAGAAGCTAAAAACCCTATTTTCAAGTGACGACGTCGGGCTTTAAAAGAGTAGGCTGTCGCTACTCAGACGGCCTAGATGCGACCCAGACGACGTCAGAAGCTGAAGAGGACGGCGTCACAGACTTAAGGTGACGCCGTCGCAAGGTTAACGTGGCCAAGACGAAACCCTAATGATGGCTACACGACGGCGTCACAAAACATAAGGTGATGCCGTCGCATATGTAATATTATATATAGAATCCGAATTTTTCAGTTTTAGGAGAGTCTTTTTGGAGTAAAAACCTAAAACCGAACCAAGGGTGTCTTGTACAGTATTTTAGGGTTCCAAACCCTATCTTACATCAAGATAAGTATTTACTTCATCAATTCAATTATGTCTTTGATTATTTGTGTGTATGCTTGCATGTTCTCCATGTCCGGCTAATTTATTTGTGTGTTTGCTTAGGGAGTATGAAACTTAATTATTGAATATTGATTGGTTGTTTCTTATCTTAGTTGATTAATAATCTAGTAATGCGATAGGTCATTCGTTGTGTACTTAATGCTTGATTCATCTTTGTGAACCTTAGAATATAATTACCTGAGTAGTTGTAAGCTAAATCATCCAAAGAGTGCCTTAGAGTAAGAGTTTATTATCCCTAGTGGGTTTTGTAGACGAGACCCTTTGGTAAGTTCAAAGAGTTAGGGAGAAACGCATACCCTACAACTTTAGACACACAACGCAACTATGAATAAGGAAGTGACAACTCAACCATCAATAGGAGATAATTAAGGAGTAGTAAAACCTAAGTAAACACATCTTTAAACTATCATACGAGCACACATTAATTAGACATAGACTACCACCACCTTAGTTTAGATAATTAGATAATAGTAGAGTAATCGGTAGAAATACCAACCTCCCAAATCCAATACCCGAGATTCGTACCTTTTAATTTCCTAAAAAAAACATAAAAAAGATAAAAAATAATCTTCCTCAACCTTAACCTTAGCGTAGTAACTTCTCACTAGCATTCCTATTCCCCTAGAGAACGATATCAATACCCGTGGCTTACCCTAATACTACACTACAACGATTAGGTTCACTGCCTAGGGTGTTGAAAAACTTGCTCGACGAAAAGGAAGTTCCTTTGACCCCGAACGCGCTGCATAAGCGTATCAAACTTCTTGATTAAATAAACACTTGAACAAGTTGTGTAGTTGATTAGTTCCAAAAACGTTTTTGAGTTCATTGATAATTGGAGTTTGATACATTTTGAGAATGATTAGGGTTAGAGCAGAGATGGTATCTTATTGTAACTGAATAGACTTATTTATATTGTAACTGAATAGACTTTTTATTGCAAATAAACCCTCCAACTTCAAAAATGCGTTAAATTTTCAATTAAAGTTTTCAAAAAATAAGAAAATCAGCCTTTGTATCAGAGTAAGTTAATAATATCAGAGTAGTAATTAAGTAAATTAATAATATCAGAGTAATAGTTTATCACTACAATTATTATTGACATAATATCAAAGTAGTAATTAAGTAAGTTAATAATATGATTGTAATAATATATTTACATAATAAATGTTAAATTTTAAATTTAAATTTGTTAAAAAATTTTAGTAGTTAAATATTAATTTAAAAATAATAAGTGTTATATTTAATTTTTTAAATAACTATAAGTATGAAAATTAATAATTATATTCATTTGTCTTGTGTATTGTCAAAAGCAACTTTAAAGATTATCACAAAATAAACTGGTATTTTACGTCTCGAGGAATCTTTAATAACTATAAATAGTATCTGAGAAATATCTCTGTTGAAAATTACTTAACAAACAGATACTCGAATATATATACGTCATAAGCAAACTGACTCTGATATTAAAGGAAATATTAATATGTAACGTCATAAAAACATACAAAATATTAAATTTTATTTCGTTTGTATGCGCTTCTTCTTTTAGACTTTGTAAAAAGTATGTGTTAGGAAAGACAAAAACTTAATAATTACATTTATTTGTTTATTATGGTTAGACTTTTATCTGATTCACTTTTACTTATACTTACAGCAAACACAACTTTTAATATATGATATTGCTCTTTAATATCATTATTATGATATTAAAGAGGAATATGATATATTAAAACAACTAACTCTGATATTAATACAATATCATATATTAAAAAATGTCAATAAATAAATAAATAAATAAATAAATAAATAAAGATATGTCAATATTAAAAAATATCATATATTATTTTATCTAAGTTTATTATAACAACTAACTATGATATTAATTTTTTCTTTAAAACAAGATGATATTAAAAAAAGAAATTATGTATGTTAATTTTATGTATGTTAACTTACTTAATATTCTAAAATACAATTAAAATAATTATTCTGATATTATTATGATATTAGTTTTTCTTATGATATTTTTATTGG
>BPTQ01000006.1:30338178-30488412 GCA_019973895.1 Chrysanthemum seticuspe
AAACAAATTAATAATCGCGTCACGGATTATTGTGTTTTAAGATTGTGCTTATGATTATTTTCGATCTTAATGTTTGTAATGTAATTTGATGTTTAATGTGATTTGATGTTTATGTTTGTGATTTGATGTTTATGTTTATGTTTCTTCATCTTCTTTTTTGATATATTTTTTTAATAAATTAAATTTGAGAAATTAAAAAAAAAAAAAAAACTAATCCGTAATTCGCTATAAATTTTTATATGCAACTCACAAGCCAAAAAAAAAGCCCTATTTCTTATATTGCGACCAAATTGCGAAACCCAAAAATAAGCAGTACCAAAACTTTGTGAATCTCCTTCTTTATAACCCCTTACTAATTCTCATCTTTCTTCCTCATCATCAATTATTGAATATTTGTGAAACTGCTTCATTCAAAATGACGAAAAGAACCTTTCATGAAAGTCACAACATGGTTGCTTTACTTAAAAAACCATTACCAGAATCAAAAGGATTTGCTGAGATCATTGATTTTTTAAACACTTGCTCTATAAGGTATGCATTATCAGTAAATCCTACTATATATATTTTGATCATTAAGCAATTTTGGGCAACTGCTAAGTCCAGAACTATAGATAGGGAAGTACAAATTAGAGCTTTAGTAGATGATGAAGAGATAATTGTCACCGAATCATCAGTTAGAAGTTCCTTGAAACTAGAAGATAACAATGGTGTCGACTGCCTGCCAAACCCAGCTATTTTCAAAGGTCTTGAAAAAATGGGATATGAGAAGAAAAATGATTCTTTAAAATTTTACAAAAGGCTATTCTCACCTCAATGGAAATTTCTAATCCATACCATCCTGCATTGTATAAGTCCTAAAACAACTGGCTGGAATGAGTTTAGTACAGTTATAGCTTCTGCTATAGTATGCTTGACTCATGATAAGATTTTTAAATTTTCTAAGATGATTTTTGATGGTATGATTAAAAATTTGGATGATACAAGTAAGTGCTTTCTGTATCCTAGGTTTGTTCAAACTTTTGTGGATAAACAAGTTTTAATAAAAAGGTTCATAAACAAATTTACAAAACTCCCAAGCTCTCAAACAAAGTTTTTACCTTATGAAAAAAAATGGAAAAGGTTTTTCTGGAAGTGTTACACCACTTTTTCAAAACATGGTAAACGTTCCACAAACATACGATGAAGCTGATACACACCCTACATCCAAAAAATTACACTCAACATCACAACAAAAAAAGACCTATACCCGTAGGAAATCTGAACAAAAGGGTACTAAGCTAAATAAGACTCAACCCAAGGAAACATCTGTTTGCGGAGATGGTGGAAACCCCAACAAAATGGCTAATATGGGAGGCTCAAATTCACCTATCAGGGAAAGTAACGCGTCTAAAAGTAATGAAGGTACATATGGAACTAATGAATTGATGGATTTTGCTGTACATAATAACAATTCCATTAATCCACCTCTACGGCTAGGTAACAAATCCCAAAATTTTGAGGATAGTATAGAACTCATAAAAGAATTGATTGAAAACTCTACAAAATTGACAAAATATGTTCTTGCACTCCAACAAATCACAACTTCTCAAGATGCAGAGATCAGAAGTTTGAAGCAGAGAGTTAGATATTCGGAAGGTGTAAAGAGACCAAAAACAACTAGACTGAGGAGGTTGAAGAAAGTTAGTAATGCACAAACGATAAATTGCATTGATGTGAATATTGGTCATGGGGTTGAAACTGAGAAGAATAACTTTGGCAAACAAGTTGTTTTAGAACAAGAGAGTCAAGCAGTTGAATCTACCAATGTTTTTGACGAACGTGCTTCTAGTAAAAATGTAAAACCCTAAAACCGTTAAACTGTGAAATAACCATAATGCCCCTAAACTACGAATCCGTAAAATAACTGAGCTCGTCAAATACTATTGATAACAAAACTATATAGAACACTTGAGATTTATTTCTTTCATTTAACTTACAAAATAAAAGTAACACAACTAAAATGTAAATACACCAAATTAATTAACAAAATAAAGTAAATGTATAAATGTATTTTGAGAAGGGAAATTAAAGATTTGATTGTGTGATTTACCCCAAAACTTTCGGCCAAAGGGATTCAAATAAACGCCCCATTCAAGTCTCATATCCTTGCCAAATTTAAATGATACTTATCCCTTTTATTCTTAACCTCCCTAGCTTAAATATTTCACAAAAAAACCTAATCTCCTCTACATAATATACGGCAAACAAAACACACTCTCCATCTCCATTTTTCTGTCGATTAAAACCTGGTTCAAGGAGGGTCGAAGTTCTTGCAAAAACAGTTCCGTTACGCGATGCAACAAGGTCTTGCTAGGCTTCTTTGTGGGTCGTTTTGCTGCTGTGGTATCGTGGGGTATAAGGGCACAAGAAGGGTGCATTGGGTTAGTTTTGTTCCTTGTTTCTTTCCCCTCCATAACACGCTACAAGAGGTACCCATCATACTCGTCTCCTTCATGTTTTTTTTATGCTTCTGGTCGTGAGACTTTAGGCCATTTATACGCATGTTTTGCTACTAAAAATCATGTTATAATATGTACTATAAACCTAAGACTAATAACTTGAAATAATGTTATAATAACACCATGATAAAAACCATTATATATGTCGAGACAAGGTTACAAATCTGGTCCCATATTTTTTGAATCTGGTCGTGGGGTTGAGGGCCCTTTTGTGCACTTTTTAAGCTTAAAACTATGTCATTGTATATGCTAAGTTACGGGGTTTTTAAACATAAGTGAAAGGGCTATGAAACCATTAATCTAACCTATGCTTTGGTCGACTTATACACCCTATTAAATCTGTTTTTGATCCTCTAAAATCTGGTCATGTTTTGGTCTTCCTGGTCGTGGGAAACATGAACCATACGCCATCTTTGGTCCCTAATTCTTGTGTAATAAACTTGCATAACATAATCTAAGTATAACCTAATTTTCGACATGTTAAAATCAGACCTTAGATCTCTTTTACTTGGCGTTAAAAAGATTTATAAACCTGCCCATATGGTATTATTCTGGTCGTGATTTTTGACACCCTAAACACGTCTACTTTGAGCTCTAACACATGCTAATCGAATGCTTAACCTAAGACCATTGTAACGTACTATCTAACAACTTAAAATCAGACCCTACACCTTATTTATATGACGTTGTACATGTATAAAAACTGGTCCTATAATACGTTTAGTAAAACCCCTTATTATGCATTGTCTTGGTCCTTAAAACGCATATAACGAGCATAATAAATGGTACATTAAATTGGTATTAATGTGTTATGCATAATTATTGAGATTGAAGGGTTGATTTACTAATATAATGACTAAAGGGGCTAAATGAGTAAAAAGAGATAAAAATGGTATATTTACACTTAAAACCCTACACTCTATGATAATTACATTTCAGTCCCTAAACTTGTGTAAATCAGCATAAATGATCTTTAAACAACATAAAACACTTATTTATCTTAATCTGTCCTTAAATGCTTCATGATCGACTAAATTTGCTAATTATAGAAATCTGCTATTTTTGGAAAGTTACCTAAAATGGAAAGTTACTAAATATGAAAATATTACTAAAAGTGGAAACCCGCTAAAAATGGAAAGCCGTCTAAAATGAGGAATCTTATCTTAATAAGCGTTATCTAATTCATAGGTTCCGGACGGCGGGATTGATTCATCGTGTGACCTGACTTTCCTATTTTTCTTGCTTCGAATGAGGTACAAATATTCTATCCCTTTTCAGTAGGGATTTCTCATGACTTTCTGATCCTTCGACTTTGTTCGCTTATGATATTTCTTTGCTATTTGACCATTGCTATTGAACCATTGCTATTGAATCTTTGCTTTGACCCCTCTGTTATTGAACCACTGTTACCGAACTTCCAGTATTGAACCCATTGCTACTGAACCTTTGCTACTGAATTGTTGCTTTTGACCTGTGCTATTGAATCTGTGCTATTGAACCTTTGATATTGAAATATTGATATTGGACCTTGATATTGAACTATTGTTATGAACCTTTGAATTGTGAACTATTGACATTGCACATTTGCTTATGAAGACATATACATTGCTACACTTGTACTTTGGTCTGACCTGTCAGTTTGATACCCGAGCCATTAACTAGGCATGGGGGTTCCATGACCGTGTCATTGATGCACCAATGACATGACTCCAGTGTGGATGAGTGATGTTCCACACCGTCCCCATATTTGTATTGATTAATGTGCGCTTCAGATATATGTGTTGGATTTGGCCACTATTTGTTTTGCAGGGGGCGTATGGATGCATCCTAGATTTGATTTGATTTGAATTTGATATGATATGATTTGTTTTGGTGATGCGGTGCGTGTGTGCAATACACCCCCTCACATTTTGGGAGCTAGCTACTCCACTGGTTACTGAGGTCTCCCCTCATATTGGTTTGGTATTCCGAGGTCACCCCTCCGAATACAATGGTTACTATTGGTTACTTGGCTGCTATTGCCACTATTGATATGGTTTGTTTTGTTGGCTCGGGATAGATTTCTGACAACCCTTACATTTTGATATACCTATATTGTACCTTCTGGATTCCCCACCGCACCATATTCTGAATTGACTGTCCTTTACCCAATACCCTTATATGACTCACTCTACTACCAAGATATATATGTTCCATTGCTTTGATCTATTACACTCTCATTCCATTACTTCAGACTATCGTTCCATTCACGTACCGGGTTATTATATGTTTATTAGATTTGATTACGCTATTCATGTCTTATGTGACTATTGATTTCCCTACTACGATATGACTAATATGCGGTTATCTGATTTGCCTGTTTTCATCTGATGATATGTGATCTCGCTGTTATGTGACCTCTGAATTGTCTATTGACCATGCTAGTGTTTAATCGATAGTTTTTGTCTTTTTATCATGTATACTTCGTTCAGTTAATTTTGTGGACTATGATTACCTGATAGTATCCTTATCTATTTGTTGTTGACCTGCCATGTTTTCATTTCTGATTTTGCTACGGTTGACTGGGTAAATGGTTCAGCTTGTGACGTCTGGCTTGTTAATTTGTTTAGTTGCCCTGCTATGTCCTTAATTCATTTAATTATATCGTTTATATTGTATTCCTACTTATTACGTGTGACTACCATGTATTGAATGCTGTTAACACTTCCGCTGTTATGATACTGGTTATGTCTTCAACTAAGGGTTTTGACCTGTGTGAATTGCCATGCTCACTTATTAATTAATTGCTTCCGTTTTCCTATAGATATCTGTTTGGCTTGTATGTCTTCTGATTTCCTGAATTGATTGTATGACGTATATGTTGTGTGGATACGACGCCTGCTATGTTTGCTTATGTTTCAGTTCTCGTATGTCTGGTTCATATGTGCTTGTTTATATGTCATCGATTCCTTGCTTTGCTTCGTTCTCCTCGTTTCTGTTCGTTTTAGATATCTGTATAATGGTGTTCTGCAGGATTCTCTTTGACTCATTATCCTCACTTTTCGCTGCGACTTTGTTATCCATTACCTTCGTTTTGTTTTGCATTTCAGATTTTATTTAGCGTTGTTTTTGTTATATCTGTTCACTGGGCTTTTTAAGCTCAGCCGCATTTCTTTTCCTGCGGCAGGTTTTTAGGTTTGAAGATGGGCTTTGTTTGGGCTGAGAGTTGGATCATTTGAGTGGACTAACCATAGTTACCTTATCATTTGGTTTCATTCTGGCGGGCTATTGTGGGAGATCTCATATCATTTTAAACATTTTGGATTTTGTAATTTCCCTTGTAAATCTTTGGTTATTATGACTTGGTACATTATTATTTAAAGACTTCCGCTTGAAAATTTTACTTGTATGTTCTGATATGACACCAGACTGTGACACTTCTACCCTTGTCGGGTTGGGGTGTTACAATTATGGTATCAGAGCCCGGGTTTCGTCTTGTTGACCTTAGGATTGACCTGTGAGGACTGGGTAGACATTAGGCTTCCGTCTGTTCTGATCTTCTCCGATTCGTTTGATAGTCGTTCAGATTTAACTTTGATATTCGTTTGTCTTCACTGATTTGGCCTTCCTCTTTTCGCATCGAATTTTTTTATTTAGTCTTCGCACATCCGTTTGTCGATCGTTAGATGGAGACTACCGTGGAGCCGAAGAAGATGGTGCTGACCCTGCGTTGCTGCAACAGTCCCTGAGCTGGAGAGGTTCATGAAGCAGAAGCCGCACCCGACTGCCGTGCTGCTGGAGACATCAGGATGCTGTTGGAGGGAGCTGGACGGATCAACCAAAGACTCAAAAGACAAAGACAAGATTCAACCGGTGGCTGAGAAGGTTCATCTAGTTCATAAGATTTGGGCGCGACTTGTGTTACTCCGATTCGTTTGTCATGCGTTTTGAGGCGGTTTAATATTTTGCTAAGTGATTTTGATCAGTATTGCTTTTCTTTGATTTGTTCAGAACTCGATTTGAATCGTGAAGTTTTATGGTTTAGAATTTTGGTAATATCTCATCTTTCTTTTAGATCGTCAGTGATGAGTCATGAGGAACCGTTCGAGCTAATTGGTGGCCTTCTCTCTTGTGGTATGGTAAGTTGGTTGATAGGTTATATGCTGTATGAATGTGGATCTGGTCTGCTTTGGTATGTTGCTTGCTACCTGTATGTTATATGTTTTATGGTGATATTGGTTATGTGGTTTGTCAGGACCCGAGGCAAAATATGATGACAATAAGGACTTGTTATGTGATGCAAGTATTATAACGCCTGATCAACGTGATAATACCGAGATCATATAATTTGAACTTATTGAAGTCATACGACGTCTTGGGAAATGCGTGGGGTAGGTACGTGAATGGACTATGACCTATATCCGTTAATTGTTACTCCTCATGTTCGTTTGGAATTCTGTACCCCTTGGCGAGATTCTCACCGACATCTGTTACGTATATGTTTTGTGCGCTTTGGAACCGAAATAGTTATGATTTGTGTGAAGCTATGGATTACTACGTCTACCTTAAATTCGTACGTCTTTGTGTACCCCTGCGGCTTCAATTTTCGAGGACGAAAATTTTCTTTTAGAGGGGAAGAGTTGTAAAACCCTAAAACCGTTAAACTGTGAAATAACCATAATGCCCCTAAACTACGAATCCGTAAAATAACTGAGCTCGTCAAATACTATTGATAACAAAACTATATAGAACACTTGAGATTTATTTCTTTCATTTAACTTACAAAATAAAAGTAACACAACTAAAATGTAAATACACCAAATTAATTAACAAAATAAAGTAAATGTATAAATGTATTTTGAGAAGGGAAATTAAAGATTTGATTGTGTGATTTACCCCAAAACTTTCGGCCTAAGGGATTCAAATAAACGCCCCATTCAAGTCTCATATCCTTGCCAAATTTAAATGATACTTATCCCTTTTATTCTTAACCTCCCTAGCTTAAATATTTCACAAAAAAACCTAATCTCCTCTACATAATATACGGCAAACAAAACACACTCTCCATCTCCATTTTTCTGTCGATTAAAACCTGGTTCAAGGAGGGTCGAAGTGCTTGCAAAAACAGTTCCGTTACGCGATGCAACAAGGTCTTGCTAGGCTTCTTTGTGGGTCATTTTGCTGCTGTGGTATCGTGGGGTATAAGGGCACAAGAAGGGTGCATTGGGTTAGTTTTGTTCCTTGTTTCTTTCCCCTCCATAACACGCTACAAGAGGTACCCATCATACTCGTCTCCTTCATGTTTTTTTTATGCTTCTGGTCGTGAGACTTTAGGCCATTTATACGCATGTTTTGCTACTAAAAATCATGTTATAATATGTACTATAAACCTAAGACTAATAACTTGAAATAATGTTATAATAACACCATGATAAAAACCATTATATATGTCGAGACAAGGTTACAAATCTGGTCCCATATTTGTTGAATCTGGTCGTGGGGTTGAGGGCCCTTTTGTGCACTTTTTAAGCTTAAAACTATGTCATTGTATATGCTAAGTTACGGGGTTTTTAAACATAAGTGAAAGGGCTATGAAACCATTAATCTAACCTATGCTTTGGTCGACTTATACACCCTATTAAATCTGTTTTTGATCCTCTAAAATCTGGTCATGTTTTGGTCTTCCTGGTCGTGGGAAACATGAACCATACGCCATCTTTGGTCCCTAATTCTTGTGTAATAAACTTGCATAACGTAATCTAAGTATAACCTAATTTTCGACATGTTAAAATCAGACCTTAGATCTCTTTTACTTGGCGTTAAAAAGATTTATAAACCTGCCCATATGGTATTATTCTGGTCGTGATTTTTGACACCCTAAACACGTCTACTTTGAGCTCTAACACATGCTAATCGAATGCTTAACCTAAGACCATTGTAACGTACTATCTAACCACTTAAAATCAGACCCTACACCTTATTTATATGACGTTGTGCATGTATAAAAACTGGTCCTATAATACGTTTAGTAAAACCCCTTATTATGCATTGTCTTGGTCCTTAAAACGCATATAACGAGCATAATAAATGGTACATTAAATTGGTATTAATGTGTTATGCATAATTATTGAGATTGAAGGGTTGATTTACTAATATAATGACTAAAGGGGCTAAATGATTAAAAAGAGATAAAAAAATGGTATATTTACACTTAAAACCCTACACTCTATGATAATTACATTTCAGTCCCTAAACTTGTGTAAATCAGCATAAATGATCTTTAAACAACATAAAACACTTATTTATCTTAATGTGTCCTTAAATGCTTCATGATCGACTAAATTTGCTAATTATAGAAATCTGCTATTTTTGGAAAGTTACCTAAAATGGAAAGTTACTAAATATGGAAATATTACTAAAAGTGGAAACCTGCTAAAAATGGAAAGCCGTCTAAAATGAGGAATCTTATCTTAATAAGCGTTATCTAATTCATAGGTTCCGGACGGCGGGATTGATTCATCGTGTGACCTGACTTTCCTATTTTTCTTGCTTCGAATGAGGTACAAATATTCTATCCCTTTTCAGTAGCGATTTCTCATGACTTTCTGATCCTTCGACTTTGTTCGCTTATGATATTTCTTTGCTATTTGACCATTGCTATTGAATCTTTGCTTTGACCCCTCTGTTATTGAACCACTGTTACCGAACTTCCAGTATTGAACCCATTGCTACTGAACCTTTGCTACTGAATTGTTGCTTTTGACCTGTGCTATTGAATCTGTGCTATTGAACCTTTGATATTGAAATATTGATATTGGACCTTGATATTGAACTATTGTTATGAACCTTTGAATTGTGAACTATTGACATTGCACATTTGCTTATGAAGACATATACATTGCTACACTTGTACTTTGGTCTGACCTGTCAGTTTGATACCCGAGCCATTAACTAGGCATGGGGGTTCCATGTCCGTGTCATTGATGCACCAATGACATGACTCCAGTGTGGATGAGTGATGTTCCACACCGTCCCCATATTTGTATTGATTAATGCGCGCTTCAGATATATGTGTTGGATTTGGCCACTATTTGTTTTGCAGGGGGCGTATGGATGCATCCTAGATTTGATTTGATTTGAATTTGATATGATATGATTTGTTTTGGTGATGCGGTGCGTGTGTGCAATACACCCCCTCACATTTTGGGAGCTAGCTACTCCACTGGTTACTGAGGTCTCCCTTCATATTGGTTTGGTATTCCGAGGTCACCCCTCCGAATACAATGGTTACTATTGGTTACTTGGCTGCTATTGCCACTATTGATATGGTTTGTTTTGTTGGCTCGGGATAGATTTCTGACAACCCTTACATTTTGATATACCTATATTGTACCTTCTGGATTCCCCACTGCACCATATTCTGAATTGACTGTCCTTTACCCAATACCCTTATATGACTCACTCTACTACCAAGATATATATGTTCCATTGCTTTGATCTATTACACTCTCATTCCATTACTTCGGACTATCGTTCCATTCACGTACCGGGTTATTATATGTTTATTAGATTTGATTACGCTATTCATGTCTTATGTGACTATTGATTTCCCTACTACGATATGACTAATATGCGGTTATCTGATTTGCCTGTTTTCATCTGATGATATGTGATCTCGCTGTTATGTGACCTCTGAATTGTCTGTTGACCATGCTAGTGTGTAATCGATAGTTTTTGTCTGTTTATCATGTATACTTCGTTCAGTTAATTTTGTGGACTATGATTACCTGATAGTATCCTTATCTGTTTGTTGTTGACCTGCCATGTTTGCATTTCTGATTTTGCTACGGTTGACTGGGTAAATGGTTCAGCTTGTGACGTCTGGCTTGTTAATTTGTTTAGTTGCCCTGCTATGTCCTTAATTCATTTAATTATATCGTTTATATTGTATTCCTACTTATTACGTGTGACTACCATGTATTGAATGCTGTTAACACTTCCGCTGTTATGATACTGGTTATGTCTTCAACTAAGGGTTTTGACCTGTGTGAATTGCCATGCTCACTTATTAATTAATTGCTTCCGTTTTCCTGTAGATATCTGTTTGGCTTGTATGTCTTCTGATTTCCTGAATTGATTGTATGACGTATATGTTGTGTGGATGCGACGCCTGCTATGTTTGCTTATGTTTCAGTTCTCGTATGTCTGGTTCGTATGTGCTTGTTTATATGTCATCGATGCCTTGCTTTGCTTCGTTCTCCTCGTTTCTGTTCGTTTTAGATATTTGTATAATGGTGTTCTGCAGGATTCTCTTTGACTCATTATCCTCACTTTTCGCTGCGACTTTGTTATCCATTACCTTCGTTTCGTTTTGCATTTCAGATTTTATTTAGCGTTGTTTTTGTTATATCTGTTCACTGGGCTTTTTAAGCTCAGCCGCATTTCTTTTCCTGCGGCAGGTTTTTAGGTTTGAAGATGGGCTTTGTTTGGGCTGAGAGTTGGATCATTTGAGTGGACTAACCATAGTTACCTTATCATTTGCATTCATTCTGGCGGGCTATTGCGGGAGATCTCATATCATTTTAAACATTTTGGATTTTGTAATTTCCCGTGTAAATCTTTGGTTATTATGACTTGGTACATTATTATTTAAAGACTTCCGCTTGAAAATTTTACTTGTATGTTCTGATATGACACCAGACTGTGACACTTCTACCCTTGTCGGGTTGGGGTGTTACAAAAAATTTACCTACTGCTGGATTTGTTGCTACTCAAAAGAAACCTACTTCTGATGTTTCTCTTGATGAACAAAGTTTGAAAGAAAGTGACCATACCAAGACAAATTTTGATATATCTGTTGAAGGAACTGGAAAAGATTTCAATGAAATTAACGAGGTACTGCAGAACATTGGTGAAGATGTTGATATGTTAGAAACTGCAGATGACGAATGTGCTGCTAGTAAAAAAGAAACTGTTGGTAGTAGAAATTCACCTACTTCTGATGTTTCTCTTGATGAACAAAGTTTGAAAGAAGATGCTCCAAAACAATCATTGAAAGAAAGTGACCATCCCAAGACAAATTTAGATATATCTGTTGAAGAAACTCGAAAAGATTTCAATGAAATTGACGAAGTACCGGAGAAAATTGGTGAAGATGATGTAAAACAAATTGAAGAGGAGCAAGGTGAAGATGTTGAGATGTTGCAAACTGTTGCTAGTAGAAAATCACCTACTTCTGATGTTTCTCTTGATGAACAAAGTTTGCAGAAGGATTTTTCAAAACAATCGTTGAAAGAAAGTGACAATGCCAAGACAAATTTAGATATATCTGTTGAAGGAAATGGAAAAGATTTCAAAGAAATTGACGATGTACCGGAGAAAATTGGTGAAGATGGTGTACAACCAATTGAAGAGGAGAAAGGTGAAGATGTTGAGATGTTAGAAACTGAAGAAGACAAATGTACTGCTACTAAAAAAGAAAGTGTTGCTAGTAGACATTCACTTACTGTTGATGTTTCTCTTGATGAACAACCAATTGAAGAAGAGCAAAATGAAGATGATCAGATGTTAGATACTGCATACGATAGTTATGATAAGAATGGAAGAGTTACAGATGATGATGTTTTGGAGACTGCAGAGAGAATGAAAATAAAGAGAGCCGAAGAAGAACAGGCCAAGGCTGAAGAAGAACGTCTAAACAAGGAAACCGACAACTACATTGTTGACAATCATTCAAACAAATCCAACCAATCTTCTGAAGCACCTCAAGACACTTTAACCAAAGCAAGATCATATTCTGAGGTTTCTAC
Organism: Chrysanthemum seticuspe; assembly: GCA_019973895.1. NCBI lineage: Eukaryota > Viridiplantae > Streptophyta > Magnoliopsida > Asterales > Asteraceae > Chrysanthemum > Chrysanthemum seticuspe. The sequence continues at coordinate 30,350,465 of BPTQ01000006.1, forward strand.
TGCTGTAGTAAATATTTCTGAGAGTTCTACTTCTGATAAAAAAGTTAATACAGCTGTTTCTACTGTTGTTCTAAAACGAAGAAAAACATCATGCATCATTTTCGAATCTCCATATATGAACAAAAGAGTTGAGACTATACCAGAATTCAAATCACAGGTGGAAAAACTATTCCCGAAAATGATTCTATCCGATACAGAGAAAGATGTTATGTAAGTTCTTTAAACTATTCTTGTAAAAACTAAAAAATTTATTTTTTAATTTTCACATCTAATTCCTATATGCTACCATATAATTTCTATATGTTCCTATACAGGGAGGAGATTTTCAGATATGGGAAAGTAAATAGTCTTTTAAGAATTCATATCAAGTGTCTTGCTTCTGAGACAGAGATCGAACGTGAAGTAATCGATAACTTTGTCAGTATCCTAAATTTTGAAGAAAAAATAAGAAAGGATACTTTAAAAAGTTTTAGACATTACTTCAAAACAGTGATGATTGTAAGTTAAAATTTTCAAAACTTTTATTATTTTATTTACTTATGTTTAATTTTTCTTCTATTATACACAAATATGTTTTTTGTAAGTTTGCACTTTGTTTTTGTTTTAATAGCCAAAAGATCTGGATGAATATGAAAGAGATATAAAAGGCCATTCTCAAATGTTTCGAAGCTACGTTGAAGATCAGTTTCAAAATGAAAAAAAAGCTATGTCAATGGAGAAAATTGAACTGGTAATATTGACATTAATTTTTTTAAACAGTTTTTTTTTTACTGATGTACTCTATTACTAATATTAACATAACAATAATCATGTTTATTTAATGTTAATTTCACTTTTAATAGGTCTTCTTTCCAATTCTTGCATATGAGCACTATTATGTAATAGTTTTCAACATTACAAATGGTCGTGCTGTAATTTTAGACAACAGTAAGTCAGATGCTTCATATGATGGTAAATACAAGCATGTTTTTGATTATGTGGTAAGAATTGCTTTATTTTTTTGATTATGATTGTAATTTTAGACAACATTATATTTTTTGTGTTGTTCTCATTAATTTCTTATTTTTACAGAAAAGTCTGTTAACATCCTATTTGCTTCATCACAATCCTCCGAAAATTGAACTTTTGCTGGATTCAAAGGCTGAAGTACTTCCACTAAAATGGAGAACTAGGAAAGATAAAGTTAATTGTGGATTATATACAATGATCCATATGGAACTTTATGAGGATCAAGACAAACAATGGGAAACAGGTCTTTTAAAAGAAAATGACCGAAATCGTCAAATTCAGCTGGATGTGTTGAGAAGTAGGTATATAACAAAGATCTTACTGCATGATATTAATATGCATAAAGAAAGTTTGATAAAATATGCAGACGAGTGGATAGAATATTCAAAAGTTTTTTGACGAAATTGCAGCGGATGAAAGTACTGCTAAAGAAAATGTTCCTACTGCTCATATTTCTACTGCTGATGAAGCAAGTTTGAAGGAGAATGGTCGAAAACAAGTTTCCAGAAAGTTTAGCAGAGGCAGAAAGTTTGGTGATAAGAATGACTTTGTAGTAGTGAATAAAATGGGTAAAGAAGTAGTTTTGGAGCACCAAAGTAAAGCAGTTGAATATACACAGGTTGTTGAAGAAAGTGCTGATGGAGGCCATAACACTATTTCTAGTGTCGCAGAGGTGATGATTGATTTGAAGAAATCAAAACCAATTGTTAAGGGTATTAGTATCCAACAGCCTTCTTTTACACCGGTTAGGGCTATAGAATCATCAACACAAGATATAAACAAGGGTAAAGGAAAACTTGTTGAAGATACTGATCTTGAGATACCTGAGGAATTAGGTGCTACATTTGAAGAAGATTCTAAACTGGCTCGTGAATTAGGTGCTACATATGAAGCAGAGAATCAAAAGTTTCTTGAAAAACAAAGAAAAGATGCTGAGAAACAAGCTAAAACATTAGCATTAGTAGTTGCTTGGGATGAGGAAAGGGTTCAATGTGATGCACATATGGTGCTTGCTAACAAGCAAACTCAGAAAGACATGCAAATGTACACTATCGAGGAAAAAAATGAATGGTTAAAGAGGTACATGGAAGAAAGAAGGAACTTATATGTTGCTGAGAGACTTAAGAAGAAGCAGCTCAGACCACCTACTGTTAAGCAAAGAAGAATGTTTCATGAAACTTATTTAAAGAATATAAAGGGTTGCAGAAAGAATCAATTGTCTCATATACCAGATGATCAAGTTGAGAAGATGTATAAGACAGCTAAGGAAGAAATAGATACAGAGGGACATAAAAAAGAAAGAGTGGAGGTACTCGATAAAGAAAGCTCTAGCTCAGGATTGAAAAGATCTGCAAGTGTGTTAAATACTATTTGTAGGAAAAAAATGAAACCAGATAAGTCTTAAGCATTTGACTTAATATCAGAATGTTTGAAAAGAAAAATATTAATATCAGAGTTATGATGTCTTAATATATTTAAATTACTTAAATAATTTTACTTAAGTTATGATGTTTATCAGATTTATGATGTTTTATTTCAGTTATGACTGTTTAACCATTGTGAGATGCTCTATGACGTATACATATTTATATAGTCTTTAATATCAGAGTTAGTTGTTTTAATATATGATATTCTGTTAATATCAGAGTTAGACCTATGACGTATACATATTAATATTATCTTAATATCAGAGTTATGATGTCTTAATATATATAAATTACTTAAATAATTTTACTTAAGTTATGATGTTTATCAGGGTTATGATGTGTTTTATTTCAGTTATGACTATTTAACCATTGTGAGATGCTCTATGACGTATACATATTTATATTGTCTTTAATATCGTAGTTAGTTGTTTTAATATATGATATTCTGTTGATATCATAGTCAGGCCTATGACGTATACATATTAATATTATCTTAAATATCAGAGTTTAGTTGTCTTAATATATGATATTGCCTTAATATCAGAGTTATTAAATGATGTTAAACATAATAATAATATATGATATTCTGTTGATATCAGAATTAGGCCTACAGATTTCAAATATCATAGTTTAGTTTAGCCCTACTGTTTAACCATTGTGAGATGCCTAACAACTAAATGTTAGTTTTTTGATGTTTAACTTTAATATATACTTGAATTATAAATTTTAAACCATAAATTCGCACTACATAATACGAAATTGCATAAAACTTCTAGAACAACCAACAAACAAAGCAACAAACCAAACTACAAAAGATCATTAAAACAAAAAGATTTAAACAGCCAAACCCCCCATCTTCAAACTTCTTCATCTTCATCTTCTCCATCATCTTCTTCATCTTCTCCGTCTTCTTCATCTTCTCCATCTTCAAACTTCTCCATCTTGGTGATATGCTCCTTCTTTTTATTGACAATTGCACGCATATCAATCAAAATGCCAACAAGCGAATCCAACAATTGACGCTCCATGACCTGAATGTCATTCAGGGAGTCATAGATCTTATCCGCAGCTTCTTCTTCATCGAAATTAAGAGACAATACCTCAGTCATTGCCTCTGTATGATTTTCAACCTTAGTAACCAACTCAGTTCTACGCTCGCCAAGCCACTGAATAATCCCTTCTTCATCTGTAACTTCTTGATTAAATAAACACTTGAACAAGTTATGTAGTTGATTAGTTCCAAAAACGTTTTTGAGTTCATTGATAATTGGAGTTTGAGACATTTTGAGAATGATTAGGGTTAGAGCATAGATGGTATCTTATTGTAACTGAATAGACTTATTTATATTGTAACTGAATAGACTTTTTATTGCAAATAAACCCTCCAACTTCAAAAATGCGTTAAATTTTCAATTAAAGTTTTCAAAAAATAAGAAAAGCAGCCTTTGTATCAGAGTAAGTTAATAATATCAGAGTAGTAATTAAGTAAGTTAATAATATCAGAGTAATAGTTTATCACTACAATTATTATTGACATAATATCAAAGTATTAATTAAGTAAGTTAATAATATGATTGTAATAATATATTGACATAATAAATGTTAAATTTTAAATTTAAATTTGTTAAAAAATTTTAGTAGTTAAATATTAATTTAAAAATAATAAGTGTTATATTTAATTTTTTAAATAACTATAAGTATGAAAAATAATAATTATATTCATTTGTCTTGTGTATTGTCAAAAGCAACTTTAAAGATTATCACAAAATAAACTGGTATTTTACGTCTCGAGGAATCTTTAATAACTATAAATAGTATCTGAGAAATATCTCTGTTGAAAATTACTTAACAAACAGATACTCGAATATATATACGTCATAAGCAAACTGACTCTGATATTAAAGGAAATATTAATATGTAACGTCATAAAAACATACAAAATATTAAATTTTATTTCGTTTGTATGCGCTTCTTCTTTTAGACTTTGTAAAAAGTATGTGTTAGGAAAGACAAAAACTTAATAATTACATTTATTTGTTTATTATAGTTAGACTTTTATCTGCTTCACTTTTACTTATACTTACAGCAAACACAACTTTTAATATATGATATTGCTCTTTAATATCATTATTATGATATTAAAGAGGAATATGATATATTAAAACAACTAACTCTGATATTAATACAATATCATATATTAAAAAATGTCAAAAAAAAAATAATAAATAAATAAAAAAGATATGTCAATATTCTAAAATATCATATATTATTTTATCTAAGTTTATTATAACAACTAACTATGATATTAATTTTTTCTTTAAAACAAGATGATATTAAAAAAAGAAAGTTATGTATGTTAATTTTATGTATGTTAACTTACTTAATATTCTAAAATACAATTAAAATAATTATTCTGATATTATTATGATATTAGTTTTTCTTATGATATTTTTATTGGAATAATTTAACTTTATATTTCAATATATTTAAGTGATGGTGATTTGATAAATCATGACTAGCTCAAACGACCCATTTCATTCATTAACCAAAAAAATATTATTATTATGAAATTATTGTGATATATCCAATCACATACTTTTACAAATTTTAAAAATATTATTATTAAGAAATTATTGTGATATTCACAATCACGCCCAAAAACATCGGTTGAGCAACCAAAAAAAAATTCCCACGACCGATATGGAGTTCAACCGAATTTTAAGACGTTTACTTTCCCCACTTTCTTAACTTGACCGTTGCATTTAAACAAAAACAAAAAAAAAAAAAAAAAAAAAAAAAAAAACCTTATTTTTAAAACTTCACCACTATATAAATACTAACTCAAACACATTTCTACACTATATAAAAACTTTATTTGCGTCTTGAGCAATATTTTTCTCTTACATTTTTTTGTGTCTCGAGGTTATGATTTTTTGATTATGAAAAACAAAGACTTAAATATTTGCAATGGAAATTTGTTTATAATATTCTGTCTTAATATCACAATGATTTTGCAATATTTATTTTAACAAATATTTCTAATTTACAAATTTATTTTTAAATATTTACTATATAAATAATTTTGATGTACTGTGATATTATATTTAATATCTCAATAACTTAATATCATAGACAAAAGATATGAGAAAGAAGTAACTAAATATCTCTGACATATATGTCAGATATTTATTAACTTAGTGCTCTTATAGTCTTGAACATTACTTTCTCGAGACTCAAAATATTACTTTATGTCAAGTTCAAATCTATAAACCCTAAAATCACCGTAGATAAAAAATCAAAATCAAAAGAAAATTTTTATATTAAAAAAATACATATCACATTAGATAAAAAAAAATTAACAATATTCTTAATATAATTTATCAAGTATATTTTCAACATGATTAACGTTATTTCAGTAAATAAAAAAAATAAATAAAAAAAAATATACATAGATGATGATTCCGCTATATAATTAATATTACAAAGTTATATATTACATGATTTCTTTTGAATAATATTATTTCTAAGAGCACAATGTATGGGGTGCTATTGGTGTGCCAAATGCATGCCATTCGTGTGCCAGCCATACCAGAGCATCTTGTTATCCATGAGCCAAACGTTTTTCAGCCAATGCAATTGTTCAAGCCATTTTTTTTTCTTTTTTTTTGTGTATTGTGAGTGAGTGTGTATTTTTTTATGTGGTATTTTTGAGGGACTCAAAAACATTTCAGTGGTGTTTTATAAGGGAGGATGTTTTAGTTATTGGTATGTTATTGGGGAGTTGTACGATGTTGCGCAGAAGTGGCATACCAATAAAATGTTATTTGTATCTTCTCCAAGTTGTGCTCTTATATGCATTGTACTGTCCTTCTCTTCCTTTGTGCTCAAATTTTATGGACGGACCAGTAAGATGCTAACCAATATTGGTTGTCCTTCAAACGACTTGTTTGTAGTACAACCAATATTTTTCTTCAGAAATGCCTAATATGTTACTCATGCTCATTCTGATGAGCATGGCGAAACATAGGTAGGCAAAATAATTAAACTTTCATCACGCACCAACGCCATCTTCATCAAGTGTCCCCAACTTTTTGTATTGTAGTTGGGGCTTCTTCTACGTGACGGCTATCATCAATATCTTCATTCAGAAGAAAATCAATAATGATTTTTCTGAATTAGATCATGCAATTCCTTCACCACATGTAGTTTTAGTACGTCTTGCGTGACTACTGTTAAGATACATACAATAGACGAAAAAGATAATTTCAAATGAAGTTATACAACTTTGAAATACCCCTTTTTCATCTATATAACTTTCGGTAAAATATCTAAGTTTCTTATCAAATAAAAAACCATAGCATATACTCCAGGATCATGAATAACAATTTGGAAAAAAAAAACTTAAATTCAAATACATAATTTTTCAGTAATTTTTATTTTTGATGAACTAACTTTGTGACGAAAGTTTAGAATCTGTATGGTTGTAATGATAGGTTTTTATAACAAGAGTAAATTACTTTTTTGATGTGATTGATGGTTTGCATATCGAGGAAAAATAATAAATTAATATCATTGAAAGAATCTAAACATATAATTTATATTTATATATTTATATTTGAAACAATTATAATAATATTAATAACAATTATAAATTGTAAATTGTATATTTATATTAAATGTAACAATTATAATAATATTAATAACAATTTAATATCTCCGTAAATTAATATCACACTATTTTTATTTAGTATTGTCTTAATATCACATTTGATTTTCTGTTGAAAGGATAGATGTATAAGACACTGACATACAATTTATAGTGATGAAAAAGAGCTTCCTCGAGACTCAAAATATCACTTTATGTCAAAGTTTTACATTTAACTTTAATATAGTTTTTCAATAATATTGCTTTTTTTAGTCATCATTTATAGTAACTTTTCTTACAGCATAATTAAAATAACATCTTTTTTTATAATAGTTAGTTTTGTTTAAAATAATATTAATATTGTATTAATATCAGAGTTTCTTGTTTATTAATATTAATATCAGATTTAATATCAAAGTATTAAACAAGTAACTTAATACTCTGTTATTAAATCTGATATTGTCACAGCCCCAAATTACCTGTTTTGCAGCGGAATGGAATACCTTGGAGAGGACTGTCATAGCATCAAAGTTACAGTTATATCGAACGACCTAAAGTGTCGTTTTGAAAATATCATTTGATTTATTAAAACAATCAGAGTTTACAAAGTATAGGTCCCAAATAAAAATCAATTTGTGCGGAAATAAGTTTGTTACAAGCCAAACGATGTTTTAAAATGCATAAATCCCATGTAAGACGCGTCGTCACCACGACTCTATGATATGTCCAAATGCGTGCCATGAAGTGAATGCCTTAGATACCTGAGATAAAACATGCTAAAAAGTGTCAACACAAAGGTTGAGTGAGTTCATAGAGTTTGTGTTGAAATGTAAAGCCTTTAAAGAATGTTCATGCAGCAAAGGCATTGTAAATCCACTCAGTTCCAAGTTCCGCCCATACAAAACTTGCAACCTGTGTGTTCACACCCCACTGCCGTAAAAGTTTAGAGTACTTATAAAAGTAAATGAAATAGTTGAGCATGTATCTCCCCCAAAAGTAATTCAAAATATATAAAAGTAGGGGCTATGAAACTCACCTGGTATGATTGATATGCTAACAAAATGAAGTGCACGAAAATGAGGCTCGGAAACTATCCGCGACCTAAAATGAATGATGTGCTCTAATATAAGTCATGAAACAATGTCGTGCATGCAAACTCATATGATATCCATACCACTTGTACACTTTTGAAAATAAAGTTTATCGTCGAAAAATAATCTTATAAAGTCTTGACAATTTAATAATTACCTTTCAAGCATTTACGTTGAAATGATATTATACGATAATCATTTAAGGATTTATTATGAAATTATAACTTTTCGTCGTATAATAATGTCATTTGAAGAATTTTATGAAAGTGACTAAACGGCCTTGAAAAGCTAGTCGAAAAATGGTGCACATCGAGTGTTAGGAAACAAACTCAACGGTTTTGGGAAGCTTGTATTATTATCTCAAAGTTTTAGCATTTAAGTTTTTGTCATAGAGGTTCCGATCATAGAGAAAAATATAGCTAAAGTATGGTACTTGTGTCCAAAATATAGTTTAAGGGTGGATTTCGGCAAAGTTTGGTGACCGTAATTTATTCGTTACAACTCCGCTCGACGAACGGTTAGACATTTTGGAAAATAGGCTAGGCGAACTCACTTATACTAGAAGACATCTCGTTACAAAAAGTTCTACATCAATGTTAAAAACAACCTTCAACATGGTCTCTAGTTTTGCCGTAATATGTGTCTAATAGAAATATATTAGTTTTTCTTATATAATATAGTTACGGCAACTTTATGTATACACGTGTAATTTAATCGTTACAAGACCGTTTTCTACGTTTTATATGTCCTTGGATTCGTGTCAAAGTATACTAATATATTTTTGATAAGTCGACACATTTAATAACGCTTAAGCCTCATTTTTGACTCGTAAAGGGTGACATTTTTCATGCTGAAATTTCTGGAATTATTAGTTTTCGTCGTCAAACTTCAAAAATTCATAACTTCTTCGTTATAACTCCGTTTTAATCCGTTCAAGCGGCCACGTTTTCGTTTTAAAGTGTATTTTCCAAATATCTAGCCCAAAATATTTTACCAACTGTCGAATTTTCCCAGATTTAAAAATATGGACAGACCATTAACTAAAGTTGTCGAAATGAGTTTTTCACGCGCCAAACCTATTCCAACCAATTCAAAACAACTCCGAAGCTATTCTAATCCTACCATACACCTTCTTAGGGCGTCATGGGTTCCTAGGCATCACCACAAGTGATATGTTTCAAGGAGTAATTATAGGATGAAATATATATATATAACACTTAATAACAATGAAAAAGTGGTACAAACATCATATGACTTGCATGTTTTCTCAAATATGATGAAATGAATATGAAAATGAATATGAAATATGATCATGAATATGAAAAGCTTACAAGTTAACTTGATGAGGTTTATGATCAAAGGTTTTTCCTAATCACCCAAGGTTTTTATTTCAAAACCTTAATTAAGAGTGTAACTAGAGTGAAATATACTTGTCTTGGAAATATTTTGGTGATCCTCTCTTGATCCCTTATGGTGGCCGGTTTGATGGTGAAGAGAGAAAGAAAAAATGGTTTTTGCTTGCACTTGAGATATGAATGTGTAGGTGTAATGTTAAAATGAATATAAGTTAGATATTAGTTAGATATTTTGAACATTTTGGTGTTGAGTCATTAGGTTGGTCGACAACCATAAAGAAAAAATAAATAGATGCATTTTAAGTAGATTAATACATATAGGTAGAAATAAAGTGTAGTTATTTAAGAATGATTAGTAACTTGTGTATTTATTTAAGCATTTAAGGTAACGTTAGCTAATAATAAATTTTAACGGGTCAAGATAAAATATATTGAGGTCATAAAAATTATAAAAATACATTTCTTGAAAGATTTGAGTGAATAATAATTGTCGTGTAGAATTTACTGTCACAATTCTCAATTTCCGGTCATTTCTCAAACTCCATATTCATCATTTCATATCAATTTATGCATGGTTTTGCATTTTTCATTAAACGTTTATTTCTTATTAAATAAACGCTATCGCGTAAACATTTATTTTGAATATTGGTCCGACACTTTCAAAATTATCCTGATATATTTTTGTACTTATTTTAAGACTAAAAAAAATTATATTATTATTTTACCCGATGTTTTCAATTTATTTTGTATATAAATTGTTATGTATAAATATTTACGACGGTTTTTGTAAATTCAATTCGACAAATATTTATTCACTCAATTCTTGCAAGAAATGTATTTTTATAATTTCTACGACTCTTATATATTTTATTTTGTACCGTTAATATTTATTTTTAGTTAACGCTGCAAATAATACTTAATTATACTTACAAATTACACATTATACTTACACTTAAATATTTTAACTCATTGAAAATACACCTCATCCCCCCCCCCCCCTATGACTCATGGCCGGCCACCCCATGTCTTACAAGTGCACAATTTGATTTTTACCTCTTCAAATGTACACCTATCTATATTTGATAGATATTCGTTAAATAAAAACACACAACACACATTTTCAAGGTGAAAACAAAGTAATCCTCTCCATTTTTGCTCTCCAAAAAACCGGCCATGGTGAAGAAACAAGAGAAACCATAAACTTTTCAAGATTCAAGTATTTTACAAGTCCTAGGAATAATCTAGTAAGGGTTTTGAAATAAAAACCTCATGATTATCAAGCATACTCTTCTCAAAAATTCATAATCATTCAAGTAAGCATCTCATGTTTATTTTTCATCTTACATATTTATTTCATATTCATTTCATCATATTTGAGCAAAAACATGCAAGTCATATGATGTTGTACCACTTTTTCATTGATTTTTAAGGGTTATATATATCTAAGTCATCCTATAATTATTCCTTGTTATATATTAGTTTTGGTGATGTCTAGGAAACCATGACACCCTAAGAAGGTGTATGGTAGGATTAGAATAGCTTCGGAGTTGTTTTGAATGGGTTAGAATAGGTTTGGCGCGAGAAAAACTCATTTCGACACGTGTTAAATACGGTCTGTCCATATTTTTAATTCTGGGAAAATCCGACAGTGGGTATAATATTTTGGGCTAGATATTTAGAAAATACACTTTAAAACGAAAACGTGGCCGCTTGAACGGATTAAAACGGAGCTATAACGAAGAAGATATGAATTTTTCAAGTTTGACGATGGAAACTATTAATTTCAGAAATTTCAGCATGAAAATGTCACTCTTTACGAGTCAAAAATGAGTCTTAAGCTTTATAAATTGTGTCGACTTATCAAAAATATATTAGTATACTTTGACACGAATCTAAGGACATATAAAACGTAGAAAACGGACTTGTAACGATTAAATTACACGCGATAAACCAAGTTGCCGTAACTTTATTTCTATTAGCAAAATTAATATATTCTCTATTAAAAACATACTACGGCAACTAAAGGACCATGTTGGCGGACGTTTTTAACAATGATGTAGAACTTTTTATAACGTGATGTCTTCTAGTAAAAGTAAGTTCGCCTAGCATATTTTCCAAAATGTTAAACCGTTTGTTGAGCAGAGTTGTAACGAATAACATATAGTCACTCAAACTTGGCCGAAAACCATCCTTTAAACTATATTTTTGGCCTAAAGTGCAATACTTAACCAATATTTTTCTTTGTGATCGAGACCTCTAGGATGAAAACTTAAATACTAAAACTTTGAGATAATAACACAAGCTTTCCAAAACTGTTGAGTTCGTTTCCTAACACTCGGTGTGCACCATTTTGCGACTATCATAGGAGGTTGTTTCAACATAACTACATGTAGAGTATTTTTATATATGACGGGATGTCATAAACATATTTGACGATAAACATTATTTCCAAAACGTACAAGTGGTATGGATATCATATGGAGTTTGCATGCACGACATTGTATCACGCATTCACGACAACATATCATAACTCAAGTCATGACATTCATTTTAGGTCGCGGATAGTTTCCGAGCCTCATTTTAGTGCACTTCATTTTGTTAGCATATCAATCATACCAGGTGAGTTTTCATAGCCCCACTTTCTATTAATTGTTTACAAACTTTTGGGGGAGATACATGCTCAAACTATTTTCATTTACTTTCACAAGTACTTTAAACTCTTACATATTACTGTGAGTTCATACCCCGCTTTTACTCGTTTAAATTCTTACAAACTATTTGGGGGAGATACATGCTTAAATACTTGTTTTTACTCTTGCGAATACTCAAACCATTTATACAATTGTGTTACACTATACTTCTTATATACTTTGAACATTATGTGTGGTTTATTGCGATATGTGCCTTAATGTGCTAAACTTGTTTTCAATTATGCTTCAACATACATACTTTAGCAATTGGTTAACTCCTGCAGGAGCCGGCCAAAACATTTAGACTCTTTTGCCAAACAACATTACTTAAACTTTACACTTGATTGCGTTATATACTTGATTGGGTTATACTTGATTTCATATGCATATTTGGAACAAACATACAAGAATTAGTGGCTCCAAATTAAGTTGTTGGAAGGCTATTAATTTACAAACATACAAGAATTAGTGGCTCCAAATTAAGTTGTTGGAAGGCTATTAATTTACAAACATACAAGAATTAGTGGCTCCAAATTAAGTTGTTGGAAGGCTATTAATTTACAAACATACAAGAATTAGTGGCTCCAAATTAAGTTGTTGGAAGGCTATTAATTTACAAACATCCCAATATTTATATGTTGGAAGAACCTTGTGGTGACATTTATACTTTTAACTACTATGATACATGCATACATGATTGACATACTATTTTTAGCAGTGGGTTGTAAACACACAGGTTGCAAGTTTTGTATGGGCGGGACTTGGAACTGAGTGGATTTACGATGCCTTTGCTTTGTGAACTATTCTATATGACCAAAAACTTAGACTTTGCTGCATGAACGTTCTTTAAAGGCCTTACATTTCAACACAAACTCTATGAACTCACTCAACCATTGTGTTGACACTTTTAGCATGTTTTATCTCAGGTATCTAAGGCATTCACTTCATGGCATGCATATGGACATATCATAGAGTCGTGGTGACGACGCGTCACACATGGGATTTATGCATTTTAAAACAACGCTTGGCTTGTAACAAACTTATTTCCGCACAAATTGATTTCTATTTGGGAACTACATTTTGTAACCTCTGATTATTCTAATGAATCAAACGATATTTTTAAAACGACACTTTAGGTCGTTCGATATAACTGTAACTTTGATGCTATGACAGTCATCCCCCAAGGTATTCCATTCCGCTGCAAAACAGGTAATTTGGGGGTGTGACATTTATGAAAACCGTCGTAATTATTTATATATAACAATTTATATACACAATAAATTTAAAAAACCGGGTAAACTAATAATATAATTTTTATGGTCTTAAATTGAGTATAAAAATATATCAGGATAAGTTTTGTGAAGTTTCGGATCAATTGTTCAAAATAAAAGATCGTACGATAGCGTTCATTTAAAAGAAATATATACGTTAATGAAATATAAATTTGAAAAATGACCGGAAATTGAGAATTGTGACATTCTTCCCATGTCAGAGGAATCACGTCCTCGTGATTCGATTAATGATACTATGGCCCAAACCGTGACAAGGGTTCTAAAAGTTTATGCTCGTGCATGGTCTAAATGATTATGTCAATGCTCATGCATATATCGTGACTATATCCCATTCTAAAGACATGCTCCCTTATGATTAGGCTCGATGAGGCAGGCTTTCCCATTCTCGAGCAAAATTTTCCAAAGACTTTTAGGTAACCGATTTTTACTTAATCTCACAACTCATCAAACAAGAACTGTCATGAGATTAGGCTAAATCGGTTTGAGCAACAACTTGTTTCTAGCTTGATCTTTGCAACTCATCAAACAAGAACTGTCACTCGGATCAAACTGGAAACAAGTGGTTTGAAGAAAATCTTTTGAAAATTTGGCTCGATTACGGAATTGCTTACACATATGAGACTACTACTCCCTTCATTGCATGATTCTTCCTGAATTAGACATAGGTGATCAGGCTATGTATAATTTAGGAGTAACTATGCAATGCTTGGACTAATCGACTCATATGATGTTTGGTGTTGAGTCATAAGTCCGCATGTATAAAGAATATGCACTTATAATGATATGATGAGATGCTATGATGATGTAGTTATAGTCTAGGGTCAATGATGCAACCTAGTTCTCTATAACCGATGCTCTGATACCAATCTGTCACACCCCCAAATTACCTGTTTTGCAGCGGAATGGAATACCTTGGGGAGGACTGTCATAGCATCAAAGTTACAGATATATCGAACGACCTAAAGTATCGTTTTGAAAATATCATTTGATTTATTAAAACAATCAGAGTTTACAAAGTATAGGTCCCAAATAAAAATCAATTTGTGCGGAAATAAGTTTGTTACAAGCCAAACGATGTTTTAAAATGCATAAATCCCATGTAAGAAGCGTCGTCACCACGACTCTATGATATGTCCAAATGCGTGCCATGAAGTGAATGCCTTAGATACCTGAGATAAAACATGCTAAAAAGTGTCAACACAAAGGTTGAGTGAGTTCATAGAGTTTGTGTTGAAATGTAAAGCCTTTAAAGAATGTTCATGCAGCAAAGGCATTGTAAATCCACTCAGTTCCAAGTTCCGCCCATACAAAACTTGCAACCTGTGTGTTCACACCCCACTGCCAAAACATAGTATTGTCAATCTTGTTTGTAAGTAGGACATATGTGCATACGATATATACATGTACTTAATGCAAAGAATCACAGCCAACTGAACCTCTTGACAAGTCTAAATTGTTTGTTGTGTCTCATTGAATAACGGATTATATTCACCCCAGGTCAAGTCATCAGGGACACAAGGGTGGGGGCGTCAGCCCGATAGTACCATCAATACCTCTCCGCCGGCTCCCGCAGGAGTTAACTAGTTGCTAATGTATGTATGTTGAGGCATAATTGAAAAAAAGTTTAGCACATTAAGGCACATATCGCAATAAACCACACATAATGTCCAAAGAGTATAAGAAGTATAGTGTAACACAATTATATAAATGGTTTGAGCATTCGCAAGAGTAAAAACAAGTATTTAAGCATGTATCTCCCCCAAAGAGTTTGTAAGAATTTAAACGAGTAAAAGCGGGGTATGAACTCACGGTAATCCGTAAAAGTTTAGAGTACTTATAAAAGTAAATGAAATAGTTGAGCATGTATCTCCCCCAAAAGTAATTCAAAATGTATAAAAGTAGGGGCTATGAAACTCACCTGGTATGATTGATATGCTAACAAAATGAAGTGCACGAAAATGAGGCTCGGAAACTATCCGCGACCTAAAATGAATGATGTGCTCTAATATAATTCATGAAACAATGTCGTGCATGCAAACTCATATGATATCCATACCACTTGTACACTTTTGAAAATAAAGTTTATCGTCGAAAAATAATCTTATAAAGTCTTGACAATTTAATAATTACCTTTCAAGCATTTACGTTGAAATGATATTATACGATAATCATTTAAGGATTTATTATGAAATTATAACTTTTCGTCGTATAATAATGTCATTGGAAGAATTTTATGAAAGTGACTAAACGGCCTTGAAAAGCTAGTCGAAAAATGGTGCACATCGAGTGTTAGGAAACAAACTCAACGGTTTTGGGAAGCTTGTATCATTATCTCAAAGTTTTAGCATTTAAGTTTTTGTCATAGAGGTTCCGATCATAGAGAAAAATATAGCTAAAGTATGGTACTTGTGTCCAAAATATAGTTTAAGGGTGGATTTCGGCAAAGTTTGAGTGACCGTAATTTATTCGTTACAACTCCGCTCGACGAACGGTTAGACATTTTGGAAAATAGGCTAGGCGAACTCACTTATACTAGAAGACATCTCGTTATAAAAAGTTCTACATCAATGTTAAAAACAACCTTCAACATGGTCTCTAGTTTTGCCGTAATATGTGTCTAATAGAAATATATTAGTTTTTCTTATATAATATAGTTACGGCAACTTTATGTATACACGTGTAATTTAATCGTTACAAGACCGTTTTCTACGTTTTATATGTCCTTGGATTCGTGTCAAAGTATACTAATATATTTTTGATAAGTCGACACATTTAATAACGCTTAAGCCTCATTTTTGACTCGTAAAGGGTGACATTTTTCATGCTGAAATTTCTGGAATTATTAGTTTTCGTCGTCAAACTTCAAAAATTCATAACTTCTTCGTTATAACTCCGTTTTAATCCGTTCAAGCGGCCACGTTTTCGTTTTAAAGTGTATTTTCCAAATATCTAGCCCAAAATATTTTACCAACTGTCGAATTTTCCCAGAATTAAAAATATGGACAGACCATTAACTAAAGTTGTCGAAATGAGTTTTTCACGCGCCAAACCTATTCCAACCAATTCAAAACAACTCCGAAGCTATTCTAATCCTACCATACACCTTCTTAGGGCGTCATGGGTTCCTAGGAATCACCACAAGTGATATGTTTCAAGGAGTAATTATAGGATGAAATATATATATATAACACTTAATAACAATGAAAAAGTGGTACAAACATCATATGACTTGCATGTTTTCTCAAATATGATGAAATGAATATGAAAATGAATATGAAATATGATCATGAATATGAAAAGCTTACAAGTTAACTTGATGAGGTTTATGATCAAAGGTTTTTCCTAATCACCCAAGGTTTTTATTTCAAAACCTTAATCAAGAGTGTAACTAGAGTGAAATATACTTGTCTTGGAAATATTTTGGTGATCCTCTCTTGATCCCTTATGGTGGCCGGTTTGATGGTGAAGAGAGAAAGAAAAAATGGTTTTTGCTTGCACTTGAGATATGAATGTGTAGGTGTAATGTTAAAATGAATATAAGTTAGATATTAGTTAGATATTTTGAACATTTTGGTGTTGAGTCATTAGGTTGGTCGACAACCATAAAGAAAAAATAAATAGATGCATTTTAAGTAGATTAATACATATAGGTAGAAATAAAGTGTAGTTATTTAAGAATGATTAGTAACTTGTGTATTTATTTAAGCATTTAAGGTAACGTTAGCTAATAATAAATTTTAACGGGTCAAGATAAAATATATTGAGGTCATAAAAATTATAAAAATACATTTCTTGAAAGATTTGAGTGAATAATAATTGTCGTGTAGAATTTACGAAAACCGTCGTAATTATTTATATATAACAATTTATATACACAATAAATTTAAAACACCGGGTAAACTAATAATATAATTTTTATGGTCTTAAATTGAGTATAAAAATATATCAGGATAAGTTTTGTGAAGTTTCGGATCAATTGTTCAAAATAAAAGATCGTACGATAGCGTTCATTTAAAAGAAATATATACGTTAATGAAATATAAATTTGAAAAATGACCGGAAATTGAGAATTGTTACAGATATTAATAGTAACTATTGTTTAGAGATTATCATATACTGTATTAAGACAATTAAATATGATATTAAGGCAATACCATATTTGCCTTAAGGCAATACCATATTTGCCTTAATATCAGATTTAATTCTCTTAATATATGATATTCTCTAAAACATAGTCTAAACCAATTTGAAAATTAGTTTTTTAAAATGAATGTCTGATAGAAAATATTAACATTTTTCCAAATATAAGATTTTGTTTGTTTAATATATGATATTGTCTTAATATCAGAGTTAGTTATTTAATATATGATATTGTGTTAATATCAAAGTCTCTGAAATAAAATATTACTCTTCACGTTTTAGTCATACGATGGTTTTCTTAATATCAGAGTTAGACATACGATGGTTTTCTAAATATTTAAAAACGTAAAATAAATAGTTAAGATGAAAATTAAAAATATATAAATAAAAAATATAAGGAAAAAACTAATATCAGGCTAAAGTAAATATTTATAAGTAATATTAAAGTTTCAGAATGTAAATTGTATATTTACGTTAAATAACAATTATAACAAAATTAATTATATATTTATTTTTATTTTTTTAAAATTAGAATCAAATTTGACAATTAATTTTTTTAATCTTCGCGTCTACAGCAATATTTTTTCTCTGACATTTTTTTATGTCTCGATTTAATGATGTTTTGTCAAATATTATGTTTAATTTTAAATTTTTATTTTTAAATATTTTCACTATATAAATAATTTTGATGTACTGTGATATTAATTTTAATATCTCTGTAATTTTATTTAGTTCCGTGTTATAATATTATTCTCTTAATATCACAGTAAATTAAATAATTTGAAAGATAGATGTATAAGACACTAACATACATGTCAGATATTAATTATAGTGTTGAAAAAGTACCTCCTCGAGACTCAAAAATATCACTTTATGTCAACAGCTTAACATTTAATTTTAATATAGTTTTTAATTAATATTATTTTTTAAATTTATGTTTTTATAAGTATATTTTGTTTATATTTAATTTACTAGATAATTTTAATTGAGTTATATTATTTTAACATAAATATACAATTGATCAAGCCTAGTTTCAAAAAATTTAGTATATATCTTTTTAATTTCATTGTAGTAATATTTCGAATATATATTATATTGATAAACAAAATGATGATCAATTACAAAAAATATTCACGTCTATTCAGAGATAATTTCTCTGACATTTTTGGTAGCTCGATGTAGTGATGATTTGACAAATCACAAGATATTCGACCAAAAGATATTGATATATTATTTTTACATTTCGTTTACATTCTTTCAAAAAAAATATTAATATATTATTTTGCCTCGAGCTACAAACCATCAATCACATCAAAAAAGTAACTTTCACTTGTTATAAAAACCTAACATTACAACCATATCTATCCTACACTTCAATAACAAAGTTAGTTCACCAAAAAAAAAAAAAAAAAAAAAAAAAAAAAAAAAATGTTCTTACTGAAAATTATGTATTTGAATTTACTATTTTTTTTCCAATTTGTTATTCATGATCCTGGAGGATATACTATGGTTTTTAATATGATAAGAAACTTAGATATTTTACCGAAATATAAAAAGCGTCCAAGGCTACAATGTGAAGATGGCCTTGGTGAAATGAACATTGCAACCAACGACATTGTCAAAGAAACATGGTGACATCGCAAGCAATGATAACTTTGAACACTTGATGAAGATGGGCTTGGTGCATGACGAAATTTTAAACATTTTGTCCCACAACGTTGAGATCGTTTGAATCCATTATATAGACGGAAAAAGAGATGCTTTTAACTTTGTAATATTAATGATATGGTGTAACCATCGGCTATGTATTTTTTATTTTTTTTTATCTAGTGTGATATTTAATAAAATAATAACATGAAAATCATGTAAATATTCTGATATCACACATTGAATAAAATTTACTAGAATTAACCTTTTCTTATATAGTCGTAATAATAAATTACGTGCCTCAGGTTGTTTCTTTTATCAATCATTACATGCAGACTAAACAATTTGCTTATATTAATTTATGTATAAATAGCATAATATCACAGCAAAATTTGTGAAAAAAAACACATAAAACAAAAACGCAAAAAGAAAAAAATGATATTTAATAAAATAATAACATTAATCATGTAAATATTGCGATATCACATATTCAATTAAATTTACTAGAATTAACCTTTTCTAATCAGAATATTGTTAATATAATATTTTTTAATCTACTGTGATATCTATTTTTTTTATACTCTGATAATTAACTGAAACTTATTATGATATTTAATTAAATCAATTCTTTTATGTTGTGTGATATTTATAAAATTTATTATTAATTTTTAATGTGATATTAATTTATGTTGTTTTCTTATTTTTAATAAGATGCAATTTCATAATAACATTTTAATAAGATGCAATTTCATAAACCTCAATAGTCGTAATAATAAATTAGGCGGGTCAAGTTGTTTCTTTAATCAATCATTACATGCACAGTAAACAATTTGATTATTTTAATTTATGTATAAATAGCTTAATATCACAGCAAAATTTGTGAAAAAAACACATAAAGCAAAAACACAAAAAAGAAAAAAATGGAAAACAAAAATATCAATAAGAAAAGGAAACAATATAATCGAGAAAAAAAGGAAAATGACGAAGAAAAAGAAGTTAAAAAAGAAATTGAAGTTAAAAAGGAAGAAAATGAAGTTAAAGAAGAGGAAGAGGAGGAGGAGGAGGAAGAAGAAGAAGAAGAATATGACTGTGATATTTTTAAACGAATAAAGTATATTGATGAATCTGAAGATGACTATGATTATCAGAAATCTCCATCATTAAAAGAATATGAGAAAGAAGTAGCAAAACTTGAAAAGATGGGTGATCAAGGAGAAGAAAAAGATAAAGATTCTCAAGATAATTGCAACTCTGATGAAGACTAAATTAGTATTTATGTTTGTAAACTTTATATTTTGTGTTTTTAACTTTATCTTCTGATGAAAAAATGAGTTGTATCAAACTCATATTTTGTGTAAAAATGGTTTAATGAATTAATTTTAAAACAAAAAATCACAAAAGTTTTTAATATCACAGTACATAATTTTTTAATATCGCAGTACATAATTTTTTAATATCAGAGTATGAATTTCACTTTATAAACTTTAAAAAATAAAATACTTAATCAACATTACAATTTAACAAAATGAAAATAAATAATGAAAAAAATATAAAGAAATAACATTGATAATATCCCAGTACATAAATTTGACTTTATAGCTTTAAAAAAAAATAATGCAGATTCAAATCTTAACAAAACCGACGCGGACACGATAAGTTAACTTACTCCTTAAAGTTAAATTCTTCAGTACCGTGCTCAGCATTAGCATTATTTGATTTCCTTATAACTTTATTTCCGGTTCGTTTCAACTTCTTAATGTCTTTCTTAGCACTAAGAAGTTTCCTGTCTCGATTCTTTAGACAATTCCTGAAATCATGATCTGTTAATATGTTACAGATTCTACACTTTCTCAAATTTTTCCCACATTCTTTAGGATCTTTAAATCTGACATCATTATTAGAAGGTTTATATCTTGCACCAGTAACGCCGCCCTTATTTGATCCAATATCAAGAGGAAAAACATCAAGAGCAGCAGGTTTAGGAATACCAATCATAGATGATATACTATCCTCTTTATTTCCTGAAGACTGTGCAACAGTTGATGATTCCAATCCAGATTCATAGATGCTCAATCTTTCAAAAAATATACCCAGTTTTTCTTCATCATGTCCGCAATGATTGATTATAGAATTCACTTTAGAATAAATTTTAGAAATACAACTACCTGAAGATCCATTTGCTTTAAAAGAAGATCCAAGAAGAGGTAAAACAACAACTTCTTTTTTGCAACGTCTTAAAAGATATTGTTTAGGAATCTTGTTAATACCATAAGCTCTAAGAGTATAAAAAGCATGACGACATAACAGACCACGTCTTTCAAAATGTAGACAAGAACAGTTAACTAAACGAGTTCCTTCATCATAATCAACCTGAAAAAAGTAAATGAAAAAATTAACTCCAATTTATAATGAATTTAAAAAATAAAAAATAAAAATCTTCACAATACTTATTTATTTAAAAAAGACAATACCTTAAACTCTCCAAACCACTCTTTATCAATGTCTTTTACATAACCCAAGTTTTTCATAGACCCAGTACAACTCTCAATAGAAGCAACAATCTCAGCCTGAACCACATAGAATGCTTCAAGAGTATAAAATTCTGCAGCATGTTGTTCAACTAAATGATTGGTTTTCAATGAAGGTCTATTAATTCTTGAATTATTATCAAGAACACGTTGATTATTCCTTTGTTGATCTAAGGCACTTTCATAACGAAAAAGAAAATGAACAAGAGTAGAACTCCAATTAGAATTATGACCAAAAAAATAGTTTTCACTTTCAGATCGTGAAGTAGTTTTCATCAAACCGCTCATTGGGATATCTCTAAAATATGCAGGGATCCAACGTTCTTTTATGTTAAACATATCATTCAACCATTTATGCTTATCTAAATCAAATTCGTCCAATAAAGCTTCCCATTTCTGAACAAATTCAACAGGTTTATCGCTTTCCCTCCATACAAGAGAACATAGACGTTTCTTAAATCCTCCTTCTTCACATATACTAGAACCGATCTATATAAAAATAATAATAATAATAATAATAATAATAATAATAATAATAATAATAATAATAATAATAATAATAACTAAT
The DNA here is from genome assembly GCA_019973895.1 of Chrysanthemum seticuspe. Taxonomy (NCBI): domain Eukaryota; kingdom Viridiplantae; phylum Streptophyta; class Magnoliopsida; order Asterales; family Asteraceae; genus Chrysanthemum; species Chrysanthemum seticuspe. The sequence continues at coordinate 30,372,856 of BPTQ01000006.1, forward strand.
ATATATATATATATATATATATATATATATATATATATATATATATATATATATATATATATATATATATATATATATATATATATATATATATATATATATATATATATATAAATACCTTGGTAGGAAGTTTATTCATTATATGCCACATACAAAGCCGGTGTTTAGCAGTTTTAAACATATCTGGTATAGCTATTAACATTGAAGGATCTTGATCTGTTAAAACAAGGTACGGCTCCTTAATATGAGTGTTAAGAAAAGCTTACAGTAGCCACTTATATGAAACAACATCTTCTTTCGAAAGTAAACCACAAGCAAAAATTACACATTTTTTATGATTATCAACACCCGTAAAAGGCACAAAAACCATATTGTACCTAAAAAAAATATATATATACATATAAAAATTTATATTATATATAAGAATACAAAAACTAAATAAATAAGAATAAAAGAAAGAAAAATAAAACTTACATATTGGTTTTGTATGTAGCATCAAAAGAAAGAACATCACCAAAAGCTTCATAATTCCTTTTACTTGTATCATCCGACCAAAACAAACAACTTAACTGACCATCGGTGTTAGTCTTAAACTCGAACGTAAAATTTTCATCTCTTTCTTTCAAAATACTAAACTTGTCAATAATCATTTGAGCATCATATTTACCAATATAGCTATAAATGTCACGACTCATATTCTTCAAATCAATCTTAGTAGCACCAACATTTTCATATCCTCCCAAAAGCTCTGCGATAAAATTGAATGACATACAAGGACCGATGTTTAAGTTCGAAGCCTTAATAGCAAAATAATGATGCGCCAAACTCATAGACCTATGAGACTTTTGCAAATGTCTATCCTCAGCAGTAAAAAAACCATGATTGTGCTCTTCAGCAAAATGTTTAACCCTATACTTTTCACCAGATCTGACAACATAAATTCTAGCTTTGCAATTTGTCCTAAACTCTGATCTTATTCTCTTTACAGACTTAGCATCACAATTATCTTTTAAACTATCAAATTCTTTAACTTTAACTTTCTTGGTACATTCTTTACTGCAAAGAAATTCCTTATTCATAACAATACCTCCATCGTTAGTTTGATGGCCTCTACGAACAATAAAACCAGCTTCAGCAGCATAATCTTTGTATGCTTTATAAGCTTCTTCAACACTATCAAACAAAGTACCTTCCACTGGTACAAGAGTTTTAACAACAACAGGTTTAATAAGCATTGAAGTTGATGTAAAAAAATCTGGTGAATTTACTTCTTCATTCTCTTCAACATTAACATCAGCTGACAAATTTTCATCTTCAACAAACTCATTGCTTGCACAATTTTGTCTCATTGAATCACCTAAAAAAAATATAGAAAACTCAACTTTACTTAAAATATCACAGTAACTATACTTGAAAGTGCTACTGCAACAACAAATTTTATTAATAGCATCTCAATATGACTATCCTTGAAAGATATATTAATAGCATCTCAGAAAGTACTACTACTGCTGCAACAACTTACTACTGCTGCAGAAATTATTTCTACTGCTGCGTCAACTACCTTGAACAAATATTTAGATAAAATATCACAATAACTATCATTCAATGATATTAACAGTTTTAATATCAAAATAGCTATTATTCAAAAACTATTTTCTTACCTATCACAAGAACTATACTTGAATGATATACACACCTTTAATATCACAATAACTATCATATTAAAATCATTAAACATCACAAAATAAAATAAACTTGAACAAAATGTTTTATTAACATAATATTCCAGTTTTAAATATCAGAATAACTATCTTAAAAAACAAGTGTTACTCCAAAAAAAAACATTACTCCTACTGCAACAAATGTTACTACTACTGTTAATACTAATTAAACAATATTAACAATACGAAATACATAAATCATAAATCCTAGTCTTCCTAAAGGAGACCGATAACCGACATATTCCTCAATGCGAGCCAAATCTTCCTAGTCTAGCAGACGAACTTGAGCCAAATCTTGGTATTGATGTTGTTCTGTATTTGTCGAACACACACCCACAAAATATCAGAAAATATTGTCATCTTTGCTGTCTTCAAACTTTTAAATAACGGATTTTCGTTCAAGCGTAATATCATTGCAAATCGTGTAGTCTTCCCTCATACGTTGCTTCTCTACCCTTGCATGCTCAAACAAATTGATAACGTCTATAATAGCATTTTTTCGAGCCACATCATCTTCTTCACATTGTTTTTTAACGTACATTTGCATATCTTCAAGGGAATGGGAGGGACAACAAGCCATAATAATTTTGTGTTTGAAATTGTATGTTTAGAAGTATATGACAATAACAAAAAAGATTAATATCACAATAAGAACCCTTTATATGATATTACCAGATTTAATATCACAATAACTATATATAAGATATTACCAGATTTAATATCAGAATAACTATCATATAAAGGTTATTGATATCAGAATAACTATCCATATATAAAACGGTTTTAAAACGCATAATAAGAAAAAAAAAGCTTAATATCAAAATAAATATCAACATATTAACGTTATTAATATGTTGATATCAGAATAACTATCATTATATGATATTACTAGATTTAATATCACAATAACTATCATTATATGATATTACCAGATTTAATATCACAATAACTACCATTATATGATATTACCAGATTTAATATCAGAATAACTATCATATAAAGGTTATTGATATCAGAATAACTATACATATATAAAACGGTTTTAAAACGCATAATAAGAAAAAAAAGCTTAATATCACAATAACTATCATATTAACGTTATTAATATCAGAATAACTATACACATATCAGAAATAAAAATTAATATCAGAATAACAGTCATATTAAGGATATTGATAAAAGATACAAAAATAACATTAATATCAGAATAACTATCCTCATATCAGCATAACAAACTTAATATCAGAATAACTATCCTAATATCAGAATAACAAACTTAATATCAGAATAACTATAATACTAACGATAGAAACATCAAAGAGTAAATGTACTAATACTCAGAATAACAATAGCAATATCAGAGTAACTATCCTCAAAATCATAATAAAAACCTTAATATCAGAATAACTATCATAAAAATACCTTCAACAGCGTTTTTTAATGAAAAATGTACCGATAGATCAGGACCGATACGAGAATATTGATCAGGTAATTTCATTCGATAAAAAAATTAAATAAAAATAGCTGAGAAAAATAAGGAAATAGAATATTCTAATAAAAATAAAAATATGCGGAGAGAAAAAAGGGATGAATTTGGTCAAATCTCAGCCACTAAATGAAAACAGATCAACGGATGAGGTACATCCGCACATCCGCACTAAAAAAAATATCCGCACGTGATCCTCACTCTATATATATATAGTAGGGATCCAGTAAGAAGTAAATTAAAATAAGAAGTGGTGAGAAGTGACCAAAACTACGCATTTGAGATGCAACAACTTGAATTAGATGCATTTCTATTCATATAGATGCAACATCTTGAGTTTCGAAAGTTAATTTGATGTATAGATGGTGCAAATTGATTTTCGTGATTTTTGCACGTGCAGAGGAACAAAAAACAAGAGAAATCATGAAATGCATCTAATATACGTATATGCATCAGATTAAAAGCTAGAAAACACACTATGGTGTATTATAATGCATCTACGATTATAGGGATGTATCTAATTTAGGTCGGTGCATCTCGGATTTGCGGTTATAGTTCTTCTTATTCCTTCTTATTTTAAGTAATCTTCTTATTTGATCCTAACTCTCTCTCTCTCTCTCTATATATATATATATATATATATATATATATATAGGATAAAGATCAAATAAAAAGACAAATATCCGTAAAAAGATAAAAAGATTTTTTTTTCAAAAAAAGTTCACGAAAAATTCCCAAAAAATCTCACAAGATCGGGTATGATGGTGCATGAAAAAGTTGTGAAAAACTTTTTTCTAAAAGTGGATATTTTTTCCGAAAAAAAATTATGAAAATATACGTTTGCGCATTAAATTTTTTTTGTGCATCAAAAATTGGTTTTTGCACCCAACTTCTTTTGACTTTTTTCATCAAAATAACATTGCGCATCAAACTAAAACAAGTTAAAAATTTTGTGCATCAAAATTTTTTTGCGCATCAAAATTCGTTTTTTGTGCATTAAAAAAAACGTATCAAAACTCAAAATTATAAAAAATGTTTTCACAAAAGTTTTATGCACCAACATACCCGATCTTGTAGGATTTTTTGGGAATTTTTCGTGAACTTTTTTTGAAAAAAAAATCTTTTTATTCTTTTTACGGATATTTGTCTTTTTATTTTAACTTCACCCTATATATATATATATATATATATATATATATATATATATATATATATATATATATATATATATATATATATATATGTGTGTGTGTGTGTGTGTGTGTGTGTGTGTAGAGTTATATTCAGAACCAAATAAAATGCGAGAACCGATCTGATCCATTCATTTTTTGATCAATGGCTATAAATGTTGATGGCATAATTGTAATTAAATAGAAGATCTTGTAACTTTTCATAAATGACAAAGGGGTAGTAATGTAATTTTGCAAGAACAAAAAAACACATATCTACTCATGTATATTAGGTTAAAATAACCATTTCCTCTCTCAAACATAACTGCCGTCATCTCTCCTCTCACACAAACCCTAACTGCCATCATCATCTCTTTCGGAAAGTTACAGCAAATCTGTAAAATGAATCTTTAGAACCAAGCAGACTTCTAATCATATCAACCTTTCTTATATTATCTAATGGCTACTTTAAAGATTCTTCTTTGCCATCTCCTCTTTTTTCATTTGAATATAAAATTTTTCATGGTTGATCTTTAAGAACATGCTTGGGAGGCTTTTATTCAAATGAAATGGTCGGTGAAAGCTTTCCCAAGATTGGAAGGTTAGTTTGTGTTATATAATTTTATAAATGAATCGTGTCCATCTTTCACTTTTACCCGTATCTTTATATTATTTAGTATCAATTTCCATTTATCTAATCCATTGATTTTCTTCAGTTTAGAGGAATCGGAAGAAACAAAAACCAAATATTGGTTTAGGTGAAGACTGATGAGACAAGCCAAGTTGATTGGAATGATTTTTTCCGTATAAAATATACAAGTAATTTACATTATCTTTGTTCGATGCTAAAGAACTATGAATATTGTTTGATAATAGGCATACATATTTGACGTTTTCATTTAGAAAATGAAAGTTGATTCTACACTAGAGAAGTTGATTATCTGTATTTTTTTGAATGATTCTACACTAGAAAAAACCTATTATTCAAACTTGAATTTAATCATTGACTTTTCAAGTCAAACTTGAATGTAACCGCTGATGCGTTCTAGTTAAGATGGTCACATAATCTTTTTAAATGTTTACAGAGTTGATTTAAAGCAATTGAGTTTTGACGGTGCCATTTAACAATAAAGTGCTTGTCGAGTTTTATTCATCTTTACAGTTTTTTATTTTTTATTTTGTAGGTCTTATAGCGAATGTTGTTGGTTTGGTATCGTGAGTTTTTTGGTTTGCGAATGGTGGAATAGGCAACGGTTCAAATCTTACTTTTTATTGCTCTTATTGTCTCAGTGTGCACATGTGTTTTTGAGTGTGCATATGTGTTTTTATAGTTGTGAATTTGAAACCTTCTATGCATATGTGTTTTTACAGTTTCATGAACTTGTTTCTTTTGTTGTTATAAAAGGATTATGCATATATTTTTTGTTAGTTGTTATGATTAAATAATTCCTCTATTATTTGTTTGTGATTACAGGTTCGAGTATAATGAGCAATATGAAGAATGCACATACGTATATAATGGCATATGGACGAACTCAACTGCACATATGCATACAAAGAGATCGAGAGTGGTCAATGAGTAAAAACACATGTGCACAAGGATTAAAAACACATGTGTAGATTTTATGGGTTTTTGGACAAGACGAGGAATACATGTGCATGACTAAAAGATGAACAAACTATTAAAGACATTGTATTATGTACTTGTGCACGCCTCATATATTTGTAATAAAACATATCTATGTATTATTTAATAAAGTTTTGTTGTTTGTATAAAATTGCCTAAATGTATTAATAAAGTTTTGTTGTTTGTATACATACTTATGTAATATTGTTTATAGATATATGTGCAAAGACTAAACACCTATGCATACACGAAAAATAAAATTATAACATAATGCAAAACACATGTGCACACAATGTTTAAAAAAAAAAAAAAAAAACTAGAATTACGGGAACTAAAACCGTTTTTTGTAAAAAATAATAATAATAATAATAAATAATCAAATTTAAAAAAAGTAATTTTACCATTATAACCTTTTGAATTAAATAATAAAAAATAATATAAGAAAAAATCTGATTGGTTGATGTTGGTTCTCGCATTTTTCTTGGTTCTGAAAATAACACTTCCCATATATATATATATATATATATATATATATATATATATATATATATATATATATATGTATGTATATAGTGTATCTTTATTTTGAGAACCCTGTTAAGTGCGAGAACTGCAAGAACTCTTTTTTAGCTATTAGATTAGTTGATCAAGGGTCAAAACTTATTGTGCCATTTATGTAAATAAACAAAAGATTGTGTTGGTGTTGTAACTAGAGTAAGGGTAATTATGAGATACCACAACTATATTTTTTTTAAACCGTCCACGATATTAAGATTTGGTTTAACCTAAAAAAAACAAATGTCGCCCTTCTCCAAATCCTCTGCCGCCCACTCAAAAAAAAAAAAAAAAAAAAAAAAAAAAAAAAAAAAAAAAGCCATATCATTGAATCAAACCGTCCATATCATTGAATCAAGGTATGAGTTTTTAAATATTGTTTTTTTGTCCGGAGTTGGTGGATGTTTATGGGATTTTTTTGTTAAAATGGGTTTTGTAATTTGTAGTTTTATGAACTTTTTTAGTTTCTAGATGTAGTTTGAAAATCTGGTATATATGAAAAAAAGTGGGATTTTTGTTTTCAAGATCTGATTTTTTGTATGGAGATATATTCACCATTAATAATAGCAGCCATTTGAGTGATGATGATTTTGGACAAATGGGTATTATGAAATATTAATAAAGATTAAAGATTTAAAGGGAATAACAGCAGTCCAATTTTTCTGGGTTAAACCCAGGCAGCGTAAAAACTGATTGTATGTCCTGTTGTCCTGAGGTTTAAGGTTAATCTGTGGTTAAATATAGTCATTTTTTTTAATTAATCTCGCTTAGGTCAAATCTATTGGACGATTTAAGGAGACAAAACGTACAGAAGGTATCTCCACATCTGATATAATTATGAGAATTGTCAAGGACTATAACAATTACGTGATGCGGAATTTGGACCGTGGCTACTTAAGAAAGGACCTTGGTGTCAGCTATGTGAAGGTATGCTCTTTTTGTAAAGTGTCCTTTGGATATAGGTTAAAGCTCTTTTTGTAAACCCCCTTTGCAAACTTATATGGAACTTATCCACTAGCACCATATGCAAATGACAAAGGATTAATTGATAAGTACACGTGAAATTTAGTGTCACATATTTATATAAAGTGATATATGTTCACTGATATGGTTGAAGATTCCATAAGATCAAATGAAGTTTTGATGGGCAAATCTTTTGGTTGGTTCTAAAAGATAATTTGGCGGGTGACCGTAGTTTTGGTGGTTATATTAACTGAAGAAATAAATATGTGAACATAAAGAAATTTCATGAATCACTTTGTTTATTTAAGTTATTTGCATGGTGAATGCAATGGATGTACGTAGTATCAATTGAATAAATTAAATATTTATGTGTTTGAAATTGCTTTGCTTTCAATATACGATAAGAATTGTACCAATGTTTGAGTCAAAAATTGTTTTTGTTTCGCTTTAATCACGAGGCTTGTTGCATTATATTGTAACGATCTCACAACTGAATTCTTATCGGTGTAAGATCAAATTCAGTTTGTTGTTTGACCCGTGGGTTGCGTTCTGATGATTATAGTTGGAACTAGTACATTTAGAAAGTATACAGAAACCATACACCAAATTCAAATGTTCTGTGATTTTTGTGAATTTGTTTTGCCAAGTGTTTCTAATGACATGCACTAGATGCTCTACCACATCTATTGGAATACATTTTGAAAATTTCTTGACTATCACAATTATAGATAAGATGCAGGTCTGCAATGGTTTTCATATACCCTTCACAATTATAGACTTGATGCTCTACCACATCTATTGGAATACATTTTTAAACATATATGTTTTATGTATAAAAACATATATGTTTACGCATAAAACATATATGTTTTGTGTTTGAATTATAAAACATATATGTTTTGTGTTTGAATTATAAAACATATATGTTTTGTGTTTAGATTATATATGTTTTTTCATACATTAAAAAATCTGTCTCCTGTGTATCTGTGTTTGTTACTTTAAGCTTGTGCATGTGTGTAATGTTATTTTGAGTTTTATTTTAAAAGTATTTAATATTGGCTATTACTTTTTCTAGGCGTGACGTTCTTTGAAGGCGTTGACACATACTGGAAGTACATATATGTCCGTCTTCTGAAACATTAAAAGAATGATGATAACGAGTGTGCACATTTGTCCGTCTTCTGGAACATTGAAAATGAGAGTACACATATGTCCAACTTCTGAACTTTGACAACTACGAGTGTGCATATATGTCCGACTTCTAAAAATGTCGATAACAAGGAGTGTGCACATATATCTGTTTGCGTTAAATATTAAATGTACACACGTGTATAGATCGATTAGATTCATGTATTTCTGCTTCTTAGAAATTTGTATTTAATTGTATATCAATCGACATTGGATTTTATATTTAACATGTATGTTTTTGGTTTCATATAAACTTACTTATCTAGAAAAAATGTATGCACTTCACTATGAAAAACATGTATGTCGAAAAAAACTTCCAAAAACCAAAATAATAAAATTAATTCATAAAAAAACACATATGCACTAAGTCAGTTTTAAAACATGCATGTTCGGAAAAAAGCCAAAAAAAACGCACCCAAAAAAAAAAAAAAAAAAAAGCCAAAAAAATGAAAAAAGGGATTTATTTATTTTTAAAAATCAAAAATAATATAAAATTGACTTTTACTATTATACCCTTTTTGATTAATTAAAAAGGTTTAATAATTCAAAAATACTATTTTGCATTGATATGTTGCACAATATGCATTTCTAGGAGTACATAAAGGGTTCTCGCAGTTCTCGCACTTAACAGGGTTCTCAAAATAAAGGCATCATATATATATATATATATATATAGGGAAGGGATCGGGTGGGTTTTAGCCTTTTAAGTAGGGATGGTGCGGAAATATCACAGTAGCTTTTTTTTTTTTTTTTTAAATTCAAAAAAATCTGAAAAAATTAAAAAAATAAAGAGGATGAAAAATATTTAAGAATCGCTGAAAAAAATTTCAAAAAAAAAATCGTTTTCATGATTAAAGGTATTGTGATATTAAGGTCGATTTTGACTTTTTTACAAAAGTCAAGATCTGATCTTGACAAAGTCAAGATCAGATCTTGACTTTTGTAAAATAGTCAAGATTTGATCTTAATATCACGTAAAGTTTTTTTTTTAAATACAAATTGTTAATATCACACTAACTTTTCTTTGATATCACGTTACTTTTTTTTACTAATATTATTAATATCACCGTTCCTTTTTTAATAAAAAATTGTTAATATCACGGTTTCTTTTTACTATCACAGGAACTTTTTTTCTTTTTTTAATATAATTGTTAATATCACCGTAACTATCATATGGTTTTTTTTAATAAAATTGTTAATACCATAGTAACTATCATATATTTCTTAATATCAAAGTTCATTTTTACATGTAAAAAACTTAATATCACAGTTGGTTTTATAATATCATCATTTTATAATATCACAGTTTCATAATATCACACTAGAACTCATAATATCGCTAATATCACGGTAGGACTCATAATCAAGAAAACAAAAAGTGGTCAGAAAAATCTGAAAAAATAAAAAAATAGAAGAAGATAACAATAGTAATGATCGCTCAAAAGGAAAAAAATCAAAAAAATCGTTTACATAGTCAATTGGTACCGTGAAGTTAGCGAAGATCTTGACTTTTTTACAAAAAGTCAAGATCAGATCTGGAATGGGCGGTCAAGATCTGTCCGTACATCCGCACTAAAAATAAAAATTCGCACATGATCCTCACTCTATATATATATATATATATATATATATATATATATATATATATATATATATATATATATATGGGTTTTTCTAACATGTGCCCCGGGGGCATGTTAAGCACACAAAAGGACGGTGGGACCCACGAAAAAGGACTTCCGGACCCACAAAAATAACATTTTTTAAATAAAATATGTGGGTCCGGATGTCCTTTTTCGTGGGTCCCGCCGTCCTTTTTGTGTGCTTAACATGTGCCCCGGGAGCACATGTTAGAAAAATCATATATATATATATATAGTTGAAAATTTTGTGCATCGAATTTCTTTTGCGCATCAAAATTCGTTTTTTGTGCATTACAAAAAACGTATTAAAACTCAAAATTATAAAAAGTGTTTTCACAAAAGTTTTATGCACCAACATACCCGATCTTGTGGAATTTTTGGAGAATTGTTTTTAAAAAAAAATATTTTTATTTTTTTTACGGATATTTGTCTTTTTATTTTAACTTTACCTTATGTATGTCTATATATATATATATATATAGTATGTATATATGGAAGGGATCCGGTAAGAAGAAAAACTAAAATAAGAAGAATAAGAAGGATTTTTAACCATACATTTCAAATAGAAGGGAGAATTTTAAGGGGAGATGTATCCATTTGTGTAGATGCATCTGAAATGAGTGGTTATTGTTTCTTCTTATCATTCTTATTTTAATTTTTCTTCTCATTTGATCATAACTATATATATATATATATATATATATATATATATATATATATATATATATATATATATATATATATATATATATATATATATATATATATATATAAAATCCGGATCGATTGAGAAGGTTTTCAAAAACGATAGATTTGTAAATTTGATTCATGTTTTTCAATCGTAAAACTCATTTTAATGTGATTAAAATTCAAAATGTGCAAAAAAAAATTTGAATCAATGTTAAAAATCTCTCGATTTTGCGATATATGTAGAATACTGAATCATCTGTACAAATTTAATGAATCATCATCATAACTCGATTTTAACAATGATTTGTGAATCAAATTTATGATTTATAGATTCGATTCATCATAAAATGATGTTTACTTGTGAATCAAATCAAAAACATGAATCAATTTGTTCAAATGAAGATTTCTCAATCTTCTCAAAATAAAAACCTTCTTAATGGAACCGGAGCATATATATATATATATATATATATATATATATATATATATATATATATATATATATATATATATATAGGATAAAGATCAAATAAAAAGACAAATATCCGTAAAAAGATAAAAAGATTTTTTTTTCAAAAAAAGTTCACGAAAAATTCCCAAAAAATCCCACAAGATCGGGTATGATGGTGCATGAAAAAGTTGTGAAAAACTTTTTTCTAAAAGTGGATATTTTTTCCGAAAAAAAATTATGAAAATATACGTTTGCGCATTAAATCTTTTTTTTGTGCATCAAAAATTGGTTTTTGCACCCAACTTCTTTTGACTTTTTTCATCAAAATAACATTGCGCATCAAACTAAAACATGTTAAAAATTTTGTGCATCAAAATTTTTTTGCGCATCAAAATTCGTTTTTTGTGCATTAAAAAAAACGTATCAAAACTCAAAATTATAAAAAATGTTTTCACAAAAGTTTTATGCACCAACATACCCGATCTTGTGGGATTTTTTGGGAATTTTTCGTGAACTTTTTTTGAAAAAAAAATCTTTTTATTCTTTTTACGGATATTTGTCTTTTTATTTTAACTTCACCCTATATATATATATATATATATATATATATATATATATATATATATATATATATATGAGCTTTTTAATAAATATATATGTAATTATAAATATAAGTTGGATATATACACAATTTTGAGCTTTTATAATGATATATATACTATTCCTTTTTCTTTTTTGAGCTATGTTTTCGATCTTATGGCCGACTAATTTACCTGGCTTCAGTATGTCAGAGGCTTAGAATCGAATTCAGCCCTCTCATTTTAAAAAGTTTGCTTGACTACTTCAAAATTGTTTGCAAAAAAATATTTCAAACCTGAGACATCCCACATTATTTTGTTGATAATAAGTCGTAAGCTCTTCGGTCTTCACCAACTTGATCAACCAGAGTGGTTACTTTTTACCAATATTTAAATGATCAATGATGAATGTGGCCATTTCAAACCTTAAAAAAAGGACATTTCGTATAGGTTTATCAAGAATAAAAGTTTTGTAAAACTCAAATATGTGAAAATTCGTATCTAAACTTGCAACTAGATTGTAGTTTAACATTTTAAAATGACGATGCAAAATTCAAGGTAAGTCAAAGACAAAAAGTGTTGCTCTTTCGTAAATCAAGAATTCAAGTTGTTTGAAACAATGGCGCAAAATTCATGATGGTCAAAAACGGGTAAAATACACCACCTTTCTTCTCTAAATTTTGTTACTACCCAATCAATTAAAAGGGTCAATGACCCATTTTATTTTTAGTTATACTAGTTGAGCCCATTAACTTTGAAATGCGAAAGAGATCAAGTCTAGAGATCCTCTTAAGTTTATATTAACATGACCGGTAATATTCTCCCGCAATAAAAAAACAAGGTCCCTCAGTAAGCTCTACTGTAATGTTTGTGAGAGAACATCCAGTCATGTTTATATTTTAAATGTCAATCAATTGTTTATAGTTAGGAACTTAGAATGTGTATGTAAATTACTTTGAATGTATTTCCAGCAGTCTAGCTTCTTTGCTCTAAAGCTTAAAATTGTTTAGTTGGAGCAACTTAATAAGTTGTTACATGACGCGAGAAATTCATGGGCACTCGATTGATACTCGTACTGCATAGCACAAGTGCGATACCAATTTCAATAATTTATGTCACAAATATTACAACTTATCTGTGTAAAGATCATTTTATACCAAGAGAAAACTTGATTAACATAAAATATGGTACTTATTTACATGTTGCACTCTTTAATACAAACTGTCATGTTAGTCCAACAACTGACATTTTGCGATTGACTATGCAACAGAAAGAACCTCTTTTAGGTTCCCTCGGAGTTCTCCACGATCGTAGCCTTGCTATCTATACGCAAATAAAGCATGCATATTACATAAACTCGTACACATATATAACGAAAGCTGTTAAACAGTTTACCTTCGACCATACATGTAAGAACAAGGGCAAGCACAAGAAGATCGTGAGCATAGGAAAGGTCTTCATGTCAAAGTCTTTCAAAATCAAAACTATGATCTATAAACAGAAAGTTGAAAGCACCATGCATGGCTTTTGGTGAATATATACGAGGTGTTAATTAGTTCGGTGTCTTCTTCAACTGATAACGTGCTACTTAAGAAATTTTTGTTAGGTCTGCTCACTGAATATTCCGTGATGATTGTTGAGGTGTTCGTTCAATGTCATCTTCACGATGTAATGACGTTTTGCTTTTGATAGTTATTTAGGTGTACGTATCGTATACTTTAACTTTGAGAAGTCATCTTGACATTCATTCATGCATGTAACACATTTTAAACATGTTTGCTGTACGTGTACTTTGACATTTTTGTTATTTACTTCAAATGGCTTATTAGAGCGTGGGGTTTGGTGGCACACTCAAAGCTCTTTATTTGGATCACACTTGTGCCACATCACTCCAAAACACTCACTTAGGCTGCCTCCAGTAAGGGGATTCAGCCCCCTTACTTTTCACTACCACGTCATCTTTCTCTCTCCAACGACTTTCATACTATTAGGTACGTGCCTCAGTAAGGATGACCAAATTCTTTTTTTTCTCTTTTTTTTAAACATTTTTAACACAAAATAAAATTTCATTAATAATTAAAACGTTACATAATAATTCATTTTCATCATCCGATGATGAATCGGCAATGAATAGCTCGTAAGAATTAAAACTCATAGTGTGTAAATATAGGGTAGGATTTTATTATTATTTTTTTTTATAGAGAATGTGTGAAATATGATTTGTGAGTTTAAGTGTGTTAATATGTTGTGTATTTATAGGGTAGGATTTTTTTTTTTTTTTTTTTTTTTTTTTTTTTTTTTTTTTTTTTTGATATGCAACGACTAGAAATGTTAAATGTTTGTATGTTTGTATGGCTAGAAAGGATTTTTTTTTTTTTTTTGGATATGCAACGGCTAGAAACCAAACATCCTAATTTTCAGGGCATCTTATTAGCAATTTTATTCTCTATTTGGTTTGTTTTTAATAGCGTCCACATTACGAGGCCACACATGGCCTGGGAAAGCCCCTTGGCCGTGTAGCATATACGCATGACTGCATGAGACAACTGTGACTAATGGTTAAGATATAGAATATGACATAAGACAATGGGATACACACGACCAATAAAATAGGAGACGGGCACGACCTGGTACGAGCCAAGGAAATGATAACACCTGTCCTTCTTGTCTGCTCGTTAGATGATCAACACGTATCTTGTTTACAACCATTGATAATCCACACTGGGTTTATCATTAAACTCTAGATACCTCTATAAATAGAAAGTATCACAAACAAAAAATAGATCTTTCTCTTTACACCTTTTACACATTGTTTCACACATTAAACACACTTGGTTCGTCTGAGTGTTGCCTAAGCTTCTTGATTATTTATCATTCCTTTGGTTCTTTACCATCCAATACTGGAAACAGAACAACGTAACCATCTCAACCCAATAGTAGTGTTTATAAAATACCTTGGTATTTATAGTGGGTTTGGGTTGCTTTACCCCTTGGATAATAAGATGCGAAACTCTCTATTATCTAACGGGTCTTAACTTATAACTTGTCGACAAAGGTGTTCATTTTACGACTAGGAGGCCAGGGTGTGCCTCTCACTTCGATCGAGACCTTATTTCTTTTCTCTTTAGTTATATTTATCTTTGTTATGTCCCTTTCGTACTTACCTTATGTCCCTTCCGTACTTACCTTATGTCCCTTCGAGACTTATACCCTATGTGCCTTCTGGACATTATGCATTCCGCCACTTCGGACTTATACCTTAAATCTCGTCCGATCATATGCTCTATGTCCCTTTCGGACTTACAACTTATGTCCGTTCCCGACATATGCTTTGGGATCCTTCCGTACTTATACCTTAAGTTCATTTTGGACATATGCTTTAGGTCCATTATGGGTTTAAATCTTAGGTCCATTCCGGACATATGCTTGAGGTCCTTACCGGACTTGTACCTTAGGTCCATTCCGGACATATGCTTTTAGGTCCATTCTGGACTATATGTCATCAAATATCATCTAGTTTGGGTAGGTACAAGGTCATGTTATGGCTGAACGAATTCATAATCAGTAACATGCCAATAACACACTTGGAATTCTTTGGATGCAAAGGCGTTGGCAAACATGAAGGATCTTGGAGAAATCTCGTACTTTCCTTTTTTGTACCTAGACAAGGACGATCTTTAGAGCCTTAGAGGCATGTGACTAGTAGAGTAGTTGCTCCATGTCGGTCAAACACAAGGCCACAAGGTCACCAGCTTAATCAGTAGTAGTATTCAAGACTCAAGAGTATGAGTTTTTGAGATGCCGTTTTAGCCCGGACAGTTGAATACATATGAAAACTGGCTTCACTCAACTATGAACGATCAATGACACACACAAATAGATTGCACAGAAAAGTATCGGCCACAATAACCAAAAACACAAAATCAACTTGAAGCATGATAGTGATCAGACGAATAATGAAATAAGAACCAAGACACGTAAACTGATGATATTAAAAAGTCGCCACACTTTTTAAGTGTTCAAGTTTCATTAACTAAATTTCACATCTAGAGTATATTTCTGCACTTAGATCATGGTAATAGAAAATCATTTTTACCGTTCCGGACTCCATTTAGACTTAGATTTAGATGATGTAGTAGTAATCGAACTTAAGAGGGGGATTGTGTGATAGAAGAGAGCAAGCAATTTATTAGCAAGTCTGTGAACCCCCCATTGCCTTGAAGATCCACTAGAGACCTCGCTCTTTCACCAACATTGATTGACTGACCAGGACTTGAGCTATGGTGCTTTGACTTTGACCCCTCACATAATAAGGACTCCTTAGTTTCTTCATGTTGCTTTTGACGACGAACTTCATTGTGTCGTGCTAAACCCCTTCGACAACTTCTTTTTGCATCATCAAATTAGCTTACCTCATGAAACCTAAATGCAAAAAAGTCAACATACTGGTCTGGTAATTAGTCGTAACAAGTTTGAATTCATTGAGTAGTTTTCGTCTATGGGTCAAAATGGGTCGGGTTGACCTACTAAAAAAATTCATTTTTATTTTTTATCTTTAAAAAGGCATTTATATTATATACAAAGCTTAGTTGCATTTTATAAGTTGGATCAATTATCAAGGAATATTTACCACCCAGTGTATACCGATTTCACAGTTTGTCAAAGGTTCAAAAACAAATAGAACAAAGATATCTTGGAAAACCGAAAACTCAAGAAGAGATTATAACCTAAGAGGGTGTCTAACATTGCTAGTTTAAAGTGCCTAAACCGAACCGAACCAATCATATTCGATTCGGTTCGGTTTCGGTTTAGGTTTTTATGATTTTCGGTTTTGTCGGTTCGAGTCGGTTTTGAACCGATGCTCAACCCTATCTAGAATTGTTTAGTGTGTGAGAGTGGCGAATTTAGCAAAAGAGGAAGAAGTGAGTGCTCATTTTGGAGTGAATCTTTGCTAAGAAATTATGTCATAATTAATAATTAAAGCGCTAATTTCCAAACTAGGCCAAAAAGTCAACCATGGTCCCTTTTGTGGTAACTTTCATGTGCCTTTTCCCATTTTGGTCATGCTCGACTGCTCGACTCCCTTAATTTTATGCCACGTGTCCATACAAGTACAAAAGTTAGGTGGGAATAATTTATTGCCTTTTGCTTAAATGACCAATATACCCTTAAATCCACCTATAAATGCACTTCACTTATTTTTTTTTCTCTCTCCTTAAATCTGGATCTCTTATCTTATAGCAGAAAGAGATATTTTGAAGCTCAGATAAGATCCGACAATAAGATCTTGAATACACTTCCTCTCATTCTTTTTATCTTTATCTTCCTCTCATTTTTACCTGGTGATTTAAACCCAGCTTCCTCTCATTCTCTCTTCCTCACAAAAGTTTAGAAACAAAGCAAAAAGCATGACAGGGGGAGGGTCTTCGTTAGCCTGCAACGCGTGCAACACAGAATTACTGCAGATAAGATCCGGCAACTTTACCGGCGATAAGATAAGATCCGGCAACTTATCCACAATATATATCACTCCATTCTGAGCTTCAAGATCTTTTCAAAGATCTAAGGTAGGTTCTTGGATGATGTTCATTTTGAGTTGGAATGAAAATAAGAAAGTGTGAGACAAGCTTGTCTTTGCGCTTTCTTAATATTTTCCGATATTTGAGATGGAGCAAAGCTTCACAAAGATCGATGATGTTAAATCTCTTGTGGGTTTTCTGTTTGAACGAAGCTTAGATTACATGAGATAAACTGAGATCTATTGTTATTTTCCTTTTTTTTTTGTTTCGTTAATTTTCTGTTTTGAGTTTTGATAGATTAGATGAACAGAAAATTAATTTTGATAGATTAGATGAACGGAGCTTAGATTAATTTTCTGTTTTGAGTTTTGATAGATTGTACTCGTTTTGAGTTTTGGTAGTTTACTCGTTTTGAGTTTTGATATATGGTTCCTGTTTTTTTTTCCCGATTTAACGATGGGACCTTTATGTGAGTGGATTCGATTTGGTATAACATTGTGAGTGGATTCGGTTTGGTATAACAGAAAGAGATAGTTGTTTTTTTTCTTTTTTTTTTCCCCTTGGATATTGCTGCCATCTGGTAAAAAAAGAGACCATTTTTTTGTGATTGTAGTCGGAGGGGTGGTTGAGCAGGGGTGGTAGAGCAGGGGTGGTTGAGCAGTGGTGGTTGAGCAGGGGTGGTTGAGCAGGGGTGGTTGGCCGAAATCTGTTATGAAGGTGGCCGGAATCTGGGATTGAAAGAGAGAGAATAAGAAGATGAGGGTGGGTATTTATATATGTGATTAAGGGTATATTGGTCATTTAAGCAAAAGGCAATAAATTATTCCCACCTAACTTTTGTACTTGTATGGACACGTGGCATAAAATTAAGGGAGTCGAGCAGTCGAGCATGACCAAAATGGGAAAAGGCACATGAAAGTGACCACAAAAAGGATCATGGTTGACTTTTTGGCCTGGTTTGGGAATTAGCTCTTAATATTATTAGTCTAGGTTGAATACCCCTCAGGTAAATGTGCTTTATTGCTAGTGATTTTATATTTTAACAATTAAAGTTCATGAGTTATGATTTGATGATGTTGGGTAATTGTATTTTGATATGAAATTAGAAATTGAGGAGTTTTGTTAATGGATAACAATTGATGATGGTATATGGGTTATGAAACACCTTGGTATAGATTAACTCATGAAAGAACCCTAGTTATATAATGTTTATGTTTGTATGCTAAATATGAAATGATGATGATATAAGAAGGAAGAGTTAAAGATTGGTGTTTTGTTATAAGCTAGTTGTGGTTTGAGGTAAGTATTTGGTTATAACATAGTTTTAGCTTTATCATATTTTCTTATATGGTAATGGTTTGTGTTTGTTAGCTTTATCAAATTTGCTACATGGTAATGGTGAATGATAGGATATAGGGTGTGTTAACTAGTTTTGGATCCATTACTAGGTATAGCTTAGTTAGTCGATGGGCTAACTACGGGATAAGGTTCAACCATTTGCGTTGATCGTGTTTAGGCCGTCTATGTTGCCGTGAGGCAAGCGCCCCTATATCGTTAGCTTAGCTAGTTTTAGGATATAGGGTGTGTTAACTAGTTTTGGATCCTAACTCATGTCTACTAATTTATATCCATAAAACCAACTGTAACACCACCACAGCACCACCACCTCGTCTTTTCTTCTTTCTCTTTTTGTTAGTAAGCTGAGACAACTCAAAACTATCTTATTAATCTTTTGCTCAAAATTCGATTATAAAAGATGTGTTATTGTTTTCGTGGATGAAAACTAAATTAAAAAAATTTTGAATCTAATTTCGTGTGATAAAATCTGCTGCAAAGAGGTCTTTGTTTGTAACGGTATGTATTCGGGTCCGGTAAAACCCGATCGGGTCGGATTTGGACCATTTCATTTCGGTTCTGTTTGGATTAATTGATTTTGTGTTGCTCTTGAAGATTGATGTTGTAATAATTTGGCCTCGGTTTGGTTAGTGACTCGACTAGGGTCACGGGTGGTTTTGTGTTCCTTTATTGAGTTGGTCTTAGTCTCGGTTTATTTTTGGATCTACTTGTTCGATCGATTTTTAATCAGATGAGTGTGAAGATAAATATGTTCGATTTTTATTAGGTGAGCATGGATCATGTTTGTGTCTCGTTCGATTAGAATTCAGTCACAAAACCAAAAGGGTGGTTGTAGTTGCGTGCTTGTTTGGTCTCGGTTCAGCCACACTCATGTAGGGTTACCACTGGGTTCTCATTTGAAAACATATATTATTTGGGAATATATTAGCTACATTTAATTGTAGCCAATTGGCTACAATTTTGTGCTAAAAATGTGGGTCCCTGATTATTTTTGTGGGTCCTGATTTTTTTCTGTGCATCCCTGAATCGTTGATATTGTATTTTTTATGAAGGATTGTAGCCAATTAGTTACAAAAATTGTTGACAACCTATCCCCATATTATTTACTTATTATGTACACAAATGCTTGAATCATATACATGAGTGAAAAATTAGAATTGGGGGTTGAATAACTTGACTTATTAAAATTTTGTTTTAAAACTTTAAGATCGAGTTTTGTCAATCTAGTTTTGACCTATTAGATATTGATAATAGAAAAGCATATAAAGCTAAACTACGAGCAAGTGGTACAACTCAAATATGTGAAAATTCGTATCTAAACTTGCAACTAGATTGTAGTTGAACATTTTAAAATGAAGATGCAAAATTCAAGGTAAGTCAAAGACAAAAAGTGTTGCTCTTTCGTAAATCAAGAATTCAAGTTGTTTGAAACAATGGCGCAAAATTCATGATGGTCAAAAACGGGTAAAATACGCCACCTTTCTTCTCTAAATTTTTTGTTACTCGTACTAAATTTATGGACCCAACCAATTAAGAGGGCCAATGACCCATTTTATTTTTGGTACCTATTGTTTTGGTTTTTAGTTATCCTAGCTGAGCCCATTAACTTTGAAGGTGTAGTTAAGCCTAGAGGTGCACGTTTCAGTTTTATTTTGAAACCGAACCGGTTTTAAAAACCGGTTTCGGTTTTAGTCAAATAATCAAAAACCGGTTTTATGTAAAATCGGTTCGGTTTGAAACCGGTTTTGAGAGGAAAAATATTCGGTTTAAACCGGTTTACCAAGAACCGCTTCGGTTCAAACCGGTCGATCATAAATACTATAACCGGTTACAAAACCGCCGGTTCGGTTCTTCTATAACCGGTTTTCCCAAAACCGGTTTTTTGGAAAACCGGTTTTCGGTTTATTGTCCGGTTCGGTAAGTGCCTAACTATCGATTAAAGTGCAATGCAAAAGTGACTAAATCTAAGTATCAAGTGTACCGTTTTGATTGAAAAAAATATTCTGAACGCAATGGCGTAATTTTCGTGAGCTGAATCGATCGTTATCGAGCGGAAACGAGTCCCGAATATAATATTTACAAAAGATAGCAAAAAATGCAAGGTTGGTCCCTGTACTTAATTTTACCCCGCCGCCCCTTGAACTTTCAGAATTTACACAATTGGTTCTTTTGGTATTTTCACTATAAATACTAAAGGTTAATTTCATTTTCATGAAACCCCAATCTCATCTCACTTCTCTCACTCCAACTACCAGTCGTCACTTTTCCGGCAACTATCTCCGACCACCACCACCTTGCCACCGTTCCAACCAACATCAAGAGGAGATCAATGATTCGTTTGTTAACGGGTTTAGAGCGAACGGTTAGCACTAAGGTTCGTTTTCCTTGTTTGGATCGTGTAAGTAAGGGTGAGCATTCCGACCGAACGGACCGGACCGACCGAAGGACCGACCGGACCGGTCCGGACCGAGACCGGACCGACCACATTCGGCCCGGTCTCGGTCTAGGGTTTATGCCGAAGTCGGTTTTCGGTCCGGTCCGGTCTTGGCCTGTCCGGTCCGGTTTTGAGACCATGCACAGCCCTACGTGTAAGTGTTGGAATTATATAACATGACAATCATATATAAAACACATAAACATCAAAGATACATGCGGAAGAGTATATGAACGAATTAATGAATAACTAATTAACGTAAACATAAAGTATGCATACCTTTTTTATTCTAACCCAACAAGAATCAATTCCTTAAACTAGCAAGTGGATGAACCCTAATTAGGGTTTATAAGGATTATGTGAATGACCCCTTACCGTTTTGTAATTCAATCCAAGATACTAACACTAGTGTGTTAGTACAAGGTTCTTGTACACACGTACTATAACAAATTAAAGTAATGCTAGTTTTAAGAACACGAAAAATATTGTTTAGGAAAAACAAGTGGATCGACACCCTAAGGAGGTGTACGATCGGTTTGGGACAAGAAAAACACACAAAACAATTTTAGGTTTTAGTTTAGGAGGACAAGAGTTATGATACAAAGACCCTAGGCCTTGTATATATACCCAAAGAAACTTAGAGTCCAAGTTAGACTTGGATTGGGTTTAGGAAACCCCTTGGCCAATCGTATGGAGTAATCCCCAAGGTTTCTAGAACCTTCTCGATCTCTAATTTCACATCTAGTCATTCCTTTTAACATTTAACGATCGTTAGTCCATTACGTTTAATTAACTTAACGTTCATTACATTTTTCGTGTAAATAATAAATAAATACAACATTTTATATTGAATTATTAACTTTAATTCTCATACGCAAAGTGTACAATCCTGTGGCCTCGAGTTCAATCCTAACTCACGTCTACTAATTTATATCCATAAAACCAACAGTAACACCACCACAGCACCACCACCTCGTCTTTTCTTCTTTCTCTTTTTGTTAGTAAGCTGAGACAACTCAAAACTATCTTATTAACCTTTTGCTCAAAATTCGATTATAAAAGATGTGTTATTGTTTTCGTGGATGAAAACTAAATTAAAAACCTTTAGAATCTAATTTCGTGTGATAAAATCTGCTGCAAAGAGGTGTTTGTTTGTAACGGTATGTATTCGGGTCCGGTAAAACCCGACCGGGTCGGATTTGATCCATTTCATTTCGGTTCTGTTTGGATTAATTGATTTTGTGTTGCTCTTGATGATTGATGTTGTAATAATTTGGCCTCGGTTTGGTTAGTGACTCGACTAGGGTCACGGGTGGTTTTGTGTTCCTTTATTGAGTTGGTCTTAGTCTCGGTTTATTTTTGGATCTACTTGTTCGATCGACTTTTAATCAGATGAGTGTGAAGATAAATATGTTTGATTTCTATTAGGTGAGCATGGATCATGTTTGTGTCTCGTTCGATTTGAATTCAGTCACAAAACCAAAAGGGTGGTTGTAGTTGCATGCTTGTTTGGTCTCGGTTCAGCCACACTCATGTAGGGTTACCACTGGGTTCTCATTTGAAAACATATACGGAGTATTGTTTACTTATTACATACTTGATTACCTTATTATGTACACAATGCTTGAATGTATTTACAGCAGTCTAGCTTCTTTGCTCTAAAGCTTAAAATTGTTTAGTTCAAGCGGACTTAATAAGTTGTTACATGACGCAAAAAATTCACGGGCACTCGATCGATTGACTATGCAAAGAACCTTTTTTATCTTTATCGCCAGGGACACAGGAGGTTCCCTCTGAGCTCTCCACGATCGTAGCCTTGCTATCTATACGCATATAAAGCATGCATATTACATAAACTCATACACATATATAACGAAAGCTGTTAAACAAATAAACAGTTTACCTTCGACCATAGATGTAAGAACAAGGACAAGCACAAGAAGAGTGAGCATTGGAAAGATCTTCATGTCAAAGTCTTTTGAAAACAAAACTATGATCTATACACCATGCATGCATTTTGGTGAATATATACGAGGTGTTAGTTCGGTGTCTTCTTCAACTGATAATTACGTGCTACTTAAGAGATATTTGTTAGGTCTGCTCACTGAATATTCCATGGTGATTGTTGAGGTGGTCGTTCAATGTCATCTTCATGATATAATGACGTTTTGGTTTTGATTGTTATTTTGGTGTACGTATCGTATACTTAAACTTCGAGAAGTCATTGTGACATCGATCACTGATGCATGTAACACATTTTAACCATGTTTGCTATGTACTGTGAGCCCCATAGTTATGTTTGTGAAAGAAAATTACAAGTCATCTTCATACAGACTTTAAAATATCTCAATCCATTGTTTATAGTTAGAACTTAGAATGTGTACGTAAATTACTTTGAATGTATTTCCAGCAGTCTAGCTTCTTTGTTCTAAAGATTAAAATTGTTTAGTTCAAGCGGACTTAATAAGTTGTTACATGACGCAAAAAATTCACGGGCACTCGATCGATACTCGTACTGAATAGCGCAAGTGCGCTACCAATTTGAATAATTATGTCACAAATATTACAACTTAGATCTGTGTAAAGATCATTTTATACCAAGAGACAACTTTATTAACATAAAATATGGTACTTATTTACATGTTGCACTTTTCATAACAAACTGTCAACTTAGGCCAACAACTGACAATTTTGCGATCGACTATGCAACAGAAAGAACCTATATTTTCTTTATCGCCAGTGACACAGGAGGTTCCCTTTGAGTTCTCCACGATCGTAGCCTTGCTATCTATACGCAAATAAAGCATGCATATTAAACAAACTCATACACATATATAACGAAAGCTGTTAAACAGTTTACCTTCGACCATAGATGTAAGAACAAGGACAAGCACAAGAAGAGTGAGCATTGGAAAGATCTTCATGTCAAAGTCTTTTGAAAACAAAACTATGATCTATACACCATGCATGGATTTTGGTGAATATATACGAGGTGTTAGTTCGGTGTCTTCTTCAACTGATAATTACGTGCTACTTAAGAGATATTTGTTAGGTCTGCTCACTGAATATTCCATGGTGATTGTTGAGGTGGTCGTTCAATGTCATCTTCATGATATAATGACGTTTTGGTTTTGATAGTTATTTTGGTGTACGTATCGTATACTTAAACTTCGAGAAGTCATTGTGACATTCACTGATGCATGTAATACATTTTAACCATGTTTGCTATGTACTGTGAGGTACAAAGAAATGAAAATTGCATTACCACAAGTCCACAACTCCACAAGACTTTTTAAGCATTTTTTTTCACGGACGTATGTAATTCATACCCTGTATAACTTTTTATGTTACTTCTTTATTTCACGCCAGCTTTGGGCCCTGCAAGGTCACCAGCTTAATCAGCGTAGTAGTATTCAAGACTCAAGAGTTTGAGTTTTTGAGATGCCGTTTTAGTTACGGATCTTTGAATACATATGAAAATTGGCCACACTCAACTATGAACGATCAGCCACAATAACCAAAAAGGCAAAATCAACTTGAAGCATGATAGTAATCAGATGAATAATGAAATATAGTAAGACTTAAGACATGTAAACTGATAATATTAAAAACTCAACGCACTTTTAAGCCTCCACGTTTTCTTTAATAATGAACAAGTAGGGTTGGATCAGTTGGAAAACCGCTTGCCTCCCAACCGAGAGGTCAGGGGTAAGATCCTCACTCCCTACAAAAGGCCGGAGGTCCTTTCTACCTTTGGTAGAACTGGAAGCAGCCTCTCTACCTTAGGTAGGGGTAAGGCTGTCTACATCTTAACCTCCCCCGAACACCGGAAACGGTATTGCGTACCCATAACCCGTGGAAGACGGCATTGGGAGTTACTTTTTTTTTTTTTTTTTTCTTTAATAGTGATTCTACCTGAAATAGAGTTCATTAACTACATTTCACATCTAGAGTATAATTTTGCACTTGGATCTCAAAATCATTTTTACCTTTCCGGACCTCATATAATCTGTGAACCCCCCCTTTGCCTTGAAGATCCACTAGAGACCTCGCTCTTTCACCAACTTGGACTGACTGACCAGGACTTGAGCTATGGTGCTGTGACTTTGACCCCTCACATAATAAGGACTCCTTAGTTTCTTCATGTTGCTTTTGACGACGAACTTCATTGTGTCGTGCTAAACCCCTTCGACAACTCCTTTTTGCATCATCAAATTCGCTTACCTCGTGAAACCTAAATGCAAAAAGTCAACAGACAGGTCTGGTAATTAGTTGTAACAAGATTGAGTTTTTTTTTAGTAAAGATGAGTAATCCTGCACCCTGGTAAATATATTAACCAGATAAATGTTTAAGTACAATGTATATGAGTGAAATCCCATATATCAGCCCGTTACATAGGCATAGAGCTTACATAACACGATACTTCCAATTTTCTAAACAAGAAAACAAACCACTACTCAAATGATAACATATGACACAACGAAATAAGCTTATTTCCTAGGACCTTGAAACTTTGTGCCATACATGGCATTAATGGCATCCAAATTCCCAGGAAGATCACGAACCTGTTTCGCATAGTCATCGAAGTCATATTCATCATACTCATCTTCAAACTCATGGCCACCACCAAATATATTAGCAGACTCATCAAATGGGTTAGCAACAACCTCATCTTCAGAATCAGACACCTCAATCTCTCCCACTTTAGAAAAAGGGTTAGCTCTCTTAGTAGAAGAGGTAGACGGAATAGGTTGACCATCATCATCCACAAGAGTAGCTTTCCTATCAATAAGAAGTTTTTCAAGCTTACCAATTTTCTCAACTATGGGAGTAGAACCAACATCCATTGTTCCCATTGAATCACTCACAAGCAGTACATGTGATGTAGAACCAGTCTTAATCAACTCATCCTCATTAACCTCCATTGTACGACCAATATCCACATCAGTATCAACACGAGATTCCTGCCCCCGAGAGCCATCCATACCTGCTTCC
Organism: Chrysanthemum seticuspe; assembly: GCA_019973895.1. Classification (NCBI taxonomy): domain Eukaryota; kingdom Viridiplantae; phylum Streptophyta; class Magnoliopsida; order Asterales; family Asteraceae; genus Chrysanthemum; species Chrysanthemum seticuspe. The sequence continues at coordinate 30,399,232 of BPTQ01000006.1, forward strand.
TTAGTACAACCGGTAGAATTCCCAATCTTCACCTCATCAGTAGTAGAATCAACCACAGGACTTTGAATGCCCGTGTCTTCATGCACCTCAAGTGTCCCAAAAGAGTTAGAAGTAGTAACAGGAGTACCTGTAGCATTAACACTAGCAACGTCCGGTGTCTTCTTCTTTGGGACATAAACCTGCTTCCTAGGAGCAAATTTAGGACCCTTACCCATATTAATACCGCTAGACAACTTCGGACCTTGGGGTTTGGCTTTCCGATTCTGCACCACCTTAAACCCATCATCATTCACATCCAAGGTCGAGGTGTGAGCATCAGCATGATGCTCCTTAGGAGACTTAGGACAACAAGCATTTTCATGCCCAAACACTTTACATTCCAAGCAATGTAGAGGTTTCCATTCATATTCAACCTTGATACTAGCCGTAGTAAAACCACTATCATCCTTCTTAGGGATCGCCATAGTTACCACATGTTTAAGATCAGCTTCCGATGATAACTCAACAAGAGCACGAGCAAAACTAATACGACCCCATGAGTCAACGCACATAGAGCTAGTGAATGCATCTAACATGATCAGCTTACCCACCTGAGTAGCAATAAGGCTCAACCCGTCTTCCGAATATGCAAGTAACGGCACATTATGCAATTTAATCCACACTGGCACTTTGGTAACCTCACTTTTAGACAATAGCACGTCAGGAGTTCATTTAGTGAGAATGATAGGAGAATTACGAATTGTCCAAGGTCCTCGTTGAAGAACATTCTCAACACCCTCTTTAGAATCAAATTTAAAGAGAAACACACCATCATCATTCTTCATAAGTTTCTTTAATCCAAACTTACCCCATGTATTGGTGACATAATTCTGGACCAACGGAAATACAATATTCTTGCCGACAAAGAAGCCAACAAGAGTATTATCATAGCGGTTAAACACACCCTCCATAGCAGCCTTAGGAAGAACCGTATCATGATTATCAATTCGATTCTCATTCACCAATGAACGGAAGTTAACTTTCCTAGATACACGTTCCGAGTTTAACACATTAGCAAACGACCTGACATCGTTGTGTATACTATCACTCACATTAAGACCAGAAGTAGAATTATTCTTACCATCCTTCGAAGCAACATCCGGACCACCAGCATTAGTTTCAAAATTACCGTTACCCGAATCAGAAGTCAAAGGACCATCACGAGTATAAGGGTGACTCGAAGTAGCAACATTCACCACCTTGGAAGGTGCATTAGTGCTCGACTCCAAACCCCCAACATTCATATCAATTCGACTTGTATTTTCCAGATTTGCATCACCCCAAACAGAATTAAACGTACCATCATAATCACTAGGGCTGCGAACAACCCTAGCAGCTTTGCGCAAGTCAGGACCAGCAGCAGAATCAATTCCATGCTCTCCTTGAAGACGTTTAAGCCTAGCCTCCAATGCCTGAATGTCCAGCGATTCATACGGATTAGGTTCCTTAAGTGACCCAACTTGATCGGCCAAGTTGATGGCTGGAATAGCAGCTTTCTTCGACGAACATTCCTTGTTGAAAAACCCTTTCTCCATAACACGAAACCCCACACACAATCACACAAACCCACGTAAATATGACAAAACCCAGCAGCACCATAAAACGAACAAAATAAAAAGAGAAAACCCTAACAGAATGTTAGGGTTTAAGCGATAATCCCACAAAGACTAACCAGGCTCCATGTTGTGATGATACACACAATCAATTAATCTTGTATATAATACCAAGTGAAAGAATAAATACCAGAAAAAAAAACGAAACCCTAACAAAAACGATTGTTTAGAACCCTAACTCCTAAGCGATCACACAAATCTGAAACAATTAAGCAAACCACATAAGTAATTGCATAAGAATAACAGATTAGAGCAAAAGATTAAGAGAATAGAGCTGAATAGATCGATGTTTGGAGTTTAGTAAGGGTATCGTTTTTCTTTTTAGTCGCCAGAGAGAAAGTGTCGACTTAGGGTTTGGGTTACGTATTGTATATGGGTCAAAATGGGTCGGGTTGACCTACTAATAAAACTTGCTTCTATTTTTTATCCTTAAAAAGGCATCTATATTATATACAAAGCTTAGTTGCATTTTATAAGTTGGATCAATTATCAAGGAATATTTACCACCCGGTGTATACCAATTTCACTGTTTGTCAAAGGTTCAGAAAGAAATAGAACAAAGATATCTAGGAAAACCGAAAACTCAAGAAGAGATTATAGCCTAAGAGGGTGTTTAAGATTGCTAGTTTAAAGTGCCTAAATATAAAGTAGTCGTTAAGTGCTTACGTTAGAGTAAATAAAGGCAAATAGGCGGGTATATTCAAACATTTAGAAGTTTATACGAGTTGAATAATACTCTACTACATTAAACGTACAAAGGTATCTCAACTTAGATGGTTACTGGGATTGCTTAGCTTTTCACGTTATGATTCTGCTTATACATAAGAGCACTCCCATCCATAACACCATAACACCAATAACACCGTCCACGTCAGCGTCACATCCAGGGGCGGTACCACAATGGGGGCAGTGTGCCCAACTGCCCCCACAAAGTTTACTCGAGTAATGCCGGTTAATCAGAAAATTTCATTTTGCCTCCATAAATGGGTAAATAGTATAACTGTGAAAATTTATCCAATAGTTGCACCATAGTCAAGTGGTTAAGGACACTTGCACTTTTGTGGAGATATAATGTTCGATTCTTGTGCTACTTTTTAGTTTTGTGAATTTTTGTTATCCAACTTTTTATTTTTGAACTACTGGTGTTAATATCGATCAGAAAAGCAAGTATACGCTAACTATTGTGCATATCATCATCAATTCTTAGTATTGGTTCTCCCATGCAGATAAATACCAAGGTAAGTCAAAGACAAAAAGTGTTGCTCTTTCGTAAATCAAGAATTCAATTTGTTTGAAACAATGGCGCAAAATTCATGATGGTCAAAAACGGGTGAAGTACGCCACCTTTCTTCTCTAAATTTTTTGTTACTCGTACTAAATTTATGGACCCAACCAATTAAGAGGGCCAATGACCCATTTTATTTTTGGTACCTATTGTTTTGGTTTTTAGTTATTCTAGCTGAGCCCATTAACTTTGAAGGTGTAGTTAAGCCTAGAGGTGCACGTTTCAGTTTTATTTTGAAACCGAACCGGTTTTAAAAACCGGTTTCGGTTTTAGTCAAATAATCAAAAACCGGTTTTATGTAAAATCGGTTCGGTTTGAAACCGGTTTTGAGAGGAAAAATATTCGGTTTAAACCGGTTTACCAAGAACCGCTTCGGTTCAAACCGGTCGATCATAAATACTATAACCGGTTACAAAACCGCCGGTTCGGTTCTTCTATAACCGGTTTTCCCAAAACCGGTTTTTTGGAAAACCGGTTTTCGGTTTATTGTCCGGTTCGGTAAGTGCCTAACTATCGATTAAAGTGCAATGCAAAAGTGACTAAATCTAAGTATCAAGTGTACCGTTTTGATTGAAAAAAATATTCTGAACGCAATGGCGTAATTTTCGTGAGCTGAATCGATCGTTATCGAGCGGAAACGAGTCCCGAATATAATATTTACAAAAGATAGCAAAAAATGCAAGGTTGGTCCCTGTACTTAATTTTACCCCGCCGCCCCTTGAACTTTCAGAATTTACACAATTGGTTCTTGTGGTATTTTCACTATAAATACTAAAGGTTAATTTCATTTTCATGAAACCCCAATCTCATCTCACTTCTCTCACTCAAACTACCAGTCGTCACTTTTCCGGCAACTATCTCCGACCACCACCACCTTGCCACCGTTCCAACCAACATCAAGAGGAGATCAATGATTCGTTTGTTAACGGGTTTAGAGCGAACGGTTAGCACTAAGGTTCGTTTTCCTTGTTTGGATCGTGTAAGTAAGGGTGAGCATTCCGACCGAACGGACCGGACCGACCGAAGGACCGACCGGACCGGTCCGGACCGAGACCGGACCGACCACATTCGGTCCGGTCTCGGTCTAGGGTTTATGCCCAAGTCGGTTTTCGGTCCGGTCCGGTCTTGGCCTGTCCGGTCCGGTTTTGAGACCATGCACAGCCCTACGTGTAAGTGTTGGAATTATATAACATGACAATCATATATAAAACACATAAACATCAAAGATACATGCGGAAGAGTATATGAACGAATTAATGAAAAACTAATTAACATAAACATAAAGTATGCATACCTTTTTTATTCTAACCCAACAAGAATCAATTCCTTAAACTAGCAAGTGGATGAACCCTAATTAGGGTTTATAAGGATTATGTGAATGACCCCTTACCGTTTTGTAATTCAATCCAAGATACTAACACTCGTGTGTTAGTACCACGTTCTTGTACACACGTACTATAACAAATTAAAGTAATGCTAGTTTTAAGAACACGAAAAATATTGTTTAGGAAAAACAAGTGGATCGACACCCTAAGGAGGTGTACGATCGGTTTGGGACAAGAAAAACACACAAAACAATTTTAGGTTTTAGTTTAGGAGGACAAGAGTTATGATACAAAGACCCTAGGCCTTGTATATATACCCAAAGAAACTTAGAGTCCAAGTTAGACTTGGATTGGGTTTAGGAAACCCCTTGGCCAATCGTATGGAGTAATCCCCAAGGTTTCTAGAACCTTCTCGATCTCTAATTTCACATCTAGTCATTCCTTTTAACATTTAACGATCGTTAGTCCATTACGTTTAATTAACTTAACGTTCATTACATTTTTCGTGTAAATAATAAATAAATACAACATTTTATATTGAATTATTAACTTTAATTCTCATACGCAAAGTGTACAATCCCGTGGCCTCGAGTTCAATCCTAACTCACGTCTACTAATTTATATCCATAAAACCAACAGTAACACCACCACACCACCACCACCTCGTCTTTTCTTCTTTCTCTTTTTGTTAGTAAGCTGAGACAACTCAAAACTATCTTATTAACCTTTTGCTCAAAATTCAATTATAAAAGATGTGTTATTGTTTTCGTGGATGAAAACTAAATTAAAAACCTTTAGAATCTAATTTCGTGTGATAAAATCTGCTGCAAAGAGGTGTTTGTTTGTAACGGTATGTATTCGGGTCCGGTAAAACCCGACCGGGTCGGATTTGATCCATTTCATTTCGGTTCTGTTTGGATTAATTGATTTTGTGTTGCTCTTGATGATTGATGTTGTAATAATTTGGCCTCGGTTTGGTTAGTGACTCGACTAGGGTCACGGGTGGTTTTGTGTTCCTTTATTGAGTTGGTCTTAGTCTCGGTTTATTTTTGGATCCACTTGTTCGATCGACTTTTAATCAGATGAGTGTGAAGATAAATATGTTTGATTTTTATTAGGTGAGCATGGATCATGTTTGTGTCTCGTTCGATTCGAATTCAGTCACAAAACCAAAAGGGTGGTTGTAGTTGCATGCTTGTTTGGTCTCGGTTCAGCCACACTCATGTAGGGTTACCACTGGGTTCTCATTTGAAAACATATACGGAGTATTGTTTACTTATTACATACTTGATTACCTTATTATGTACACAATACTTGAATGTATTTCCAGCAGTCTAGCTTCTTTGCTCTAAAGCTTAAAATTGTTTAGTTCAAGCGGACTTAATAAGTTGTTACATGACGCAAAAAATTCACGGGCACTCGATCGATACTCGTACTGCATAGCGCAAGTGCGCTACCAATTTGAATAATTATGTCACAAATATTACAACTTAGATCTGTGTAAAGATCATTTTATACCAAGAGACAACTTGATTAACATAAATTATGGTACTTATTTACATGTCGCACTCGTTAATACAAACTGTCATGTTAGTCCAACAACTGACAATTTTGCCCTCTGAGCTCTCCACGATCGTAGCCTTGCTATCTATACGCATATAAAGCATGCATATTACATAAACTCATACACATATATAACGAAAGCTGTTAAACAAATAAACAGTTTACCTTCGACCATAGATGTAAGAACAAGGACAAGCACAAGAAGAGTGAGCATTGGAAAGATCTTCATGTCAAAGTCTTTTGAAAACAAAACTATGATCTATACACCATGCATGGATTTTGGTGAATATATACGAGGTGTTAGTTCGGTGTCTTCTTCAACTGATAATTACGTGCTACTTAAGAGATATTTGTTAGGTCTGCTCACTGAATATTCCATGGTGATTGTTGAGGTGGTCGTTCAATGTCATCTTCATGATATAATGACGTTTTGGTTTTGATAGTTATTTTGGTGTACGTATCGTATACTTAAACTTCGAGAAGTCATTGTGACATCGATCACTGATGCATGTAACACATTTTAACCATGTTTGCTATGTACTGTGAGCCCCATAGTTATGTTTGTGAAAGAAAATTACAAGTCATCTTCATACAGACTTTAAAATATCTCAATCTATTGTTTATAGTTAGAAACTTTGAATGTGTACGTAAATTACTTTGAATGTATTTCCAGCAGTCTAGCTTCTTTGTTCTAAAGCTTAAAATTGTTTAGTTCAAGCGGACTTAATAAGTTGTTACATGACGCAAAAAATTCACGGGCACTCGATCGATACTCGTACTGAATAGCGCAAGTGCGCTACCAATTTGAATAATTATGTCACAAATATTACAACTTAGATCTGTGTAAAGATCATTTTATACCAAGAGACAACTTTATTAACATAAAATATGGTACTTATTTACATGTTGCACTTTTCATAACAAACTGTCAACTTAGGCCAACAACTGACAATTTTGCGATCGAATATGCAACAGAAAGAACCTATATTTTCTTTATCGCCAGTGACACAGGAGGTTCCCTTTGAGTTCTCCACGATCGTAGCCTTGCTATCTATACGCAAATAAAGCATGCATATTAAACAAACTCATACACATATATAACGAAAGCTGTTAAACAGTTTACCTTCGACCATAGATGTAAGAACAAGGACAAGCACAAGAAGAGTGAGCATTGGAAAGATCTTCATGTCAAAGAATTTTGAAAACAAAACTATGATCTATACACCATGCATGGATTTTGGTGAATATATACGAGGTGTTAGTTCGGTGTCTTCTTCAACTGATAATTACGTGCTACTTAAGAGATATTTGTTAGGTCTGCTCACTGAATATTCCATGGTGATTGTTGAGGTGGTCGTTCAATGTCATCTTCATGATATAATGACGTTTTGGTTTTGATAGTTATTTTGGTGTACGTATCGTATACTTAAACTTCGAGAAGTCATTGTGACATTCACTGATGCATGTAACACATTTTAACCATGTTTGCTATGTACTGTGAGGTACAAAGAAATGAAAATTGCATTACCACAAGTCCACAACTCCACAAGACTTTTTAAGCATTTTTTTTCACCGACGTATGTAATTCATACCCTGTATAACTTTTTATGTTACTTCTTTATTTCACGCCAGCTTTGGGCCCTGCAAGGTCACCAGCTTAATCAGCGTAGTAGTATTCAAGACTCAAGAGTTTGAGTTTTTGAGATGCCGTTTTAGTTACGGATCTTTGAATACATATGAAAATTAGCCACACTCAACTATGAACGATCAGCCACAATAACCAAAAAGGCAAAATCAACTTGAAGCATGATAGTAATCAGATGAATAATGAAATACAGTAAGACTTAAGACATGTAAACTGATAATATTAAAAACTCAACGCACTTTTAAGCCTCCACGTTTTCTTTAATAATGAACAAGTAGGGTTGGATCAGTTGGAAAACCGCTTGCCTCCCAACCGAGAGGTCAGGGGTTCGATCCTCACTCCCTACAAAAGGCCGGAGGTCCTTTCTACCTTTGGTAGAACTGGAAGCAGCCTCTCTACCTTAGGTAGGGGTAAGGCTGTCTACATCTTAACCTCCCCCGAACACCGGAAACGGTATTGCGTACCCATAACCCGTGGAAGACGGCATTGGGAGTTACTTTTTTTTTTTTTTTTTTTCTTTAATAGTGATTCTACCTGAAATAGAGTTCATTAACTACATTTCACATCTAGAGTATAATTTTGCACTTGGATCTCAAAATCATTTTTACCTTTCCGGACCTCATATAATCTGTGAACCCCCCCTTTGCCTTGAAGATCCACTAGAGACCTCGCTCTTTCACCAACTTGGACTGACTGACCAGGACTTGAGCTATGGTGCTGTGACTTTGACCCCTCACATAATAAGGACTCCTTAGTTTCTTCATGTTGCTTTTGACGACGAACTTCATTGTGTCGTGCTAAACCCCTTCGACAACTCCTTTTTGCATCATCAAATTCGCTTACCTCGTGAAACCTAAATGCAAAAAGTCAACAGACAGGTCTGGTAATTAGTTGTAACAAGATTGAGTTTTTTTTTAGTAAAGGGGAGTAATCCTGCACCCTGGTAAATATATTAACCAGATAAATGTTTAAGTACAATGTATTTGAGTGAAATCCCATATATCAGCCCGTTACATAGGCATAGAGCTTACATAACACGATACTTCCAATTTTCTAAACAAGAAAACAAACCACTACTCAAATGATAACATATGACACAACGAAATAAGCTTATTTCCTAGGACCTTGAAACTTTGTGCCATACATGGCATTAATGGCATCCAAATTCCCAGGAAGATCACGAACCTGTTTCGCATAGTCATCGAAGTCATATTCATCATACTCATCTTCAAACTCATGGCCACCACCAAATATATTAGCAGACTCATCAAATGGGTTAGCAACAACCTCATCTTCAGAATCAGACACCTCAATCTCTCCCACTTTAGAAAAAGGGTTAGCTCTCTTAGTAGAAGAGGTAGACGGAATAGGTTGACTATCATCATCCACAAGAGTAGCTTTCCTATCAATAAGAAGTTTTTCAAGCTTACCAATTTTCTCAACTATGGGAGTAGAACCAACATCCATTGTTCCCATTGAATCACTCACAAGCAGTACATGTGATGTAGAACCAGTCTTAATCAACTCATCCTCATTAACCTCCATTGTACGACCAATATCCACATCAGTATCAACACGAGATTCCTGCCCCCGAGAGCCATCCATACCTGCTTCCTTAGTACAACCGGTAGAATTCCCAATCTTCACCTCATCAGTAGTAGAATCAACCACAGGACTTTGAATGCCCGTGTCCTCATGCACCTCAAGTGTCCCAAAAGAGTTAGAAGTAGTAACAGGAGTACCTGTAGCATTAACACTAGCAACGTCCGGTGTCTTCTTCTTTGGGACATAAACCTGCTTCCTAGGAGCAAATTTAGGACCCTTACCCATATTAATACCGCTAGACAACTTCGGACCTTGAGGTTTAGCTTTCGGATTCTGCACCACCTTAAACCCATCATCATTCACATCCAAGGTCGAGGTGTGAGCATCAGCATGATGCTCCTTAGGAGACTTAGGACAACAAGCATTTTCATGCCCAAACACTTTACATTCCAAGCAATGTGGAGGTTTCCATTCATATTCAACCTGGATACTAGCCGTAGTAAAACCACTATCATCCTTCTTAGGGATCGCCATAGTAACCACATGTTTAAGATCAGCTTCCGATGATAACTCAACAAGAGCACGAGCAAAACTAATACGACCCCATGAGCCAACGCACATAGAGCTAGTGAATGCATCTAACATGATCGGCTTACTCACCTGAGTAGCAATAAGGCTCAACCCGTCTTCCGAATATGCAAGTAACGGCACATTATGCAATTTAATCCACACTGGCACTTTGGTAACCTCACTTTTGGACAATAGCACGTCAGGAGTTCATTTAGTGAGAATGATAGGAGAATTACGAATTGTCCAAGGTCCTCGTTGAAGAACATTCTCAACACCCTCTTTAGAATCAAATTTAAAGAGAAACACACCATCATCATTCTTCATAAGTTTCTTTAATCCAAACTTACCCCATGTATTGGTGACATAATTCTGGACCAACGGAAATGCAATATTCTTGCCGACAAAGAAGCCAACAAGAGTATTATCATAGCGGTTAAACACACCCTCCATAGCAGCCTTAGGAAGAACCGTATCATGATTATCAATTCGATTCTCATTCACCAATGAACGGAAGTTAACTTTCCTAGATACACGTTCCGAGTTTAACACATTAGCAAACGACCTGACATCGTTGTGTATACTATCACTCACATTAAGACCAGAAGTAGAATTATTCTTACCATCCTTCGAAGCAACATCCGGACCACCAGCATTAGTTTCAAAATTACCGTTACCCGAATCAGAAGTCAAAGGACCATCACGAGTATAAGGGTGACTCGAAGTAGCAACATTCACCACCTTGGAAGGTGCATTAGTGCTCGACTCCAAACCCCCAACATTCATATCAATTCGACTTGTATTTTCCAGATTTGCATCACCCCAAACAGAATTAAACGTACCATCATAATCACTAGGGCTGCGAACAACCCTAGCAGCTTTGCGCAAGTCAGGACCAGCAGCAGAATCAATTCCATGCTCTCCTTGAAGACGTTTAAGCCTAGCCTCCAATGCCTGAATGTCCAGCGATTCATACGGATTAGGTTCCTTAAGTGACCCAACTTGATCGGCCAAGTTGATGGCTGGAATAGCAGCTTTCTTCGACGAACATTCCTTGTTGAAAAACCCTTTCTCCATAACACGAAACCCCACACACAATCACACAAACCCACGTAAATATGACAAAACCCAGCAGCACCATAAAACGAACAAAATAAAAAGAGAAAACCCTAACAGAATGTTAGGGTTTAAGCGATAATCCCACAAAGACTAACCAGGCTCCATGTTGTGATGATACACACAATCAATTAATCTTGTATATAATACCAAGTGAAAGAATAAATACCAGAAAAAAAAAACGAAACCCTAACAAAAACGATTGTTTAGAACCCTAACTCCTAAGCGATCACACAAATCTGAAACAATTAAGCAAACCACATAAGTAATTGCATAAGAATAACAGATTAGAGCAAAAGATTAAGAGAATAGAGCTGAATAGATCGATGTTTGGAGTTTAGTAAGGGTATCGTTTTTCTTTTTAGTCGCCAGAGAGAAAGTGTCGACTTAGGGTTTGGGTTACGTATTGTATATGGGTCAAAATGGGTCGGGTTGACCTACTAATAAAACTTGCTTCTATTTTTTATCCTTAAAAAGGCATCTATATTATATACAAAGCTTAGTTGCATTTTATAAGTTGGATCAATTATCAAGGAATATTTACCACCCGGTGTATACCAATTTCACTGTTTGTCAAAGGTTCAGAAAGAAATAGAACAAAGATATCTAGGAAAACCGAAAACTCAAGAAGAGATTATAGCCTAAGAGGGTGTTTAAGATTGCTAGTTTAAAGTGCCTAAATATAAAGTAGTCGTTAAGTGCTTACGTTAGAGTAAATAAAGGCAAATAGGCGGGTATATTCAAACATTTAGAAGTTTATACGAGTTGAATAATACTCTACTACATTAAACGTACAAAGGTATCTCAACTTAGATGGTTACTGGGATTGCTTAGCTTTTCACGTTATGATTCTGCTTATACATAAGAGCACTCCCATCCATAACACCATAACACCAATAACACCGTCCACGTCAGCGTCACATCCAGGGGCGGTACCACAATGGGGGCAGTGTGGCCAACTGCCCCCACAAAGTTTACTCGAGTAATGCCGGTTAATCAGAAAATTTCATTTTACCTTCCATAAATGGGTAAATAGTATAACTGTGAAAATTTATCCAATAGTTGCATCATAGTCAAGTGGTTAAGGACACTTGCACTTTTGTGGAGATATAATGTTCGATTCTTGTGCTACTTTTTAGTTTTGTGAATTTTTGTTATCCAACTTTTTATTTTTGCTTAACTACTGGTGTTATATCGATCAGAAAAGCAAGTATACGCTAACTATTGTGCATATCATCATCAATTCTTAGTATTGGTTCTCCCATGCAAATAAATACCAAGGTAAGTCAAAGACAAAAAGTGTTGCTCTTTCGTAAATCAAGAATTCAAGTTGTTTGAAACAATGGCGCAAAATTCATGATGGTCAAAAACGGGTGAAAGTACGCCACCTTTCTTCTCTAAATTTTTTGTTACTTGTACTAAATTTATGGACCCAACCAATTAAGAGGGCCAATGACCCATTTTATTTTTGGTACCTATTGTTTTGGTTTTTAGTTATTCCTAGCTGAGCCCATTAACTTTGAAGGTGTAGTTAAGCCTAGAGGTGCACGTTTCAGTTTTATTTTGAAACCGAACCGGTTTTAAAAACCAGTTTCGGTTTTAGTCAAATAATCAAAAACCGGTTTTACTGTAAAATCGGTTCGGTTTGAAACCGGTTTTGAGAGGAAAAATATTCGGTTTAAACCGGTTTACCAAGAACCGCTTCGGTTCAAACCGGTCGATCATAAATACTATAACCGGTTACAAAACCGCCGGTTCGGTTCTTCTATAATCGGTTTTCCCAAAACCGGTTTTTTGGAAAACCGGTTTTCGGTTTATTGTCCGGTTCGGTAAGTGCCTAACTATCGATTAAAGTGCAATGCAAAAGTGACTAAATCTAAGTATCAAGTGTACCGTTTTGATTGAAAAAAATATTCTGAACGCAATGGCGTAATTTTCGTGAGCTGAATCGATCGTTATCGAGCGGAAACGAGTCCCGAATATAATATTTACAAAAGATAGCAAAAAATGCAAGGTTGGTCCCTGTACTTAATTTTACCCCGCCGCCCCTTGAACTTTCAGAATTTACACAATTGGTTCTTGTGGTATTTTCACTATAAATACTAAAGGTTAATTTCATTTTCATGAAACCCCAATCTCATCTCACTTCTCTCACTCAAACTACCAGTCGTCACTTTTCCGGCAACTATCTCCGACCACCACCACCTTGCCACCGTTCCAACCAACATCAAGAGGAGATCAATGATTCGTTTGTTAACGGGTTTAGAGCGAACGGTTAGCACTAAGGTTCGTTTTCCTTGTTTGGATCGTGTAAGTAAGGGTGAGCATTCCGACCGAACGGACCGGACCGACCGAAGGACCGACCGGACCGGTCCGGACCGAGACCGGACCGACCACATTCGGTCCGGTCTCGGTCTAGGGTTTATGCCCAAGTCGGTTTTCGGTCCGGTCCGGTCTTGGCCTGTCCGGTCCGGTTTTGAGACCATGCACAGCCCTACGTGTAAGTGTTGGAATTATATAACATGACAATCATATATAAAACACATAAACATCAAAGATACATGCGGAAGAGTATATGAACGAATTAATGAAAAACTAATTAACATAAACATAAAGTATGCATACCTTTTTTATTCTAACCCAACAAGAATCAATTCCTTAAACTAGCAAGTGGATGAACCCTAATTAGGGTTTATAAGGATTATGTGAATGACCCCTTACCGTTTTGTAATTCAATCCAAGATACTAACACTCGTGTGTTAGTACCACGTTCTTGTACACACGTACTATAACAAATTAAAGTAATGCTAGTTTTAAGAACACGAAAAATATTGTTTAGGAAAAACAAGTGGATCGACACCCTAAGGAGGTGTACGATCGGTTTGGGACAAGAAAAACACACAAAACAATTTTAGGTTTTAGTTTAGGAGGACAAGAGTTATGATACAAAGACCCTAGGCCTTGTATATATACCCAAAGAAACTTAGAGTCCAAGTTAGACTTGGATTGGGTTTAGGAAACCCCTTGGCCAATCGTATGGAGTAATCCCCAAGGTTTCTAGAACCTTCTCGATCTCTAATTTCACATCTAGTCATTCCTTTTAACATTTAACGATCGTTAGTCCATTACGTTTAATTAACTTAACGTTCATTACATTTTTCGTGTAAATAATAAATAAATACAACATTTTATATTGAATTATTAACTTTAATTCTCATACGCAAAGTGTACAATCCCGTGGCCTCGAGTTCAATCCTAACTCACGTCTACTAATTTATATCCATAAAACCAACAGTAACACCACCACACCACCACCACCTCGTCTTTTCTTCTTTCTCTTTTTGTTAGTAAGCTGAGACAACTCAAAACTATCTTATTAACCTTTTGCTCAAAATTCAATTATAAAAGATGTGTTATTGTTTTCGTGGATGAAAACTAAATTAAAAACCTTTAGAATCTAATTTCGTGTGATAAAATCTGCTGCAAAGAGGTGTTTGTTTGTAACGGTATGTATTCGGGTCCGGTAAAACCCGACCGGGTCGGATTTGATCCATTTCATTTCGGTTCTGTTTGGATTAATTGATTTTGTGTTGCTCTTGATGATTGATGTTGTAATAATTTGGCCTCGGTTTGGTTAGTGACTCGACTAGGGTCACGGGTGGTTTTGTGTTCCTTTATTGAGTTGGTCTTAGTCTCGGTTTATTTTTGGATCCACTTGTTCGATCGACTTTTAATCAGATGAGTGTGAAGATAAATATGTTTGATTTTTATTAGGTGAGCATGGATCATGTTTGTGTCTCGTTCGATTCGAATTCAGTCACAAAACCAAAAGGGTGGTTGTAGTTGCATGCTTGTTTGGTCTCGGTTCAGCCACACTCATGTAGGGTTACCACTGGGTTCTCATTTGAAAACATATACGGAGTATTGTTTACTTATTACATACTTGATTACCTTATTATGTACACAATACTTGAATGTATTTCCAGCAGTCTAGCTTCTTTGCTCTAAAGCTTAAAATTGTTTAGTTCAAGCGGACTTAATAAGTTGTTACATGACGCAAAAAATTCACGGGCACTCGATCGATACTCGTACTGCATAGCGCAAGTGCGCTACCAATTTGAATAATTATGTCACAAATATTACAACTTAGATCTGTGTAAAGATCATTTTATACCAAGAGACAACTTGATTAACATAAATTATGGTACTTATTTACATGTCGCACTCGTTAATACAAACTGTCATGTTAGTCCAACAACTGACAATTTTGCGATTGACTATGCAAAGAACCTTTTTTATCTTTATCGCCAGGGACACAGGAGGTTCCCTCTGAGCTCTCCACGATCGTAGCCTTGCTATCTATACGCATATAAAGCATGCATATTACATAAACTCATACACATATATAACGAAAGCTGTTAAACAAATAAACAGTTTACCTTCGACCATAGATGTAAGAACAAGGACAAGCACAAGAAGAGTGAGCATTGGAAAGATCTTCATGTCAAAGTCTTTTGAAAACAAAACTATGATCTATACACCATGCATGGATTTTGGTGAATATATACGAGGTGTTAGTTCGGTGTCTTCTTCAACTGATAATTACGTGCTACTTAAGAGATATTTGTTAGGTCTGCTCACTGAATATTCCATGGTGATTGTTGAGGTGGTCGTTCAATGTCATCTTCATGATATAATGACGTTTTGGTTTTGATAGTTATTTTGGTGTACGTATCGTATACTTAAACTTCGAGAAGTCATTGTGACATCGATCACTGATGCATGTAACACATTTTAACCATGTTTGCTATGTACTGTGAGCCCCATAGTTATGTTTGTGAAAGAAAATTACAAGTCATCTTCATACAGACTTTAAAATATCTCAATCTATTGTTTATAGTTAGAAACTTTGAATGTGTACGTAAATTACTTTGAATGTATTTCCAGCAGTCTAGCTTCTTTGTTCTAAAGCTTAAAATTGTTTAGTTCAAGCGGACTTAATAAGTTGTTACATGACGCAAAAAATTCACGGGCACTCGATCGATACTCGTACTGAATAGCGCAAGTGCGCTACCAATTTGAATAATTATGTCACAAATATTACAACTTAGATCTGTGTAAAGATCATTTTATACCAAGAGACAACTTTATTAACATAAAATATGGTACTTATTTACATGTTGCACTTTTCATAACAAACTGTCAACT
This sequence comes from Chrysanthemum seticuspe, assembly GCA_019973895.1. Lineage (NCBI taxonomy): Eukaryota > Viridiplantae > Streptophyta > Magnoliopsida > Asterales > Asteraceae > Chrysanthemum > Chrysanthemum seticuspe. The sequence continues at coordinate 30,415,138 of BPTQ01000006.1, forward strand.
TAGGCCAACAACTGACAATTTTGCGATCGAATATGCAACAGAAAGAACCTATATTTTCTTTATCGCCAGTGACACAGGAGGTTCCCTTTGAGTTCTCCACGATCGTAGCCTTGCTATCTATACGCAAATAAAGCATGCATATTAAACAAACTCATACACATATATAACGAAAGCTGTTAAACAGTTTACCTTCGACCATAGATGTAAGAACAAGGACAAGCACAAGAAGAGTGAGCATTGGAAAGATCTTCATGTCAAAGAATTTTGAAAACAAAACTATGATCTATACACCATGCATGGATTTTGGTGAATATATACGAGGTGTTAGTTCGGTGTCTTCTTCAACTGATAATTACGTGCTACTTAAGAGATATTTGTTAGGTCTGCTCACTGAATATTCCATGGTGATTGTTGAGGTGGTCGTTCAATGTCATCTTCATGATATAATGACGTTTTGGTTTTGATAGTTATTTTGGTGTACGTATCGTATACTTAAACTTCGAGAAGTCATTGTGACATTCACTGATGCATGTAACACATTTTAACCATGTTTGCTATGTACTGTGAGGTACAAAGAAATGAAAATTGCATTACCACAAGTCCACAACTCCACAAGACTTTTTAAGCATTTTTTTTCACCGACGTATGTAATTCATACCCTGTATAACTTTTTATGTTACTTCTTTATTTCACGCCAGCTTTGGGCCCTGCAAGGTCACCAGCTTAATCAGCGTAGTAGTATTCAAGACTCAAGAGTTTGAGTTTTTGAGATGCCGTTTTAGTTACGGATCTTTGAATACATATGAAAATTAGCCACACTCAACTATGAACGATCAGCCACAATAACCAAAAAGGCAAAATCAACTTGAAGCATGATAGTAATCAGATGAATAATGAAATACAGTAAGACTTAAGACATGTAAACTGATAATATTAAAAACTCAACGCACTTTTAAGCCTCCACGTTTTCTTTAATAATGAACAAGTAGGGTTGGATCAGTTGGAAAACCGCTTGCCTCCCAACCGAGAGGTCAGGGGTTCGATCCTCACTCCCTACAAAAGGCCGGAGGTCCTTTCTACCTTTGGTAGAACTGGAAGCAGCCTCTCTACCTTAGGTAGGGGTAAGGCTGTCTACATCTTAACCTCCCCCGAACACCGGAAACGGTATTGCGTACCCATAACCCGTGGAAGACGGCATTGGGAGTTACTTTTTTTTTTTTTTTTTTTCTTTAATAGTGATTCTACCTGAAATAGAGTTCATTAACTACATTTCACATCTAGAGTATAATTTTGCACTTGGATCTCAAAATCATTTTTACCTTTCCGGACCTCATATAATCTGTGAACCCCCCCCTTTGCCTTGAAGATCCACTAGAGACCTCGCTCTTTCACCAACTTGGACTGACTGACCAGGACTTGAGCTATGGTGCTGTGACTTTGACCCCTCACATAATAAGGACTCCTTAGTTTCTTCATGTTGCTTTTGACGACGAACTTCATTGTGTCGTGCTAAACCCCTTCGACAACTCCTTTTTGCATCATCAAATTCGCTTACCTCGTGAAACCTAAATGCAAAAAGTCAACAGACAGGTCTGGTAATTAGTTGTAACAAGATTGAGTTTTTTTTTAGTAAAGGGGAGTAATCCTGCACCCTGGTAAATATATTAACCAGATAAATGTTTAAGTACAATGTATTTGAGTGAAATCCCATATATCAGCCCGTTACATAGGCATAGAGCTTACATAACACGATACTTCCAATTTTCTAAACAAGAAAACAAACCACTACTCAAATGATAACATATGACACAACGAAATAAGCTTATTTCCTAGGACCTTGAAACTTTGTGCCATACATGGCATTAATGGCATCCAAATTCCCAGGAAGATCACGAACCTGTTTCGCATAGTCATCGAAGTCATATTCATCATACTCATCTTCAAACTCATGGCCACCACCAAATATATTAGCAGACTCATCAAATGGGTTAGCAACAACCTCATCTTCAGAATCAGACACCTCAATCTCTCCCACTTTAGAAAAAGGGTTAGCTCTCTTAGTAGAAGAGGTAGACGGAATAGGTTGACTATCATCATCCACAAGAGTAGCTTTCCTATCAATAAGAAGTTTTTCAAGCTTACCAATTTTCTCAACTATGGGAGTAGAACCAACATCCATTGTTCCCATTGAATCACTCACAAGCAGTACATGTGATGTAGAACCAGTCTTAATCAACTCATCCTCATTAACCTCCATTGTACGACCAATATCCACATCAGTATCAACACGAGATTCCTGCCCCCGAGAGCCATCCATACCTGCTTCCTTAGTACAACCGGTAGAATTCCCAATCTTCACCTCATCAGTAGTAGAATCAACCACAGGACTTTGAATGCCCGTGTCCTCATGCACCTCAAGTGTCCCAAAAGAGTTAGAAGTAGTAACAGGAGTACCTGTAGCATTAACACTAGCAACGTCCGGTGTCTTCTTCTTTGGGACATAAACCTGCTTCCTAGGAGCAAATTTAGGACCCTTACCCATATTAATACCGCTAGACAACTTCGGACCTTGAGGTTTAGCTTTCGGATTCTGCACCACCTTAAACCCATCATCATTCACATCCAAGGTCGAGGTGTGAGCATCAGCATGATGCTCCTTAGGAGACTTAGGACAACAAGCATTTTCATGCCCAAACACTTTACATTCCAAGCAATGTGGAGGTTTCCATTCATATTCAACCTGGATACTAGCCGTAGTAAAACCACTATCATCCTTCTTAGGGATCGCCATAGTAACCACATGTTTAAGATCAGCTTCCGATGATAACTCAACAAGAGCACGAGCAAAACTAATACGACCCCATGAGCCAACGCACATAGAGCTAGTGAATGCATCTAACATGATCGGCTTACTCACCTGAGTAGCAATAAGGCTCAACCCGTCTTCCGAATATGCAAGTAACGGCACATTATGCAATTTAATCCACACTGGCACTTTGGTAACCTCACTTTTGGACAATAGCACGTCAGGAGTTCATTTAGTGAGAATGATAGGAGAATTACGAATTGTCCAAGGTCCTCGTTGAAGAACATTCTCAACACCCTCTTTAGAATCAAATTTAAAGAGAAACACACCATCATCATTCTTCATAAGTTTCTTTAATCCAAACTTACCCCATGTATTGGTGACATAATTCTGGACCAACGGAAATGCAATATTCTTGCCGACAAAGAAGCCAACAAGAGTATTATCATAGCGGTTAAACACACCCTCCATAGCAGCCTTAGGAAGAACCGTATCATGATTATCAATTCGATTCTCATTCACCAATGAACGGAAGTTAACTTTCCTAGATACACGTTCCGAGTTTAACACATTAGCAAACGACCTGACATCGTTGTGTATACTATCACTCACATTAAGACCAGAAGTAGAATTATTCTTACCATCCTTCGAAGCAACATCCGGACCACCAGCATTAGTTTCAAAATTACCGTTACCCGAATCAGAAGTCAAAGGACCATCACGAGTATAAGGGTGACTCGAAGTAGCAACATTCACCACCTTGGAAGGTGCATTAGTGCTCGACTCCAAACCCCCAACATTCATATCAATTCGACTTGTATTTTCCAGATTTGCATCACCCCAAACAGAATTAAACGTACCATCATAATCACTAGGGCTGCGAACAACCCTAGCAGCTTTGCGCAAGTCAGGACCAGCAGCAGAATCAATTCCATGCTCTCCTTGAAGACGTTTAAGCCTAGCCTCCAATGCCTGAATGTCCAGCGATTCATACGGATTAGGTTCCTTAAGTGACCCAACTTGATCGGCCAAGTTGATGGCTGGAATAGCAGCTTTCTTCGACGAACATTCCTTGTTGAAAAACCCTTTCTCCATAACACGAAACCCCACACACAATCACACAAACCCACGTAAATATGACAAAACCCAGCAGCACCATAAAACGAACAAAATAAAAAGAGAAAACCCTAACAGAATGTTAGGGTTTAAGCGATAATCCCACAAAGACTAACCAGGCTCCATGTTGTGATGATACACACAATCAATTAATCTTGTATATAATACCAAGTGAAAGAATAAATACCAGAAAAAAAAACGAAACCCTAACAAAAACGATTGTTTAGAACCCTAACTCCTAAGCGATCACACAAATCTGAAACAATTAAGCAAACCACATAAGTAATTGCATAAGAATAACAGATTAGAGCAAAAGATTAAGAGAATAGAGCTGAATAGATCGATGTTTGGAGTTTAGTAAGGGTATCGTTTTTCTTTTTAGTCGCCAGAGAGAAAGTGTCGACTTAGGGTTTGGGTTACGTATTGTATATGGGTCAAAATGGGTCGGGTTGACCTACTAATAAAACTTGCTTCTATTTTTTATCCTTAAAAAGGCATCTATATTATATACAAAGCTTAGTTGCATTTTATAAGTTGGATCAATTATCAAGGAATATTTACCACCCGGTGTATACCAATTTCACTGTTTGTCAAAGGTTCAGAAAGAAATAGAACAAAGATATCTAGGAAAACCGAAAACTCAAGAAGAGATTATAGCCTAAGAGGGTGTTTAAGATTGCTAGTTTAAAGTGCCTAAATATAAAGTAGTCGTTAAGTGCTTACGTTAGAGTAAATAAAGGCAAATAGGCGGGTATATTCAAACATTTAGAAGTTTATACGAGTTGAATAATACTCTACTACATTAAACGTACAAAGGTATCTCAACTTAGATGGTTACTGGGATTGCTTAGCTTTTCACGTTATGATTCTGCTTATACATAAGAGCACTCCCATCCATAACACCATAACACCAATAACACCGTCCACGTCAGCGTCACATCCAGGGGCGGTACCACAATGGGGGCAGTGTGGGCAACTGCCCCCACAAAGTTTACTCGAGTAATGCCGGTTAATCAGAAAATTTCATTTTACCTTCATAAATGGGTAAATAGTATAACTGTGAAAATTTATCCAATAGTTGCATCATAGTCAAGTGGTTAAGGACATTTGCACTTTTGTGGAGATATAATGTTCGATTCTTGTGCTACTTTTTAGTTTTGTGAATTTTTGTTATCCAACTTTTTATTTTTGCTTCAACTACTGGTGTTTATATCGATCAGAAAAGCAAGTATACGCTAACTATTGTGCATATCATCATCAATTCTTAGTATTGGTTCTCCCATGCAAATAAATACCAAGGTAAGTCAAAGACAAAAAGTGTTGCTCTTTCGTAAATCAAGAATTCAAGTTGTTTGAAACAATGGCGCAAAATTCATGATGGTCAAAAACGGGTAAAATACGCCACCTTTCTTCTCTAAATTTTTTGTTACTTGTACTAAATTTATGGACCCAACCAATTAAGAGGGCCAATGACCCATTTTATTTTTGGTACCTATTGTTTTGGTTTTTAGTTATCCTAGCTGAGCCCATTAACTTTGAAGGTGTAGTTAAGCCTAGAGGTGCACGTTTCAGTTTTATTTTGAAACCGAACCGGTTTTAAAAACCAGTTTCGGTTTTAGTCAAATAATCAAAAACCGGTTTTACGTAAAATCGGTTCGGTTTGAAACCGGTTTTGAGAGGAAAAATATTCGGTTTAAACCGGTTTACCAAGAACCGCTTCGGTTCAAACCGGTCGATCATAAATACTATAACCGGTTACAAAACCGCCGGTTCGGTTCTTCTATAATCGGTTTTCCCAAAACCGGTTTTTTGGAAAACCGGTTTTCGGTTTATTGTCCGGTTCGGTAAGTGCCTAACTATCGATTAAAGTGCAATGCAAAAGTGACTAAATCTAAGTATCAAGTGTACTGTTTTGATTGAAAAAAATATTCTGAACGCAATGGCGTAATTTTCGTGAGCTGAATCGATCGTTATCGAGCGGAAACGAGTCCCGAATATAATATTTACAAAAGATAGCAAAAAATGCAAGGTTGGTCCCTGTACTTAATTTTACCCCGCCGCCCCTTGAACTTTCAGAATTTACACAATTGGTTCTTGTGGTATTTTCACTATAAATACTAAAGGTTAATTTCATTTTCATGAAACCCCAATCTCATCTCACTTCTCTCACTCCAACTACCAGTCGTCACTTTTCCGGCAACTATCTCCGACCACCACCACCTTGCCACCGTTCCAACCAACATCAAGAGGAGATCAATGATTCGTTTGTTAACGGGTTTAGAGCGAACGGTTAGCACTAAGGTTCGTTTTCCTTGTTTGGATCGTGTAAGTAAGGGTGAGCATTCCGACCAAACGGACCGGACCGACCGGACCGGTCCGGACCGAGACCGGACCGACCACATTCGGTCCGGTCTCGGTCTAGGGTTTATGCCCAAGTCGGTTTTCGGTCCGGTCCGGTCTTGGCCTGTCCGGTCCGGTTTTGAGACCATGCACAGCCCTACGTGTAAGTGTTGGAATTATATAACATGACAATCATAAATAAAACACATAAACATCAAAGATACATGCGGAAGAGTATATGAACGAATTAATGAATAACTAATTAACATAAACATAAAGTATGCATACCTTTTTTATTCTAACCCAACAAGAATCAATTCCTTAAACTAGCAAGTGGATGAACCCTAATTAGGGTTTATAAGGATTATGTGAATGACCCCTTACCGTTTTGTAATTCAATCCAAGATACTAACACTAGTGTGTTAGTACCACGTTCTTGTACACACGTACTATAACAAATTAAAGCAATGCTAGTTTTAAGAACACGAAAAATATTGTTTAGGAAAAACAAGTGGATCGACACCCTAAGGAGGTATACGATCGGTTTGGGACAAGAAAAACACACAAAACAATTTTAGGTTTTAGTTTAGGAGCACAAGAGTTATGATACAAAGACCCTAGGCCTTGTATATATACCCAAAGAAACTTAGAGTCCAAGTTAGACTTGGATTGGGTTTAGGAAACCCCTTGGCCAATCGTATGGAGTAATCCCCAAGGTTTCTAGAACCTTCTCGATCTCTAATTTCACATCTAGTCATTCCTTTTAATATTTAACAATCGTTAGTCCATTACGTTTAATTAACTTAACGTTCATTACATTTTTCGTGTAAATAATAAATAAATACAACATTTTATATTGAATTATTAACTTTAATTCTCATACGCAAAGTGTACAATCCCGTGGCCTCGAGTTCAATCCTAACTCACGTCTACTAATTTATATCCATAAAACCAACAGTAACACCACCACAGCACCACCACCTCGTCTTTTCTTCTTTCTCTTTTTGTTAGTAGCTGAGACAACTCAAAACTATCTTATTAACCTTTTGCTCAAAATTCGATTATAAAAGATGTGTTATTGTTTTCGTGGATGAAAACTAAATTAAAAACCTTTAGAATCTAATTTCGTGTGATAAAATCTGCTGCAAAGAGGTGTTTGTTTGTAACGGTATGTATTCGGGTCCGGTAAAACCCGACCGGGTCGGATTTGATCCATTTCATTTCGGTTCTGTTTGGATTAATTGATTTTGTGTTGCTCTTGATGATTGATGTTGTAATAATTTGGCCTCGGTTTGGTTAGTGACTCGACTAGGGTCACGGGTGGTTTTGTGTTCCTTTATTGAGTTGGTCTTAGTCTCGGTTTATTTTTGGATCTACTTGTTCGATCGACTTTTAATCAGATGAGTGTGAAGATAAATATGTTTGATTTTTATTAGGTGAGCATGGATCATGTTTGTGTCTCGTTCGATTCGAATTCAGTCACAAAACCAAAAGGGTGGTTGTAGTTGCATGCTTGTTTGGTCTCGGTTCAGCCACACTCATGTAGGGTTACCACTGGGTTCTCATTTGAAAACATATACGGAGTATTGTTTACTTATTACATACTTGATTACCTTATTATGTACACAATGCTTGAATGTATTTCCAGCAGTCTAGCTTCTTTGCTCTAAAGCTTAAAATTGTTTAGTTCAAGCGGACTTAATAAGTTGTTACATGACGCAAAAAATTCACGGGCACTCGATCGATACTCGTACTGCATAGCGCAAGTGCGCTACCAATTTGAATAATTATGTCACAAATATTACAACTTAGATCTGTGTAAAGATCATTTTATACCAAGAGACAACTTGATTAACATAAATTATGGTACTTATTTACATGTGCACTCGTTAATACAAACTGTCATGTTAGTCCAACAACTGACAATTTTGCGATTGACTATGCAAAGAACCTTTTTTATCTTTATCGCCAGGGACACAGGAGGTTCCCTCTGAGCTCTCCACGATCGTAGCCTTGCTATCTATACGCAAATAAAGCATGCATATTACATAAACTCATACACATATATAACGAAAGCTGTTAAACAAATAAACAGTTTACCTTCGACCATAGATGTAAGAACAAGGACAAGCACAAGAAGAGTGAGCATTGGAAAGATCTTCATGTCAAAGTCTTTTGAAAACAAAACTATGATCTATACACCATGCATGGATTTTGGTGAATATATACGAGGTGTTAGTTCGGTGTCTTCTTCAACTGATAATTACGTGCTACTTAAGAGATATTTGTTAGGTCTGCTCACTGAATATTCCATGGTGATTGTTGAGGTGGTCGTTCAATGTCATCTTCATGATATAATGACTTTTTGGTTTTGATAGTTATTTTGGTGTACGTATCGTATACTTAAACTTCGAGAAGTCATTGTGACATCGATCACTGATGCATGTAACACATTTTAACCATGTTTGCTATGTACTGTGAGCCCCATAGTTATGTTTGTGAAAGAAAATTACAAGTCATCTTCATACAGACTTTAAAATATCTCAATCCATTGTTTATAGTTAGAAACTTAGAATGTGTACGTAAATTACTTTGAATGTATTTCCAGCAGTCTAGCTTCTTTGTTCTAAAGCTTAAAATTGTTTAGTTCAAGCGGACTTAATAAGTTGTTACATGACGCAAAAAATTCACGGGCACTCGATCGATACTCGTACTGAATAGCGCAAGTGCGCTACCAATTTGAATAATTATGTCACAAATATTACAACTTAGATCTGTGTAAAGATCATTTTATACCAAGAGACAACTTTATTAACATAAAATATGGTACTTATTTACATGTTGCACTTTTCATAACAAACTGTCAACTTAGGCCAACAACTGACAATTTTGCGATCGAATATGCAACAGAAAGAACCTATATTTTCTTTATCGCCAGTGACACAGGAGGTTCCCTTTGAGTTCTCCACGATCGTAGCCTTGCTATCTATACGCAAATAAAGCATGCATATTAAACAAACTCATACACATATATAACGAAAGCTGTTAAACAGTTTACCTTCGACCATAGATGTAAGAACAAGGACAAGCACAAGAAGAGTGAGCATTGGAAAGATCTTCATGTCAAAGAATTTTGAAAACAAAACTATGATCTATACACCATGCATGGATTTTGGTGAATATATACGAGGTGTTAGTTCGGTGTCTTCTTCAACTGATAATTACGTGCTACTTAAGAGATATTTGTTAGGTCTGCTCACTGAATATTCCATGGTGATTGTTGAGGTGGTCGTTCAATGTCATCTTCATGATATAATGACGTTTTGGTTTTGATAGTTATTTTGGTGTACGTATCGTATACTTAAACTTCGAGAAGTCATTGTGACATTCACTGATGCATGTAACACATTTTAACCATGTTTGCTATGTACTGTGAGGTACAAAGAAATGAAAATTGCATTACCACAAGTCCACAACTCCACAAGACTTTTTAAGCATTTTTTTTCACGGACGTATGTAATTCATACCCTGTATAACTTTTTATGTTACTTCTTTATTTCACGCCAGCTTTGGGCCCTGCAAGGTCACCAGCTTAATCAGCGTAGTAGTATTCAAGACTCAAGAGTTTGAGTTTTTGAGATGCCGTTTTAGTTACGGATCTTTGAATACATATGAAAATTGGCCACACTCAACTATGAACGATCAGCCACAATAACCAAAAAGGCAAAATCAACTTGAAGCATGATAGTAATCAGATGAATAATGAAATACAGTAAGACTTAAGACATGTAAACTGATAATATTAAAAACTCAACGCACTTTTAAGCCTCCACGTTTTCTTTAATAATGAACAAGTAGGGTTGGATCAGTTGGAAAACCGCTTGCCTCCCAACCGAGAGGTCAGGGGTTCGATCCTCACTCCCTACAAAAGGCCGGAGGTCCTTTCTACCTTTGGTAGAACTGGAAGCAGCCTCTCTACCTTAGGTAGGGGTAAGGCTGTCTACATCTTAACCTCCCCCGAACACCGGAAACGGTATTGCGTACCCATAACCCGTGGAAGACGGCATTGGGAGTTACTTTTTTTTTTTTTTTTTCTTTAATAGTGATTCTACCTGAAATAGAGTTCATTAACTACATTTCACATCTAGAGTATAATTTTGCACTTGGATCTCAAAATCATTTTTACCTTTCCGGACCTCATATAATCTGTGAACCCCCCCCCCCCTTTGCCTTGAAGATCCACTAGAGACCTCGCTCTTTCACCAACTTGGACTGACTGACCAGGACTTGAGCTATGGTGCTGTGACTTTGACCCCTCACATAATAAGGACTCCTTAGTTTCTTCATGTTGCTTTTGACGACGAACTTCATTGTGTCGTGCTAAACCCCTTCGACAACTCCTTTTTGCATCATCAAATTCGCTTACCTCGTGAAACCTAAATGCAAAAAGTCAACAGACAGGTCTGGTAATTAGTTGTAACAAGATTGAGTTTTTTTTTAGTAAAGGGGAGTAATCCTGCACCCTGGTAAATATATTAACCAGATAAATGTTTAAGTACAATGTATATGAGTGAAATCCCATATATCAGCCCGTTACATAGGCATAGAGCTTACATAACACGATACTTCCAATTTTCTAAACAAGAAAACAAACCACTACTCAAATGATAACATATGACACAACGAAATAAGCTTATTTCCTATGACCTTGAAACTTTGTGCCATACATGGCATTAATGGCATCCAAATTCCCAGGAAGATCACGAACCTGTTTCGCATAGTCATCGAAGTCATATTCATCATACTCATCTTCAAACTCATGGCCACCACCAAATATATTAGCAGACTCATCAAATGGGTTAGCAACAACCTCATCTTCAGAATCAGACACCTCAATCTCTCCCACTTTAGAAAAAGGGTTAGCTCTCTTAGTAGAAGAGGTAGACGGAATAGGTTGACTATCATCATCCACAAGAGTAGCTTTCCTATCAATAAGAAGTTTTTCAAGCTTACCAATTTTCTCAACTATGGGAGTAGAACCAACATCCATTGTTCCCATTGAATCACTCACAAGCAGTACATGTGATGTAGAACCAGTCTTAATCAACTCATCCTCATTAACCTCCATTGTACGACCAATATCCACATCAGTATCAACACGAGATTCCTGCCCCCGAGAGCCATCCATACCTGCTTCCTTAGTACAACCGGTAGAATTCCCAATCTTCACCTCATCAGTAGTAGAATCAACCACAGGACTTTGAATGCCCGTGTCCTCATGCACCTCAAGTGTCCCAAAAGAGTTAGAAGTAGTAACAGGAGTACCTGTAGCATTAACACTAGCAACGTCCGGTGTCTTCTTCTTTGGGACATAAACCTGCTTCCTAGGAGCAAATTTAGGACCCTTACCCATATTAATACCGCTAGACAACTTCGGACCTTGAGGTTTAGCTTTCCGATTCTGCACCACCTTAAACCCATCATCATTCACATCCAAGGTCGAGGTGTGAGCATCAGCATGATGCTCCTTAGGAGACTTAGGACAACAAGCATTTTCATGCCCAAACACTTTACATTCCAAGCAATGTAGAGGTTTCCATTCATATTCAACCTTGATACTAGCCGTAGTAAAACCACTATCATCCTTCTTAGGGATCGCCATAGTTACCACATGTTTAAGATCAGCTTCCGATGATAACTCAACAAGAGCACGAGCAAAACTAATACGACCCCATGAGTCAACGCACATAGAGCTAGTGAATGCATCTAACATGATCGGCTTACCCACCTGAGTAGCAATAAGGCTCAACCCGTCTTCCAAATATGCAAGTAACGGCACATTATGCAATTTAATCCACACTGGCACTTTGGTAACCTCACTTTTGGACAATAGCACGTCAGGAGTTCATTTAGTGAGAATGATAGGAGAATTACGAATTGTCCAAGGTCCTCGTTGAAGAACATTCTCAACACCCTCTTTAGAATCAAATTTAAAGAGAAACACACCATCATCATTCTTCATAAGTTTCTTTAATCCAAACTTACCCCATGTATTGGTGACATAATTCTGGACCAACGGAAATGCAATATTCTTGCCGACAAAGAAGCCAACAAGAGTATTATCATAGCGGTTAAACACACCCTCCATAGCAGCCTTAGGAAGAACCGTATCATGATTATCAATTCGATTCTCATTCACCAATGAACGGAAGTTAACTTTCCTAGATACACGTTCCGAGTTTAACACATTAGCAAACGACCTGACATCGTTGTGTATACTATCACTCACATTAAGACCAGAAGTAGAATTATTCTTACCATCCTTCGAAGCAACATCCGGACCACCAGCATTAGTTTCAAAATTACCGTTACCCGAATCAGAAGTCAAAGGACCATCACGAGTATAAGGGTGACTCGAAGTAGCAACATTCACCACCTTGGAAGGTGCATTAGTGCTCGACTCCAAACCCCCAACATTCATATCAATTCGACTTGTATTTTCCAGATTTGCATCACCCCAAACAGAATTAAACGTACCATCATAATCACTAGGGCTGCGAACAACCCTAGCAGCTTTGCGCAAGTTAGGACCAGCAGCAGAATCAATTCCATGCTCTCCTTGAAGACGTTTAAGCCTAGCCTCCAATGCCTGAATGTCCAGCGATTCATACGGATTAGGTTCCTTAAGTGACCCAACTTGATCGGCCAAGTTGATGGCTGGAATAGCAGCTTTCTTCGACGAACATTCCTTGTTGAAAAACCCTTTCTCCATAACACGAAACCCCACACACAATCACACAAACCCACGTAAATATGACAAAACCCAGCAGCACCATAAAACGAACAAAATAAAAAGAGAAAACCCTAACAGAATGTTAGGGTTTAAGCGATAATCCCACAAAGACTAACCAGGCTCCATGTTGTGATGATACACACAATCAATTAATCTTGTATATAATACCAAGTGAAAGAATAAATACCAAAAAAAAAACGAAACCCTAACAAAAACGATTGTTTAGAACCCTAACTCCTAAGCGATCACACAAATCTGAAACAATTAAGCAAACCACATAAGTAATTGCATAAGAATAACAGATTAGAGCAAAAGATTAAGAGAATAGAGCTGAATAGATCGATGTTTGGAGTTTAGTAAGGGTATCATTTTTCTTTTTAGTCGCCAGAGAGAAAGTGTCGATTTAGGGTTTGGGTTACGTATTGTATATGGGTCAAAATGGGTCGGGTTGACCTACTAATAAAACTTGCTTCTATTTTTTATCCTTAAAAAGGCATCTATATTATATACAAAGCTTAGTTGCATTTTATAAGTTGGATCAATTATCAAGGAATATTTACCACCCGGTGTATACCAATTTCACTGTTTGTCAAAGGTTCAGAAAGAAATAGAACAAAGATATCTAGGAAAACTGAAAACTCAAGAAGAGATTATAGCCTAAGAGGGTGTTTAAGATTGCTAGTTAAAAGTGCCTAAATATAAAGTAGTCGTTAAGTGCTTACGTTAGAGTAAATAAAGGCAAATAGGCGGGTTTATTCAAACATTTAGAAGTTTATACGAGTTGAATAATACTCTACTACATTAAACGTACAAAGGTATCTCAACTTAGATGGTTACTGGGATTGCTTAGCTTTTCACGTTATGATTCTGCTTATACATAAGAGCACTCCCATCCATAACACCATAACACCAATAACACCGTCCACGTCAGCGTCACATCCAGGGGCGGTACCACAATGGGGGCAGTGTGGGCAACTGCCCCCACAAAGTTTACTCGAGTAATGCCGGTTAATCAGAAAATTTCATTTTGCCTTCATAAATGGGTAAATAGTATAACTGTGAAAATTTATCCAATAGTTGCATCATAGTCAAGTGGTTAAGGACATTTGCACTTTTGTGGAGATATAATGTTCGATTCTTGTGCTACTTTTTAGTTTTGTGAATTTTTGTTATCCAACTTTTTATTTTTGCTTCAACTACTGGTGTTTATATCGATCAGAAAAGCAAGTATACGCTAACTATTGTGCATATCATCATCAATTCTTAGTATTGGTTCTCCCATGCAAATAAATACCAAGGTAAGTCAAAGACAAAAAGTGTTGCTCTTTCGTAAATCAAGAATTCAAGTTGTTTGAAACAATGGCGCAAAATTCATGATGGTCAAAAACGGGTAAAATACGCCACCTTTCTTCTCTAAATTTTTTGTTACTTGTACTAAATTTATGGACCCAACCAATTAAGAGGGCCAATGACCCATTTTATTTTTGGTACCTATTGTTTTGGTTTTTAGTTATCCTAGCTGAGCCCATTAACTTTGAAGGTGTAGTTAAGCCTAGAGGTGCACGTTTCAGTTTTATTTTGAAACCGAACCGGTTTTAAAAACCAGTTTCGGTTTTAGTCAAATAATCAAAAACCGGTTTTACGTAAAATCGGTTCGGTTTGAAACCGGTTTTGAGAGGAAAAATATTCGGTTTAAACCGGTTTACCAAGAACCGCTTCGGTTCAAACCGGTCGATCATAAATACTATAACCGGTTACAAAACCGCCGGTTCGGTTCTTCTATAACCGGTTTTCCCAAAACCGGTTTTTTGGAAAACCGGTTTTCGGTTTATTGTCCGGTTCGGTAAGTGCCTAACTATCGATTAAAGTGCAATGCAAAAGTGACTAAATCTAAGTATCAAGTGTACTGTTTTGATTGAAAAAAATATTCTGAACGCAATGGCGTAATTTTCGTGAGCTGAATCGATCGTTATCGAGCGGAAACGAGTCCCGAATATAATATTTACAAAAGATAGCAAAAAATTCAAGGTTGGTCCCTGTACTTAATTTTACCCCGCCGCCCCTTGAACTTTCAGAATTTACACAATTGGTTCTTGTGGTATTTTCACTATAAATACTAAAGGTTAATTTCATTTTCATGAAACCCCAATCTCATCTCACTTCTCTCACTCCAACTACCAGTCGTCACTTTTCCGGCAACTATCTCCGACCACCACCACCTTGCCACCGTTCCAACCAACATCAAGAGGAGATCAATGATTCGTTTGTTAACGGGTTTAGAGCGAACGGTTAGCACTAAGGTTCGTTTTCCTTGTTTGGATCGTGTAAGTAAGGGTGAGCATTCCGACCAAACGGACCGGACCGACCGAAGGACCGACCGGACCGGTCCGGACCGAGACCGGACCGACCACATTCGGTCCGGTCTCGGTCTAGGGTTTATGCCCAAGTCGGTTTTCGGTCCGGTCCGGTCTTGGCCTGTCCGGTCCGGTTTTGAGACCATGCACAGCCCTACGTGTAAGTGTTGGAATTATATAACATGACAATCATAAATAAAACACATAAACATCAAAGATACATGCGGAAGAGTATATGAACGAATTAATGAATAACTAATTAACATAAACATAAAGTATGCATACCTTTTTTATTCTAACCCAACAAGAATCAATTCCTTAAACTAGCAAGTGGATGAACCCTAATTAGGGTTTATAAGGATTATGTGAATGACCCCTTACCGTTTTGTAATTCAATCCAAGATACTAACACTAGTGTGTTAGTACCACGTTCTTGTACACACGTACTATAACAAATTAAAGCAATGCTAGTTTTAAGAACACGAAAAATATTGTTTAGGAAAAACAAGTGGATCGACACCCTAAGGAGGTATACGATCGGTTTGGGACAAGAAAAACACACAAAACAATTTTAGGTTTTAGTTTAGGAGGACAAGAGTTATGATACAAAGACCCTAGGCCTTGTATATATACCCAAAGAAACTTAGAGTCCAAGTTAGACTTGGATTGGGTTTAGGAAACCCCTTGGCCAATCGTATGGAGTAATCCCCAAGGTTTCTAGAACCTTCTCGATCTCTAATTTCACATCTAGTCATTCCTTTTAATATTTAACAATCGTTAGTCCATTACGTTTAATTAACTTAACGTTCATTACATTTTTCGTGTAAATAATAAATAAATACAACATTTTATATTGAATTATTAACTTTAATTCTCATACGCAAAGTGTACAATCCCGTGGCCTCGAGTTCAATCCTAACTCACGTCTACTAATTTATATCCATAAAACCAACAGTAACACCACCACAGCACCACCACCTCGTCTTTTCTTCTTTCTCTTTTTGTTAGTAGCTGAGACAACTCAAAACTATCTTATTAACCTTTTGCTCAAAATTCGATTATAAAAGATGTGTTATTGTTTTCGTGGATGAAAACTAAATTAAAAACCTTTAGAATCTAATTTCGTGTGATAAAATCTGCTGCAAAGAGGTGTTTGTTTGTAACGGTATGTATTCGGGTCCGGTAAAACCCGACCGGGTCGGATTTGATCCATTTCATTTCGGTTCTGTTTGGATTAATTGATTTTGTGTTGCTCTTGATGATTGATGTTGTAATAATTTGGCCTCGGTTTGGTTAGTGACTCGACTAGGGTCACGGGTGGTTTTGTGTTCCTTTATTGAGTTGGTCTTAGTCTCGGTTTATTTTTGGATCTACTTGTTCGATCGACTTTTAATCAGATGAGTGTGAAGATAAATATGTTTGATTTTTATTAGGTGAGCATGGATCATGTTTGTGTCTCGTTCGATTCGAATTCAGTCACAAAACCAAAAGGGTGGTTGTAGTTGCATGCTTGTTTGGTCTCGGTTCAGCCACACTCATGTAGGGTTACCACTGGGTTCTCATTTGAAAACATATACGGAGTATTGTTTACTTATTACATACTTGATTACCTTATTATGTACACAATGCTTGAATGTATTTCCAGCAGTCTAGCTTCTTTGCTCTAAAGCTTAAAATTGTTTAGTTCAAGCGGACTTAATAAGTTGTTACATGACGCAAAAAATTCACGGGCACTCGATCGATACTCGTACTGCATAGCGCAAGTGCGCTACCAATTTGAATAATTATGTCACAAATATTACAACTTAGATCTGTGTAAAGATCATTTTATACCAAGAGACAACTTGATTAACATAAATTATGGTACTTATTTACATGTGCACTCGTTAATACAAACTGTCATGTTAGTCCAACAACTGACAATTTTGCGATTGACTATGCAAAGAACCTTTTTTATCTTTATCGCCAGGGACACAGGAGGTTCCCTCTGAGCTCTCCACGATCGTAGCCTTGCTATCTATACGCAAATAAAGCATGCATATTACATAAACTCATACACATATATAACGAAAGCTGTTAAACAAATAAACAGTTTACCTTCGACCATAGATGTAAGAACAAGGACAAGCACAAGAAGAGTGAGCATTGGAAAGATCTTCATGTCAAAGTCTTTTGAAAACAAAACTATGATCTATACACCATGCATGGATTTTGGTGAATATATACGAGGTGTTAGTTCGGTGTCTTCTTCAACTGATAATTACGTGCTACTTAAGAGATATTTGTTAGGTCTGCTCACTGAATATTCCATGGTGATTGTTGAGGTGGTCGTTCAATGTCATCTTCATGATATAATGACTTTTTGGTTTTGATAGTTATTTTGGTGTACGTATCGTATACTTAAACTTCGAGAAGTCATTGTGACATCGATCACTGATGCATGTAACACATTTTAACCATGTTTGCTATGTACTGTGAGCCCCATAGTTATGTTTGTGAAAGAAAATTACAAGTCATCTTCATACAGACTTTAAAATATCTCAATCCATTGTTTATAGTTAGAAACTTAGAATGTGTACGTAAATTACTTTGAATGTATTTCCAGCAGTCTAGCTTCTTTGTTCTAAAGCTTAAAATTGTTTAGTTCAAGCGGACTTAATAAGTTGTTACATGACGCAAAAAATTCACGGGCACTCGATCGATACTCGTACTGAATAGCGCAAGTGCGCTACCAATTTGAATAATTATGTCACAAATATTACAACTTAGATCTGTGTAAAGATCATTTTATACCAAGAGACAACTTTATTAACATAAAATATGGTACTTATTTACATGTTGCACTTTTCATAACAAACTGTCAACTTAGGCCAACAACTGACAATTTTGCGATCGAATATGCAACAGAAAGAACCTATATTTTCTTTATCGCCAGTGACACAGGAGGTTCCCTTTGAGTTCTCCACGATCGTAGCCTTGCTATCTATACGCAAATAAAGCATGCATATTAAACAAACTCATACACATATATAACGAAAGCTGTTAAACAGTTTACCTTCGACCATAGATGTAAGAACAAGGACAAGCACAAGAAGAGTGAGCATTGGAAAGATCTTCATGTCAAAGAATTTTGAAAACAAAACTATGATCTATACACCATGCATGGATTTTGGTGAATATATACGAGGTGTTAGTTCGGTGTCTTCTTCAACTGATAATTACGTGCTACTTAAGAGATATTTGTTAGGTCTGCTCACTGAATATTCCATGGTGATTGTTGAGGTGGTCGTTCAATGTCATCTTCATGATATAATGACGTTTTGGTTTTGATAGTTATTTTGGTGTACGTATCGTATACTTAAACTTCGAGAAGTCATTGTGACATTCACTGATGCATGTAACACATTTTAACCATGTTTGCTATGTACTGTGAGGTACAAAGAAATGAAAATTGCATTACCACAAGTCCACAACTCCACAAGACTTTTTAAGCATTTTTTTTCACGGACGTATGTAATTCATACCCTGTATAACTTTTTATGTTACTTCTTTATTTCACGCCAGCTTTGGGCCCTGCAAGGTCACCAGCTTAATCAGCGTAGTAGTATTCAAGACTCAAGAGTTTGAGTTTTTGAGATGCCGTTTTAGTTACGGATCTTTGAATACATATGAAAATTGGCCACACTCAACTATGAACGATCAGCCACAATAACCAAAAAGGCAAAATCAACTTGAAGCATGATAGTAATCAGATGAATAAGGAAATACAGTAAGACTTAAGACATGTAAACTGATAATATTAAAAACTCAACGCACTTTTAAGCCTCCACGTTTTCTTTAATAGTGAACAAGTAGGGTTGGATCAGTTGGAAAACCCCTTGCCTCTCAACCGAGAGGTCAGGGGTTCGATCCTCACTCCCTACAAAAGGCCGGAGGTCCTTTCTACCTTTGGTAGAACTGGAAGCAGCCTCTCTACCTTAGGTAGGGGTAAGGCTGTCTACATCTTAACCTCCCCCAAACACCGGAAACGGTATTGGGTACCCATAACCCGTGGAAGACGGCATTGGGAGTTACTTTTTTTTTTTTTTTTCTTTAATAGTGATTCTACCTGAAATAGAGTTCATTAACTACATTTCACATCTAGAGTATAATTTTGCACTTGGATCTCAAAATCATTTTTACCTTTCCGGACCTCATATAATCTGTGAACCCCCCTTTGCCTTGAAGATCCACTAGAGACCTCGCTCTTTCACCAACTTGGACTGACTGACCAGGACTTGAGCTATGGTGTTGTGACTTTGACCCCTCACATAATAAGGACTCCTTAGTTTCTTCATGTTGCTTTTGACGACGAACTTCATTGTGTCGTGCTAAACCCCTTCGACAACTCCTTTTTGCATCATCAAATTCGCTTACCTCGTGAAACCTAAATGCAAAAAGTCAACAGACAGGTGTGGTAATTAGTTGTAACAAGATTGAGTTTTTTTTGGGTAAAGGGGAGTAATCCTGCACCCTGGTAAATATATTAACCAAATAAATGTTTAAGTACAATGTATATGAGTGAAATCCCATATATCAGCCCGTTACATAGGCATAGAGCTTACATAACACGATACTTTCAATTTTCTAAACAAGAAAACAAACCACTACTCAAATGATAACATATGACACAACGAAATAAGCTTATTTCCTAGGACCTTGAAACTTTGTGCCATACATGGCATTAAAGGCATCCAAATTCCCAGGAAGATCACGAACCTGTTTCGCATAGTCATCGAAGTCATATTCATCATACTCATCTTCAAACTCATGGCCACCACCAAATATATTAGCAGACTCATCAAATGGGTTAGCAACAACCTCATCTTCAGAATCAGACACCTCAATCTCTCCCACTTTAGAAAAAGGGTTAGCTCTCTTAGTAGAAGAGGTAGACGGAATAGGTTGACCATCATCATCCACAAGAGTAGCTTTCCTATCAATAAGAAGTTTTTCAAGCTTACCAATTTTCTCAACTATGGGAGTAGAACCAACATCCATTGTTCCCATTGAATCACTCACAAGCAGTACATGTGATGTAGAACCAGTCTTAATCAACTCATCCTCATTAACCTCCATTGTACGACCAATATCCACATCAGTATCAACACGAGATTCCTGCCCCCGAGAGCCATCCATACCTGCTTCCTTAGTACAACCGGTAGAATTCCCAATCTTCACCTCATCAGTAGTAGAATTGGTATGTGCTAAAACACATACCTTTTCTTTATCAAAATAGACCCAAAATAACCAAGAAAGAGCCGTTTATTGCTAATATTTGTGGTTTTCTTGAGTTTGTGCTTGTGCAGGTATGGATATGTAAAAACACGCAAAAAGGAACCAAATTAGACGTAAATCCGAGCACGAGAGATTAAGAGAGCTTAAGCTGAGCCGGAAGGTCAGAATTATGCATTTATGAAGATTTCTAATCTCTGAGGATGATTTGTGAAGATTTGATCAAAGTTTGAAGAAATGTCAGAAATAGTCCCTCAAGTTTCAGCAACTGACAGAAATGGCCCCTGAAGATTCAGAAATTTCAAAATCAGTCCCTGGATTATTTATGGTTGACAAGATTGGTCCTTGGAAGATATTTTCAGTTTTGCATTATTGGTCCTTGGAATTTAAGCATATACAACTTTAGTCCTTGTTATGGCTAATGAATTCATTTTAAATCCATGATCCAATCCATTACACAAATTACCTTCGGCCCAAACTAATATCAAAGCTACCAAGCCCAAAATCCAAAACACTAATCCGTCTGATCCAAATAACCAAACCAATACCCCAAGACCCGGCCACTTAACCCGTTTCTTTACCCGGTCAAAACACTACAAGACCCGGTCAACTTCACTTTGAAATACATTAAACTAATAAACAAACGCGCCTACCCATCTCCTTCCTCGCAAACACCCAGTAACCCCGTTTTCCTCCATTCACCACCACACCCAAACACCCAACATGGTACTAGAATCTATCTTATCCACCTCATCCTCTGACTTGTCAGATAGAGTGGCCTACGTGGCCAAATGGAAGCATTCCATTGGATACGACACCTCATCAAGACAAATGGAGCTCTATGATTGGTTGAAGTGACCTGGAATTGAACGTGTGGCTGTGGATAGACATCCTAGATCCTTCTGAGAGCATCCCAAGCTTCCAAGCTCAGCTATATATACCCATCTCATTCACAAGATCAAATTGTCCAATTCCTTATGTCTTAAAGGAATTTTGACCTTTTAATTTCCTGTTAATTTATATGTTTTCAGTAGTTAGTTGTCTTGTAATCTCAGGTTTAAATTGTAGCTTCAATTCCTTTAATGTAACTTTCACTTTTAATTGATAAATCATTGTTGGTAGTCCTAAGTACCTTCTGTTTTAAGCTCTCATTTCCTGCTCAGTTAAGCTCACATAAGCTTGTTTCAGCTTATGTGAGCTTGTTATTGCTTAATTTGATCTTAATCTCAGTTTTAGAAAAAAAGTCAACAAAAGTCAACATTAGTCAAATTTGAGAGTCAAACCAGTTTCTTGAGTGATTGAGGATTCTCAAGTGTTAAACAGTTGATTTTAATGTTTGTTTGAGTGAATCATTTCAGCATATGTTATTATTCATCAATGTTTTAAGTTTTAATGCAATTTGGGATTGATAAAGTAGTGTTTGGTTTAAGGATTAAAACTGTTTTAGAGGTCATATGATGGATTAGATCAGTTGATGTAAGGTTGTTATAGTCATTGGTGGTCATATCTGTGTTTGTTATGCTGTCATTTGTGCCCTAAGTCAAAACAACCATTCCACTGGTCTCATTTGTATAATCTGTTGAAATCAGTAACCATAATCACAACATGTAGGTTTAGAAGTTGTTTAACTAGCTTGTTTCAGTTGCATTACATCATGTTTAATCTGCATTAGTTCTATATTGGATCTTAAATTTCACATAAGTCAAAACTAGCAACTGTTTTTGAAAGTCAAAACTGTCGAAAAATCTGATTTGTGCCAAACTTGCAGCTTATGCACAGTGTTTATTTCTTATTATTAGAAGCTCAAATTTGGTATATTTACTCTTTGCCAGGTGGACTAGAGAACCACAGTTTTAGTTTTTTTCATTAGCTTATTAAATAAGCAGTTACATTAGCTTAACATAGGTACCTGTTATCTGTTTTTACATCAGCAGCCACTGTCCTTGTTTTGCCATTTTTGTTTTGCTCTCTAGCTTCCTTAATACTAGTCTTCATTAGCTGTAACTTTGGATTTATGATCTCTGCCAGGTGGGCTTGAGATCCATGCTTTTTGTTTTCACTTTAGCTTATTGGATAAATAGCTGCAACTGCTTAAAGTGGGTGGTCATTTTCCTGTTTTGCTTATTTGACAGTTAGCTTAATCATAGATAATAGGCTTATTAGGTGTTAGGAGTAGGTGCTATAAGTTGCTTTTAGCTCATTTTAGCATACTTTAGCTTATGTTTTCAGTTGGCTCACTTTAGTGCTTATTTGCTTAATTTCATGTGTTTATTTCTTGACAGTTACACTACAGCTTCAGTTTCTTACACATAAGCCCAGTGTTTTATATTTTTCCTAGAACTAGAATAGCATTTTAGAATTTCCCTGAATTTTTCATGATTTTTAGCTACTGTTCACTATTTTTCTAGATTAAAAACAGTTTTTAATCATTTTAAATTAGCTTTAATTGCAATTAATTGAGAAAAAGTTCCAAAAAAATAATTTTTCAATTTTCTCAGTTTAAGATAAATATAAAAAGCATAAAAAATATTTTTTCCTTATTTTTCCCTTTTTATTTGGTATTTTTCATAATTTAAATTATATTAAAATAGATTTAAATTCATAGAAAATAGAAAATTAATCTGAAAAATACAAAAATAGTTTTGAAAAGTCTCTTATGTTATTTAAGATTTTTAGAAAGTAATTCCATATTTTTCCCTCTCTCTTTCATAATTTTTAGATATTTAGTCTTATTTTTAAAGTTATTAATTAGTTTTTAATTAGAATAAATTCAAGAAAATTTCTAAAAAATAATTTTAATTCATAATTAGTTTTCTAATATCATTTCTAGTGTAAAATTAATTTTAGGTTGTTTTTAGGAGTTAGATTAGTCGTAGTTGCTTTTTATTCGCGTTTCGTTTAAATTCCGTTTTTGCGTTTTAATGTAGAATTGCGTAGTTTGCCTTAGTTCTTAGGATTTCCCGTAGATTATATGTTCCATTTGCTTTCCTTATCCCGTAGTTTAGAATATATCATTTTACCCCCTTCTTTCATTCAAATCCCGATTATCGAGACGTGAGTTGGAAATTCCATTCAACCCTCGTTCGGAACGATCTCGGTGCTCAAACCTAATACGTTTGAGTTACCCACATACTACACTTCTATTATTGATCAGTGTCTGAGCCGTTTTAAGTTTCTTACGGTTAGTCATTCACAAGTGGCTAGCTTGTGTGAGTCAAGCTTGACGTTGCCTCTTTCATTGCGAATCAATTTTTGGCGCCGCTGCCGGGGAGGGCTTGTAGCGAGTTTTCGTATTCCGTCTTGAATCGTGTGCATTTGAAGATCCTTCCTCATGAAGTTATCGTTGATATTTGTACATATCCCTTTTATAAAAACCCAAAAAGATTTTCCTTTTCAAAATTTGTTTTAAAAACCCAAAAATATTCTTCTTGTATCCTCTTAACCCGATAATTCTTTTCTTTTACCCTCTATATGTTTGATTCTCACGGAGACGATTTCTTTGAACGTCGTGTTTTTCTTAACAACGTTGAAAAATTTGCAGCCTTGTCAAAAATTTTGAAATATAATCTTGATGAACCCTCAATTCCTACTCCCTCTCCGGTGAGGGAGATGGAACATGTTTCTGAGCCCGAGGTGACTCCCGTTCAAGAACCCGAGCCTATCACGGAAACGGTGGAAATGGCTAACTCTTATCCGGATAATTCTTTGATTTATCAGCTCGTGTGTATATGGTGCAGCGGACCCGAATATGGTGGGAATTGTCTCGCTTGTAGTAATGGAAAATCAGGAACCGAGTTTCACCACAATCCTGACTATGAGCCAACCAATTTTCCTAACCAACCTCTGTACTATGAGCCGGATTCATACTCTTGTGAGTATTGTGGTGGTCCTCACCAAGGTTTTCAATGTCAAGTTCAATTTAACAACTCAACCTTTGGTTATGAACCTTACCCTTATTCGTCACAACAATCATACTGTTGTGAGTATTGTGGAGGTCCGCACGTTAATTCCGATTGTCAGATGCAGAACCCGATTGCTTACGAGCAAGTTCCTTGTGATAATTACGATTATGCTTATAACCCACCTCCACAATACCAAGAAATTCAACCACAAATTCCGTCAGATAATCAAGAATTTCACCAAGGATTTCTCAACATATTACAAGAGTTAAAAGAACTAAAAGAATTGCTTCATGAACCTGTTCAAGAAAGAGATCCTAATCAGAAGACTTATCGTGAATTATTAGCTGAAGAGGCCGCGAAAGTGATCCAACATCGTCCTACTACCTATTATTACGATTCTGATTCTGATGACAATTATATTCCTCCGAGTGGCAATCCCACTCCCGTTTCCGAGCCTTTCATTTCCGACCCTTCCCCTTCACTCACGCCGGTTGAGAGAAGTAACGTTCTTATTGAAGAGGTCGATGATTCTATTGTTACGAACATTGTTGAACCCGTTGATTCTTTCATAATGGGGGATGAGCATCTTAGTACTATTCCGGAAACGGAAGAGACTAGTGTTGAGATCCTTATCCCAATCCCAAGAGAGTCCGAGTCTGGGGTTGTTGATATTTGTGATGAGCCTTCTCTTGATATTTCAAATGATCATGTTGAGATGTTCTCCGATTCCGATGATGATTCTTATGGAGACATCGATTTCGTTGACGATTTACCTTCTGAGCCCGAGCCAGAAGAAGAAGAGATTGAGCCCGATGATATAGAGATCGAGGATGAAGCATTACGTGAAACATTATCGAATGTTTATCTTCTCATTGCTAAGATTGAAGCCTTGAACGATAATTCGAGTTCGCATCCTATCTCCGTTAAAGATAGTGATTTCTCTCCCGAGCTTGAGACTTTCCGATTTGATGGAGAGATTAGTGGCAATCCCACTATTGATGATGTTTATCCTCCGATTCTTGAGCGATTCTATTTTGATGTTGATGTGAGCAAAGTTTTGAACGAGATTTCCGATACTCCAACAAATGACCCGATCATTGAGGAAGCCGACTCATTTCTTGCTCTTGATGACTTGATACCACCGGGTATTGAGGATGCCGTTAATGATCCCGAAGGGGATATGATGTTTCTTGATGGACTGCTCGACTCTCCTTCTTCTAATGAGTCCACCATCACTTATCCCGTTGAGCCCGCATGTGAAGACAAGATCTTTAAACCCGGGATATTCATTGATGAGTTCTTTGTTAAAACCGTTATTAGAGATAAGGATCCTCTCTTGGATGCCTTCATTTGTGAGCCTATACATCTTGTCCCTTACCATAAGCTCCCCTCTTTCTTGGAGTTTTCTCACTCTGATCCGTCATCCTTTCGTCCACCCGCAAAACCACCAGATGATGGATCATTATTTCATGGTATACCTTTTGTGCTTGAGCCCGACATTTTCTTCACCACCCAACCCACCCAGTCTCATTCCTTCGGGAATGAGGACACCGTTTTTGACCCTGGTATCTCTACCACTTTCTCCCCCAAGGACAAATGAATTCGGGGACGAGTCAGGCTAGCGACTCGGTGATCAAAAACAGTAGCGCTTCGTGGGAGGCACCCCATGCTTATCCTTCTCTTCTTTCTATTTTCTAATAAGTGATGCGAAGGGGTCTGCTTCTTCGATTTCTCGTGTTTGGTTGTTTGTGATGTTGTGTTTAGGATGTTCCCGATATGAAGACTCTCGTGCTCGAAGTTTTTCTTTTCTCCACTCGAGTCTCATGATCGATGCTGATGGAAATCCGATATCCTAATCTTATCGACTAACGTTTATCTTTGAGCATACTTAATAAACGGCTTTTAGATTTTCGTGATACCCTTGCTTTAAACATTGAGGACAATGTTCCATTCTAGTCTGGGGTAGGGTAATCTTCGATTTGATTTGACCGCACTTGCTTATTTTTGTTGTGTTTCTCTCGTAACCCCGTTTTTCCTTAAAAATGAAAAATTGTGCAAAAATGAGAAAATTTTAAAATTTTTTGTAAGCTTTTGTTAAGTCTTTTTGATTGAATATTTTTGCTAGTCTCTTAGATTAGAAGCTATAAAATGCGAATTCTAGCTCACAAGGCCAAGATTTTGCAAGTTTCCCTGAGTGACTTTAAATATGCATAACTTGATTTCATTAGACGAAGCATGTGCTAAGTTAATATATGTTTTGACACCTTGATTGACTTTCCGCTGGTGAGAGTAGGAATAGAATTCTGACTTGACCGGGCGTGTTGAGCCCTAGCTTGTTCCCTTAACCATAGATAATCTAAAAATTATCGGCTAAGCATCTGCGGATCTCATTATTTGGGATTTTAAATTTGCAGAGATCGAGAAATGATAGAGTTACTTATGAGTTTAGATGCTAAACGTGGAGTAGTTGGTTCTCTTTAGAGCCCATCGAAGGTACTTATGGCTTTTTGTTCCCACAAAATTGTTTCACCCCATATCTGTCTAAATAATTAGAGATGTCGAGTTTTTGGCGATAGTTAGTTCTTTATCTTCTTAAAAGAATCTTTGTTTTAAAAATTGGGTACACATCAAGGATCCGTAATAAATAATTGAGAAATCAGTAATAAGTGAATAGTGATATGTAATAAGTAAAGTTGTGAGCTGCGGTGTCGAGATCGGACCCTTGGATCTTTAGCCGGGATTGAATGAGGTCTTAGCCTAGCCAGCCGGGATCCTCATCTCATGAAGCCTATAGTCATGGAATTTCCCCGTGAAGCTCCGTAGTTCATAGCTCATACAAATAAAAAGTCTAAATGCAAAAAAAAAAAAAAAAAAAAAAAAAAAAAAAAAAAAAAAAAAATGAATGATGAAAAATCAAAAGTCAAAAGTTAGTGAATAAAAAATCCTTGATGTGGACCTCATTTTTACGACAATGGTTCTTGAGAGAAGACGGATAACTAATTATCGACTTAGCTTTGTATCTTTATCGGAATAATTCTTATCGAAACGAGAATTTGAAGAAATTCATTTCTCACAAAAATATAAAAAATTCTAGAGGAAAATAGGAAAATGGGAACAAAAGGTAATCACACAAGTAACTTCCATGGGTAGTGTTAGCATCTAGAGTCATATGTAACAATGATTTCGGTTTTACGCTTAGTTTGGGGACTTGTGAAAAATCAGGGACGATGTATTCTATCCGTATGGTCACTTCACGCTGTGTTGTGTTTTCTACTCCGTGATCCTAACGTGTCGTTTGAAAAATGTTGGAGTTATTGATCGACATGAAAGTTCAATAAACCGTCAATCATAATCGGAATGTGCTTAATCGTAATATCTATACATGTGGTTTAAAAGGTAAACGGGGCGTTTTTAGAATTAAGGCTTTCTTAATCTCTTTTGAGGAACATTGACTACTTCTTCTCTAATTGGTTTGTCTGAACCGTTTTAAGTTTCTTACGGTTAGTCATTCACAAGTGGCTAGCTTGTGTGAGATAACTTGATGGTTTGGACATATCAATGGTTTAGTAGAAAGAGATTGAAATCCTTGGTTTTAGAAGCGTGAGTTGATTGCATTGCGTGAGGACACGGCAATGGTTTCGTCTGGGGTATTTTGGTATGTGCTAAAACACATACCTTTTCTTTATCAAAATAGACCCAAAATAACCAAGAATGAGCCGTTTATTGCTAATATTTGTGGTTTTCTTGAGTTTGTGCTTGTGCAGGTATGGATATGTAAAAACACGCAAAAAGGAACCAAATTAGACGTAAATCCGAGCACGAGAGATTAAGAGAGCTTAAGCTGAGCCGGAAGGTCAGAATTATGCATTTATGAAGATTTCTAATCTCTGAGGATGATTTGTGAAGATTTGATCAAAGTTTGAAGAAATGTCAGAAATAGTCCCTCAAGTTTCAGCAACTGACAGAAATGGCCCTTGAAGATTCAGAAATTTCAAAATCAGTCCCTAGATTATTTATGGTTGACAAGATTGGTCCTTGGAAGATATTTTCAGTTTTGCATTATTGGTCCTTGGAATTTAAGCATATACAACTTTAGTCCTTGCTATGGCTAATGAATTCATTTTAAATCCATGATCCAATCCATTACACAAATTACCTTCGGCCCAAACTAATATCAAAGCTACCAAGCCCAAAATCCAAAACACTAATCCGTCTGATCCAAATAACCAAACCAATACCCCAAGACCCGGCCACTTAACCCGTTTCTTTACCCGGTCAAAACACTACAAGACCCGGTCAACTTCACTTTGAAATACATTAAACTAATAAACAAACGCGCCTACCCATCTCCTTCCTCCCAAACACCCAGTAACCCCGTTTTCCTCCATTCACCACCACACCCAAACACCCAACATGGTACTAGAATCTATCTTATCCACCTCATCCTCTGACTTGTCAGATAGAGTGGCCTACGTGGCCAAATGGAAGCATTCCATTGGATACGACACCTCATCAAGACAAATGGAGCTCTATGATTGGTTGAAGTGACCTGGAATTGAACGTGTGGCTGTGGATAGACATCCTAGATCCTTCTGAGAGCATCCCAAGCTTCCAAGCTCAGCTATATATACCCATCTCATTCACAAGATCAAATTGTCCAATTCCTTATGTCTTAAAGGAATTTTGACCTTTTAATTTCCTGTTAATTTATATGTTTTCAGTAGTTAATTGTCTTGTAATCTCAGGTTTAAATTGTAGCTTCAATTCCTTTAATGTAACTTTCACTTTTAATTGATAAATCATTGTTGGTAGTCCTAAGTACCATCTGTTTTAAGCTCTCATTTCCTGCTCAGTTAAGCTCACATAAGCTTGTTTCAGCTTATGTGAGCTTGTTATTGCTTAATTTGATCTTAATCTCAGTTTTAGAAAAAAGTCAACAAAAGTCAACATTAGTCAAATTTGAGAGTCAAACCAGTTTCTTGAGTGATTGAGGATTCTCAGGTGTTAAACAGTTGATTTTAATGTTTGTTTGAGTGAATCATTTCAGCATATGTTATTATTCATCAATGTTTTAAGTTTTAATGCAATTTGGGATTGATAAAGTAGTGTTTGGTTTAAGGATTAAAACTGTTTTAGAGGTCATATGATGGATTAGATCAGTTGATGTAAGCTTGTTATAGTCATTGGTGGTCATATCTGTGTTTGTTATGCTGTCATTTGTGCCCTAAGTCAAAACAACCATTCCACTGGTCTCATTTGTATAATCTGTTGAAATCAGTAACCATAATCACAACATGTAGGTTTAGAAGTTGTTTAACTAGCTTGTTTCAGTTGCATTACATCATGTTTAATCTGCATTAGTTCTATATTGGATCTTAAATTTCACATAAGTCAAAACTAGCAACTGTTTTTGAAAGTCAAAACTGTCGAAAAATCTGATTTGTGCCAAACTTGCAGCTTATGCACAGTGTTTATTTCTTATTATTAGAAGCTCAAATTTGGTATATTCACTCTTTGCCAGGTGGACTAGAGAACCACAGTTTTAGTTTTTTTCATTAGCTTATTAAATAAGCAGTTACATTAGCTTAACATAGGTACCTGTTATCTGTTTTTACATCAGCAGCCACTGTCCTTGTTTTGCCATTTTTGTTTTGCTCTCTAGCTTCCTTAATACTAGTCTTCATTAGCTGTAACTTTGGATTTATGATCTCTGCCAGGTGGGCTTGAGATCCATGCTTTTTGTTTTCACTTTAGCTTATTGGATAAATAGCTGCAACTGCTTAAAGTAGGTGGTCATTTTCCTGTTTTGCTTATTTGACAGTTAGCTTAATCATAGATAATAGGCTTATTAGGTGTTAGGAGTAGGTGCTATAAGTTGCTTTTAGCTCATTTTAGCATACTTTAGCTTATGTTTTCAGTTGGCTCACTTTAGTGCTTATTTGCTTAATTTCATGTGTTTATTCCTTGACAATTACACTACAGCTTCAGTTTCTTACACATAAGCCCAGTGTTTTCTATTTTTCCTAGAACTAGAATAGCATTTTAGAATTTCCCTGAATTTTTCATGATTTTTAGCTACTGTTCACTATTTTTCTAGATTAAAAACAGTTTTTAATCATTTTAAATTAGCTTTAATTGCAATTAATTGAGAAAAAGTTCCAAAAAAATAATTTTTCAATTTTCTCAGTTTAAGATAAATATAAAAAGCATAAAAAATATTTTTCCTTATTTTTCCCTTTTTATTTGGTATTTTTCATAATTTAAATTAGATTAAAATAGATTTAAATTCATAGAAAATAGAAAATTAATCTGAAAAATACAAAAATAGTTTTGAAAAGTCTCTTATGTTATTTAAGATTTTTAGAAAGTAATTCCATATTTTTCCCTCTCTCTTTCATAATTTCTAGATATTTAGTCTTATTTTTAAAGTTATTAATTAGTTTTTAATTAGAATAAATTCAAGAAAATTTCTAAAAAATAATTTTAATTCATAATTAGTTTTCTAATATCATTTCTAGTGTAAAAGTAATTTTAGGTTATTTTTAGGAGTTAGATTAGTCGTAGTTGCTTTTTATTCGCGTTTCGTTTAAATTCCGTTTTTGCGTTTTAATGTAGAATTGCGTAGTTTGCCTTAGTTCTTAGGATTTCCCGTAGATTATATGTTCCATTTGCTTTCCTTATCCCGTAGTTTAGAATATATCATTTTACCCCCTTCTTTCATTCAAATCCCGATTATCGAGACGTGAGTTGGAAATTCCATTCAACCCTCGTTCGGAACGATCTCGGTGCTCAAACCTAATACGTTTGAGTTACCCACATACTACACTTCTATTATTGATCAGTGTCTGAGCCGTTTTAAGTTTCTTACGGTTAGTCATTCACAAGTGGCTAGCTTGTGTGAGTCAAGCTTGACGTTGCCTCTTTCATTGCGAATCAAGAATCAACCACAGGACTTTGAATGCCCATGTCCTCATGCACCTCTAGTGTCCCAAAAGAGTTAGAAGTAGTAACAGGAGTACCTGTAGCATTAACACTAGCAACGTCCGGTGTCTTCTTCTTTGGGACATAAACCTGCTTCCTAGGAGCAAATTTAGGACCCTTACCCATATTAATACCGCTAGACAACTTCGGACCTTGGGGTTTGGCTTTCCGATTTTGCACCACCTTAAACCCATCATCATTCACATCCAACGTCGAGGTGTGAGCATCAGCATGATGCTCCTTAGGAGACTTAGGACAACAAGCATTTTCATGCCCAAACACTTTACATTCCAAGCAATGTGGAGGTTTCCATTCATATTCAACCTTGATACTAGCCGTAGTAAAACCACTATCATCCTTCTTAGGGATCACCATAGTTACCACATGTTTAAGATCAGCTTCCGATGATAACTCAACAAGAGCACGAGCAAAACTAATACGACCCCATGAGTCAACGCACATAGAGCTAGTGAATGCATCTAACATGATCGGCTTACCCACCTGAGTAGCAATAAGGCTCAACCCGTCTTTCGAATATGCAAGTAACGGCACATTATGCAATTTAATCCACATCGGCACTTTGGTAACCTCACTTTTAGACAATAGCACGTCAGGAGTTCATTTAGTGAGAATGATAGGAGAATTACGAATTGTCCAAGGTCCTCGTTGAAGAACATTCTCAACACCCTCTTTAGAATCAAATTTAAAGAGAAACACACCATCATCATTCTTCATAAGTTTCTTTAATCCAAACTTACCCCATGTATTGGTGACATAATTCTGGACCAACGGAAATGCAATATTCTTGCCGACAAAGAAGCCAACAAGAGTATTATCATAGCGGTTAAACACACCCTCCATAGCAGCCTTAGGAAGAACCGTATCATGATTATCAATTCGATTCTCATTCACCAATGAACGGAAGTTAACTTTCCTAGATACACGTTCCGAGTTTAACACATTAGCAAACGACCTGACATCGTTGTGTATACTATCACTCACATTAAGACCAGAAGTAGAATTATTCTTACCATCCTTCGAAGCAACATCCGGACCACCAGCATTAGTTTCAAAATTACCGTTACCCGAATCAGAAGTCAAAGGACCATCACGAGTATAAGGGTGACTCGAAGTAGCAACATTCACCACCTTGGAAGGTGCATTAGTGCTCGACTCCAAACCCCCAACATTCATATCAATTCGACTTGTATTTTCCAGATTTGCATCACCCCAAACAGAATTAAACGTACCATCATAATCACTAGGGCTGCGAACAACCCTAGCAGCTTTGCGCAAGTCAGGACCAGCAGCAGAATCAATTCCATGCTCTCCTTGAAGACGTTTAAGCCTAGCCTCCAATGCCTGAATGTCCAGCGATTCATACGGATTAGGTTCCTTAAGTGACCCAACTTGATCGGCCAAGTTGATGGCTGGAATAGCAGCTTTCTTCGACGAACATTCCTTGTTGAAAAACCCTTTCTCCATAACACAAAACCCACACACAATCACACAAACCCACGTAAATATGACAAAACCCAGCAGCACCATAAAACGAACAAAATAAAAAGAGAAAACCCTAACAGAATGTTAGGGTTTAAGCGATAATCCCACAAAGACTAACCAGGCTCCATGTTGTGATGATACACACAATCAATTAATCTTGTATATAATACCAAGTGAAAGAATAAATACCAGAAAAAAAAACGAAACCCTAACAAAAACGATTGTTTAGAACCCTAACTCCTAAGCGATCACACAAATCTGAAACAATTAAGCAAACCACATAAGTAATTGCATAAGAATAACAGATTAGAGCAAAAGATTAAGAGAATAGAGCTGAATAGATCGATGTTTGGAGTTTAGTAAGGGTATCGTTTTTCTTTTTAGTCGCCAGAGAGAAAGTGTCGACTTAGGGTTTGGGTTACGTATTGTATATGGGTCAAAATGGGTCGGGTTGACCTACTAATAAAACTTGCTTCTATTTTTTATCCTTAAAAAGGCATCTATATTATATACAAAGCTTAGTTGCATTTTATAAGTTGGATCAATTATCAAGGAATATTTACCACCCGGTGTATACCAATTTCACTGTTTGTCAAAGGTTCAGAAAGAAATAGAACAAAGATATCTAGGAAAACCGAAAACTCAAGAAGAGATTATAGCCTAAGAGGGTGTTTAAGATTGCTAGTTTAAAGTGCCTAAATATAAAGTAGTCGTTAAGTGCTTACGTTAGAGTAAATAAAGGCAAATAGGCGGGTATATTCAAACATTTAGAAGTTTATACGAGTTGAATAATACTCTACTACATTAAACGTACAAAGGTATCTCAACTTAGATGGTTACTGGGATTGCTTAGCTTTTCACGTTATGATTCTGCTTATACATAAGAGCACTCCCATCCATAACACCATAACACCAATAACACCGTCCACGTCAGCGTCACATCCAGGGGCGGTACCACAATGGGGGCAGTGTGGGCAACTGCCCCCACAAAGTTTACTCGAGTAATGCCGGTTAATCAGAAAATTTCATTTTGCCTCCATAAATGGGTAAATAGTATAACTGTGAAAATTTATCCAATAGTTGCACCATAGTCAAGTGGTTAAGGACATTTGCACTTTTGTGGAGATATAATGTTCGATTCTTGTGCTACTTTTTAGTTTTGTGAATTTTTGTTATCCAACTTTTTATTTTTGCTTCAACTACTGGTGTTAATATCGATCAGAAAAGCAAGTATACGCTAACTATTGTGCATATCATCATCAATTCTTAGTATTGGTTCTCCCATGCAAATAAATACCAAAAAATTCACTTTCGTTAAAAGTAAAATTGATTTCATTATAGCAACAAAGGTCGAGTTATGACATGACCCGACTGGCACCCACTTTTAACTTTTGCCCCCTCTTAAACAATTTTCTGGTACCGCCCCTGGTCACATCAGCTTTAACATTTAACATTAACATCCCCAAAAAACACTCACAACCATAACATCCCAATAACACCATAACACCAATAATATTTCATATTTTCAATTTCAACCCCTAAACTAAAACAAACACTTTATTTTTTAAAACACATATCACATTTAACATTAAAACACCAAGTACATTAAACGTTAAACACGAATTACATTAAAAATTAAAGATACGACGCATACTGACGAAAATAAAACTACTAAAACTTAAAAAAAACGAGTCGTCTGAGTCCCAACCATCAGAACTGGTTGGCGGAGAATAAAACTCCCCATTAAAGTATCGACTCTCCATTATGTCGAAGAAGTTGTCTTGCAGGTACTGAGCTTCACGTGCTTCTTGCTCACGGCGAGCAGCCTCTTCACGTGCCTGCTCTTCCATAATCTCCCTTACATTTTCTTCATCTTGTTTCAGTTGCCAGAGGGAAGCCTCACTTAACCCGCTGGGTGGTTTTGAAAATCCACCTGTGGACTGTTCACAGGTGAACTTTGAACAATTGGGAGGTACGGGGATGTTTTCAAAACCCACCGGAAAGACATTTTCTGGTGGTGTAGAGTAAACATCAGGTTCTGGTAGAGTTGGAAAGCTGGTTTTCGGCAAGTGATTTGGATTTGGAAAGCTGGTTTCCGGCAACTTTTATGGGCTGGGGAATTGCTGAGAAAAATCTTTGCGAGACATTTTGTGTGTGTGAGTTGTGTGTGTAACTTGTGTGTGTTGTGTGTTCTAAACAACTCTGGTAGAGTTGTATATATAGGCAGAGTTGATTTTGAAATTGAATAAATCCCGCTCGTATTTGATTTTTAAATTTCAAATTTGAATTTGAATTTATCCCGCCCAGAATTGACCAGTACAATTTAAATTTGAATTTGAATAGGTTGAGGGGTGTAAGTGAAAATTTATTGTGAAAGTATAGTACCCACAAAAGCAAAAAAATTTGTTCACTACCCAGAAGAGCAAATTGTGTCAAGTATTATCCACACTTGTAGGTTGAAGTATCAATTGAGAAATATATAAGGTATCATTTCGAGGGACGGACCCACATGGGAGCCGGGTGTGGCACGAGCCACACCCAATTTTAGGCCACAAAGTGTAAACTTTTTATAAAAGATGTCTTTTCTGGGCCCGTGCAACACCTAATTTTTACCTAATAAATTCTTTATCGAGCAACTTTGGTACTCATAGTCATAAAAAAAAATTGTGCAACACCCTTTCAAAAATCCTGGGTCCGTCCCTGATCATTTCCATGGGCAAATGGTAAGGTAGTCACATAAACTCATAATGTCTAAAGACTCTAAAATCTAAAGAGTGACCCGGTTAACCTCTCTAATTATGGATGTTGGTTGGAGTACAAATTGAACACTTACTAAGCCCTAATATAATGAATACATAATTGGCCTATACATTAAGCCATGGGCTAATACTGTCCATTAAGGCATTAATAACAATTACTCCGTACATCCTAACATTTAAGTAACCACTTTGTATTTTGAAAGCAAATTACATCTTTCTATATAAAACAAAAAAGGTATGAGCATATGAAAAACAACCTGCTACATTTTTGACAAAACCTTCTTGGGAGGCCACCCACAAGCACAACTAGAGCCTTAGTATGAACCTCACAAACCCTATGCTTTTGGTGATACTGTTTAGCTGCCCTTAAATCATCACCACAACAGTCAACTTGACACCCAAACACTCCCTTCATATCCACTGTCTCATTGTTCCTTGACCCACTACCAAAATCCAAACAAATTAGTTAAGAATTGTCTAGTGTGTGAGAGTGGTGAATTTAGCAAGACAGGAAGAAGAGAGAGAGAGCTCATTTTGGAGTGAATCTTTGCTAAGTAATTGTGTCATAATCAAGATTATTGGTCTAGGTTGAATCCCTCTTAAGTAAGTGTGTTTTATTGCTAGTGATTTTATATTTTAACAATTAGGGTTCATGAGTTATGATTTGATGATGTTGGGTAATTGTATTTTGATATGAAATTAGCGTGGTAATTAATGAGTTGAGGGATGAAGTCCCTATGATTAATTGTGATAAATTATAATACTTGCCCTAATTGAGAAATTGGGGAGTTTTGTTAATAGGTAATAATTGATGATGGTTTATGGGTTTAGAAACGCCTTGGTATAGATGAACTCATGAATGAACCCTAGTTGTATAATGTTAATGTTTGTATGCTACATATCAAATGATGATAATATAGGAAGGAAGAGTTAAAGATTAGTGTTTTGTTATAAGTAGTTGCGGTTTGAGGAAAGTATCATAGTTTTAGCTTTATCATATTTTCATATATGGTAATGGTTTGTATTTGTTAGCTTTATCATCTTTGCTACATTGTAATGATGAATGATAGGATATAGGGTGCGTTAGCCGGTTTTGGATCCATTACTAGGTATAACTTAGTCGATGGGCTAACTATGGGATAAGGTTCAACCATTTGAGTTGATCGTGTTTAGGCCGTCTATGTTGGCGTGAGGTAAGTGCCGCCCCTATATCATTAGCTTAGCTAGTTGAAAGACTAGCTATGGTGTATAGCACAATTTATATTGTGCACTGTTTAGCTTGTTATACCATTTACTTACTAAGCATTTTCGCTTAAATGTTTAGTTGTTTTTCTTTTGTAGGTGCTAGTGGATTAGCAAAGGGTAAGGACAAGAATGAATTGAAGTAGGATGTATGCTTGGACATTTTTTCTTTAATGGCAAGCAATCTCTTAGCACCATGCTCTGTTAAGTTTGAAAGCCCCCAAGTGTTGTCAAATTGTTTTGGTATATGATTGTTAGAATGTGTATGTAAATTACTATAAATGTATTTCCAACAGTCTAGATTCTTTGCTCTAAAGCTTAAAATAGTTTAGTTGGGGCGACTTAATAACTTGTTACATGACGCGAGAAATTCCCGGGCACTCGATCGATACTCGTACTGCATAGCGCAAGTGCGCTACCAATTTGAATAATTATGTCACAAATATAACAACTTAGATCTGTGTAAAGATCATTTTATACCAAGAGACAACTTGATTAACATAAAATATGGTACTTATTTACATGAAGCACTCATTATCACAAACTGTCATGTTAGTCCAACAACTGACAATTTTCCGATTGACTATGCAACAGAAAGAACCTTTTTTTTATCTTTATCGCCAGGAACACAGGTTCCCTCTGAGTTCTCCACGATCGTAGCCTTGCTATCTATACGCAAATAAAGCATGCATATTACATAAAATCATACACATATAGTATAACGAGAGTTGTTAAACAGTTTACCTTCGACCATAGATGTAAGAACAAGGACAAGCACAAGAAGAGTGAGGATAGGAAAGGTCTTCATGTCAAAGTATTTCGAAATCAAAACTATGATCTATACGCAGAAAATTGAAAGCACCATGCATGGATTTTGGTGAATATATACGAGGTATTAGTTGTTGGTTTAATGGACAATAAATTAATAGACGTGTGTTAGGATCGAACTCAAGACCACGGGATTGTACACTTTACGTATGAGAATTAAAGTTTAATAATTAAATATAAAATGTTATATTTAGTTATTATTTACACGAAACGTATAACGAACGTTAAGTAATTAAACGTAATGAACTAACGGTCGTTAAATGTTAAAGGAAACGACTACATATGAAATTAGATGTCAAGAAGGTTCTAGAAACCTTATGGGTTTCCTAAACAAATCGTTTGGGGGTTACCATAACCCAATCCTACCCTAACTTGGACTCTAAGTTTCTACAATTATAAATACAAGGCTTAGGGTCATTGTTATTTACTCTTGTACACCTAAACCTAAAAACCTAAACTTGTTTGTGTGTTTTTTTTAGTCCATACGATCGGATCTCTACTTCTAGGGATCGATTACTTTTATTTTTCCTTAACAAATGTTTTGTGTTAATTAAACTAGCATTTACTTTAATTCGTTAATAGTACGTGTGTACAAGAACGTGGTACAATCACACTATTGATTGTATCTTAGATTGAATTACAAAACGGTAAGGGGTAATTCTGTAAGGGGTAATTCTTATAATCCTATAAACCCTAATTAGGGTTCATCTCAATTGCTAGTTTTGTGGATTTGATTCTTGTTCGGCTAGAATCAAGAAAGGTACGCATATTCTTGTTTATGTTAATTAATTATTTGTTAATCTTTCCTATACGCTTCCGCATGTGTACTTGATGTTTATTGTTTATATTTATGATTAGTCATGTTATATAATTCAACAGTGGCATCACGAGCTTGGTTTAATGACTAATTAATTACTAAACACGTAAAAAACGGATATTGTATTGTTTTTGATATGATTAATTCT
Organism: Chrysanthemum seticuspe; assembly: GCA_019973895.1. Lineage (NCBI taxonomy): Eukaryota > Viridiplantae > Streptophyta > Magnoliopsida > Asterales > Asteraceae > Chrysanthemum > Chrysanthemum seticuspe. The sequence continues at coordinate 30,454,001 of BPTQ01000006.1, forward strand.
AGGGTTTGGTTATTATTATGTTAAACCCTAATTTTATGGTTACGGCTTTTGCCCTAATTGTTTTTTTTAAAATTTTTTTATGTCAACCTAATTTTTTTAGTCGATTTTTATAAAAAAAAAATTTAGGGTTTACAAAATTGTTTTGTTAATTGATATCTAAACCTAGAATTGTATATATGTTACGTGAATTAATTCGTGAATAATTGTTATGTGAGATGGAATTTTAATATGCGATCTTGTGACTGTTTGTATAATTGTTATGATATATCCATGATGATACATGCATGTTTGTCATGGATAGTTGATTGAATATTGTTTAATTGTTAAGATATATTTATCACATGTTTATTTATGATAAATCTTGAATTGGGGAAGACTCCAATTATATATATTAATGAATCTATTAGGTGCAATTTGGTATATTATTAATTATGGGTTTACGCAATCGATTCGTCGATGTATGTGGCTCACTTTCTATCGTTGGAGTGAAAGCCCTAATTAATATATACATTAATTTAACCTAGACATTGATTATTAATAGGGTTTTATCGAATAAGTTGCATGTGGCTACTTGTTTTCACGTATAAATTGTTTATTATGTGCGCATTGTTTTTTAGTTGTTTATTTTTTATTTTTTATTTTTTATTTGTTACTCGTTTGTTTGTTATGTTAGACAGTTTTAAGCAAAGGGTAATTTTGAATAGAAAAATAATACGGACTAAACAATGGTGAAATTTGATTTGTTTTTGAAGAGTTAAGTTTTCAATAGTTTAATTGATTGTGATTTTGGTACAAATGGTCTGAACGGCTCACTCACTAGAACAAACTATAAAGGGGTTAATAAAGAAGTGCGCACAGTCATACTGAAAGGATGTCTAAGGTTATGCTTTTGCGCTTACCTGGTCCTCTGCCCCCTGTGAGTTCGATTAGAGCTACTAAGTAAGCCATAAATGTACAAACTCATCTTAAGGGCGAATTAGTTTTAATTCCATGCGCCACTTCGGTGGTAATTACCCGAAACACTAAGTGTTTACACTTATGCAAAAGTACGGTATAATGGGCGATAATTGACGCTAAATTCCTTGATTGGTGAACCCAATACCTCAATCAAAACTTTGATAATTTGATCTTTATGAATTGGTAGTAAAAAGTTTTTTATTAAAATTATGCTACAAGATGAATGCATGACATCTTTGTACATATTTGATTTGACCACATAAAATCAAAACTATTACCCTTTTAAATTAAGTTACATGCCATCTAATTAAAAGGAACACTTGAAGTTGCAATTTACGTCATGACAGTACTTGGCGAGATTGTGATGGAGAGGTAAATCTCTATGTAAAGTCAGACCTTACATGGACATATTTGCAGTTCTTTAAGTTAGACACTTAAATTGAGTAGGAAGTGAGAACTGGACTCAAGGCATAAGATGGGATGAAACATATTTATATTTGCAATAGCGTTGGAAAATATAAATCCCATAATGATCTAGGAATTGGAAATTGTTTACCAATTATTGTTCGACAGATTACCCTATTATGTGCTTTCGTTACTAGCAGATCAACTGATGTAATGGAACTACGATAATTTGGATCCTAGTTTTCGAGAAAATTCTATGGTTATATGAATATTACCTTGGGTATTTTATTTTCTTGAAAAGTTTAATTATTGAAAATACTAAAATTGAATTTTGCTAATTCTTTAAATGTATTAATGCAACATTAAACCGTAAACGAAGGTTATTACTGTTTTGGTAAATTGATCTACACCTGTAAGGGTTTTTTGGTAGAGTCAACTTTGCTAAATGAATAAACCTAGTCCTCTTTTCATTAAAAAGAGTGAGATTCAATCATATTCCTTTTCATGAATGAAGAAAGGTATGATAGGACAATTAGAATTGTCTAAATTCTAAATACATAACTCGTAAGCAAATTTTAATAGTTAAGGAAATTGCATATTTCTGAGTTATTAAATTAGAAGTTAGACTAATTACTGTATAATTGGTAAAAGACAAACTAGCATATTTTATCTAGTTGTTTTGTTTTGACCATTTAAAAGTACTACTTACAAATTGTTGGAATAGTAGAACTATTAAGAAAGAAATTGCATGCCCAATTTTTCAAGTTAATAGCAATGATGGATAAATTCATCATCTACATAGTAGAATACATTCTTTTAAGTACATAAGTAATTGTTATGTATGGACTTTCTCAAAGGTGTAGGGAAGTAAATAGAACGCTATTTTCTTTCACTGGTTAATGAAACACTTACAATGTTGTCAAATCCAGTGGGAGTATTCTGTTCTTATTACTGAATAGGGAATTAATGTAATGATCTCTAATTCAGTGGGAGTTACAAGCTTTGTCATCTTGGTAGTAACCCAGATTATCTCTAGAATGTCTTAAGATAATTATTTTCCACTTGTAGACACTTATGTTTTCAAGGATAGTCATATACGTTTCCTTGTTAGATAATGAAGTTGTTCTACATCTACTAGTTATGCTAATATCAATGACACAATCATATTGGTCAAATAAACAAACATATGTCGTGTTGTTTATTTGCTACATGATGTTGTTACATGCACAAGTGGGAGAAATCTATATTGTGTGCAAGGTACAAGATAAAGGTATATGATTTAATGGATTCTCTTGACTGCAAGGTAAGAGACTAACGTTCTAATATGACTTGTACAGATCTAATTCAAGAAACACTTGGTGTTGCAATTTACGTCATGTCAGAACTTTGCGAGATTGTGATCGAAAGGTAAATCTTTATGTAAAGTCAGACCTTACATGAACATATTTGCAGTTTCTAAATTAGACAAGTATTTAAAATATGTGTCAAGATGATATATATATAAGACTACTTAAAATTAAATATTTATGTATTATTAGAATGACATAAATAAATGAAGTAATCTAATACTACTTTAATTTGTATATTTATGAATTTTTGGAATGACATAAATAAATGAATAAATAATGTAGTCCTACATTATTGTGAAGTAAATAAATTAACTTGAAATTACTATTGAAACCAAAAGTTGTGTTCATAATTACTTTAGTTAAACATGTTTATGATTCATTGTAAAGACATAAACATAAAGGCCTTTTAGACTTATAATAAAGTAAGACGTTAACTTGTTAAGTTTTTTTTAAGACATATATAAGAAGTCATTGAGTTGATCAATGATTTATAACGTATAATGGGATTATAACAGTTTATGTTTTCTGGATAAGACATGGATATGAAGTGACTTGGTTAAAAAGTACTTGTGTTATAAAGCATGCAATTGGCTTGGAAAGTCTATTATACCATTAAGTTGACTTAGTTGGTAAATAGGTAAGCCAAAAGGAATATGTTTATCTTATATATTGTTAGATTGTCTTACAATATTAATTCTAATGAATACTATGTTTAGTTAGGAGAATCAAACTCTATTTGATTTGTTTGATTCAATATAACTATAACTTCTTTCTTAAAAAGTAACAAGGTTAGAAAATTGAGTATGGATTGAATATACTCAATATGACTCCAACCTAGAGGTGAACAAAAAAACCGGTTAACCGAACCGTAGCCGAAAAGAAACCGGAAAACCCAACCGGTCAAAACCGGTTTTGACCAAAACCGGTCCGGTTTTTATCCAAACCGCCGGTTTGGAACCGGTTTGGGGTTTTGGAAAAACCACCGGTTTGGAGACCGGTTTTTTGAAACCAAATAACCAAACCGGTTCGGTTAACCGGTTTGGAACCGGTTTTTTTGGTCTAGGCGGGTTTTTTTTACTTTTTTTGAATTTTAAACTTTTGAATTTGAATTTTGAAAGAGGGGGAGCGGGGGGGGGGGGGGGCGGATATTATTTAATATGTTTCAAAAATTACCATTTTGCCATACAAATGTTTATATAAATAGATGTGTTATGTATTTGGTTAATTACCACTTTCAAGCAATCAAAAAACACTCCAAAAAAATCAAAACCGAAAGTATTTCACTAAACACTAATGGAAAGTTCAAACACCAACAACACCACCAACACCGAAGCTGGTTCAACAAGTGCAGCGATGGTTCAGAAAGTTTTACCATGTGACCATGTAAAAGATCCATGGGAACACTTCGACTACGTCCTAATGTCGGACGGTAAGAAAAAGGCTCGATGCAAATATTGCTTGAGTATATTGTCTGCCGGTTCCAACTCGACGTTGAGGGCTCACATCAAACAAAAGTATTGCAGGGCACTCAAATCGGTTCCGGAGACCGGTCAATCGTCTATGGCTCGAGACGGGACTATTTTTGCATACGATCATGATTTACTCCGTGAAAAACTGGCCAGTTTGGTGATTCAACGTGGTTTGCCGTTCAACCACTATGACAACGAGCTGACGACGGAGGTGTACCAGAATTATATGCAACCGCAGTACAATCATGTAAGTCGTATGACTCTTAAACGCGATGCTATGAGAATGTGGAAAATGGCTAAGCAAGAGTTAAAAAATAATTTTTTAAATATGGATGCATGTGTTAATTTAACAACCGATGTTTGGGCCGCTCCTCATAATTTGCCATTTTCGTACCTTTGTGTTACCGCACATTGGGTTGATCCCGAAAGTTGGCAAATGATGAAGCGAGTCGTAGAATTTGAAAACTTTCTGGTTCCTCACTCCGGAGAAGCTTTATACAATTTGTTGAGAAAAGTGTTTCATAAGTTTAACTTGACGGAAAAAAAATTTCAATAACGTTGGATAATGCAAGTAACAACACAAATGCAATGGGTCGACTAAAAATGGAATATGAGCCACCTTGCAATGGTATTTTTTCATAGTCGATGTGTTGCACACATCATTAACTTGGCTGTGCAAGCGGGATTAAAATATCCGCATTTGAGTGAAGTGAAAGAAGATTTTAAAAGAATGTTAGTCGATGTTTTTAAAAAGGGTAATAAAAGATATAATGCATACATTCGGATGTGTGAAACTGCGGGGAAACATTGGTTACAACCTTGTTGGGATATTGAAACACGGTGGAACTCCACTTATCTTATGTTCATAAGTGGCTTAAGACAAAAGGTGACCTTGCAATATTTTCATGACGAGAAATTGTCGGGGAGGGGTAGGTGTGCTCCATTTAGTCAAGATAATTGGGATACTATTGAAAAAATAACCCGACTACTTGAAGTTTTTTACAATGCAACCAAAAAATTGTCGGGGGTTTATTATCCAACGGCTCATTTGGTACTCGAGCAACTATTCTTGATGTCTTCACAAATCGCCGCATTTGAATTTAATGGTGGTGTTTATACTAGCATGGTTTCCGGAATGAAAGAAAAGCTGTTGAAATATTTTGAAACTTTGCCACCGTTAATTACTTGTGCGGCCGCATTAAATCCGTGTTATAATGTAAACGGGGTGGAGGTTCTTATTGACTCGATTGTGACTGATTTGGGTTGTTTCGCGTCAAACCCGAACTATGCTAATGATGCAAAAGAGTCATTTGGCCATTCTTTTAAAAGTTTGTGGCAATATTATTTTGAAAAATATGGCAACCCACCTCCTATTGTGACGGAGTCTTCTTCATCATCATCAAGGGCTTTTAGAGGGAATCCGATACTTGCTTTGCATAAAAAGATAAGAGATAATCCCAACAAACGGATAAGAAATGATGGTTTAGCGAACAGTGAATATGAAAGATATATCACAACTGATTTTATCTCACATATTCCGGCCGAACAAGTTGAAAACTTTGATGTGTTGGCGTTTTGGAAAGCAAAGGAAACAATGTTTCCCATTCTATCCCGAATGGCTCGTGATGTACTAAGTGTACAAGCTACTTCGGTAGCTTCTGAATCCGCTTTTTCAACAAGTGGAAGGGTTTTATCAAATCTGAGAAACAGACTCACACCGGCTTCTTTGGAGATGTGTATGGGTTTGAAAGATCACTTGGACGCAATGAAGCGAGTGCAAGATAAAACTGATCTTGAAAATGCTGGAGACTTCGAAAGGGAGGTCTACGTGGAAGAGGCACAAGCGGATGAAATCGAGATGCTTTCCGATGAAGAACTAAGACAAGATGCAGCTGCTCAAGAAGCTAGGGGATCCGATGACGACTATTAGGACTTTTATGCTTACGTATTATGTTTTAAGTTTATGTATTTCCTTTGATGTATTTCCTTTAAGGTTATGTATTTCCTTTCAGTTTATGTATTTCCGACGTTATAAATAAAAGTTGAAGTTTATTCAGTATAAGTTTGTTAAATGTTGAAAAACAAAGGAAAAAAAATCCGGTTAACCGGTTAAAAACCGGTTACAAACCGGTTAACCATTTCAAAATTTTGAATTTTCGAATAGGCGGCAAAAATATTTTCAAAATAAAACCGGTTAACCGGGTACAAAACCGGTTAAACCGGTTACTTTTTTTTTAAAATTCGAATTTTTGAAACCGGCGGCAATTTTTTGAATTCAAAATTTTGAAATCACAACCGGTTAACCGGTTAAACCGGTCAAACTTTCAAAATTTCAATTTTTGACTTTTTTTTAGCGGGAAGGTGGGTAAACTTTCAAAATTTGAATTTTTTTTTATATTTACATGTTTGCCATTGTAAGACTAGTATAAATAGATAAAATGTGTTTTTATTTCTTTGAAACTTTTATACTTACATTTTTATATTTACATTTTTACTATGGCTGATGCTGATCCTGCACCACCTCCGCCACCCCCGCCACCAGTGGTTGTTCATATTTTACCGGTAAACCGTGCACCAAATGTTTGGGCTCACTACTTGTACGTCGAAATGTCAGATGGCACGCGAAAGGCTCAATGTAAGCATTGTTTATGTTTATTCAAACCCACTTCCAACACGGCGTTGAGGGCTCACACACAGAAGTATTGCCGCCAAGCACCTGCAGTTGATGCCTGATTCGAGACCGCGAGTCGACGTTGAGTAGCTTATCAAGTTATCGATGTTTTATGTTTATGTTATTATGTGTTATGTTTTAAGTTTATGTGTAATGTGTGTATCATGTATTATCCGTTTTATTAAATAAAAGTTCTAGTTTATTAATACCCGAAACAAGAAATCGATGACAAACGACGCCGAAAAAATATATATATATATATAAGGGTTAATATACAAAAATGTTACTAAACTTTCAAAAATATTTGTCCTAAGTCACTAATGTTTGTATTCTGTCATCTAGGTCACTATACTTCACGGGTTTTTCACATATGTTACTAAACCTTTTTATAAGTGTCACCCTAGCCACTCGAAGGATTGGTAACCGGCTTTGGCACATACGTTACTAAACCTATACAAACAAGTCACTAAACTTTGTGAAAAATTTGTCTTAAGTCACTAATGTTTCATTTCTGTCATCTAAGGTACTAAACTTTGCTAAAAATTTGTCCTAAGTCACTAATAAAAAATTTGTCCTAAGTCACGAGTTGTGGCACATGTTACTGAACCTTTAAAATTTTACGTTTTATACGATTTTATACACCTTTTATACGTTTTAATTCATTTTTATTCGTTTTTATACGTTTTTGTTTTTTTTTACCCTTTTGTCCGTTTTTGTCCCATTTTTTACGTCCGTTTTTATGTTTTCATCCGTTTTTATACGTTTTTGTCCGTTTTTATATGGTTTTGTACATTTTTTATACGTTTTTATTCTTTTTCATCCGTTTTTATACGTTTTCGTCTGTTTTTTACGTTTTCGTCCATTTTTCTTATGTTTTTGCCCGTTTTTCTATGTTTCATTCGTTTTCGTCCCTTTTTTATGTTTGAAAGCATAAGAAAATAGGCGAAAACGTAAGAAAAACAGACAAAAACGTAGAAAAACGGATGAAAACGAATAAAAACGGATGAAAACGAAAAAAAAATGTATAAATAATGTATAAAACCATATAAAAACTGACAAAAACGTATAAAAACGGATGAAAACATAAAAACATATAAAAACGGACGTAAAAAATGGGACAAAAACTGACGAAAACGTATAAAAACGGACAAAAACGTAAAAAAACAAACAAAAACGTATAAAAACGAATGAAAATGAATAAAAACTTATAAAAGGTGCATAAAATCGTATAAAACGTATAATTTTAAATATTCAGTAACATGTGCCACAACTCGTGACTTAGGACAAATTTTTCATTAGTGACTTAGGACAAATTTTTCGCAAAGTTTAGTACCTTAGATGACAGGAATGAAACATTAGTGACTTAGGACAAATTTTTCGCAAAGTTTAGTACCTTAGATGACAGGAATGAAACATTGGTGTGTATACACGTCAGCATTTAACCGGCAACAGTAGGTCGTCTCACTATTGGTATCCAAGATAACCGGTTACGTAAAGTATAGTAACCTAGATGACAGAAGATAAACATTAGTGACTTAGGACAAATATTTTTGAAAGTTTAGTAACTTTTTTGTATATTAACCCTATATATAACCGGTCAAAACCGGTTAACCGGTCTAGACCGGTCCCAAACCGAACCCAAACCGGTTTGGACCGGTTGGATTTTTCATCCTCCACACCCGATTCGGGACCGAACCGGTTAACCGGCCCGACCGGTTTTTTTTTTTTCGTTGACCAAAACCGGTTCGGTTTTGACCGGCCGTCAAACCGAACCGGTTAACCGGAATGTGCACCACTACTCCAACCTAGAAGATTGATAAAACACCATTTTATTATGTAATGTGATGAATCACATTAAGTTTTAAAAATTGAAGATTCTGAAATTTTGTTAAACTACTTATGAATAGGTTATTAACAAACTAAAGTCAGGAATTATCAATGTGTATTTGTAATGTCCCAAAAAGAGAACAATGTAGTTTTGCTCTAATTGCTAAGCGTATATAGATAGTCTATATATATTACAAAAGGTAAGTGGGAGTTTTTTATCTTGAAAGATAAAATTACAAGATACATAATCTTCTAAAACGCACTAGTAAATATCATGATGAGGTTAGACATGTAAATGATAGACCTCATGATGATGGAATTTTCATTCATAGATCTGCAAGGATATCTCAGATATTTTACTTATATGCTGAGAAATATGAGTTACAGGATTATAGTAAACCTGATAATCATTATGATGGATTACCAAATATTGAATTCGGTAAATTACTCATACTATGAATGTTAAAGACGTTGTCCATAAAGATAATCAATTTTGGAAATTTGGTTTATCTTAATAGTTAGACTAGAGAATGAAGATGAGTTTCTTTAAAGAGATGAAAACTTTAGTGGTTTAAACCTCTGTGTAGAAATCATATGGACAAAATTTATACACATATTTAATGCATGTTTTATGACAAGATTATTAATCATATTTAAGCAATTAATTATGATTGAATATTCTTTTCTAGACACATTAAATATATAAAGATGAGTTTCATTAATATGAAATATGACAATGGAATATCAAAACTCTTTCTTGAGAAATTACTTGAGTGAGGACGGTAAGTAATTGAAAGGTTTTTTGAATTCATATAATCTTTGGAAGTGTACGAAGTGCAATAATTCATGAATGGATAAATGCATGCATCTATGAAATTATTCTTATATTTAATTATTAAATCATAGTTTTGATTTATAATTGAAATAAGATAAATTTTAAATATTTCTGAAAGCTAGTGGGAGTATAATGTTAAGGTTTTTTAAATCTTATGTGTTGTATAACATATAGGAAGTAACATTCCTTGTAAGTTAAATGTTAAGTCTTAATTTGGAATAAAACTTCACTTGTAAGATTTATGAATTAAAAAATATAACCTTGGAATATATGTGTTTATTATCAATAAACATGTGCAGTAAAATAAACTATTCTAATAAAACATTATATATCATTTGGGAAATGGATAAATATCTTTTGACAAGATAGAACATAAATGAAATCTAAGTTTAACCTGTAGATTCATCATGTACATCATGTTGTGTATTAAAATTGCTGTATCATTCTTGAATAAGAAGTGATTTGACAACATTGATATCTAACTAAAAGTTATTAGATAACTTGTGTAATGAATATTCTAATAGAATTACATCCTCAGCCTGGAATTGCTCCTAGATTATTTGGATGAACAATATGTCAATTGTTGTGCAAATTGTCATCAGCTACAAACTTGAAAGTTTGGAAGACATCAACCATTACACAAATAAGATATTAAAGTTTACGGAGTTTTAATGAGCATATTGTTGTTTGTATACAATAATGCTGGTTTAATTGAGATGACACTCAATATTAGTCATGGTAGGATTTCATCCTTGTTAATGACCATGTGACCTAGTTGTGCTTATCTAAGAGCGCAGTTGCATTATACATTAAAAGAATATGAATACTTTAAACTTTAAAATGTTTGAAAGTTTAAATTGTCATAAATTGGTGATGGAGGATGTCACACACTTTATGAATTATTATGTGGATTGGTGAATGCACACATACAAGGACTTCATTAATTGAATTCTTGAAATAAGTATTCTCAAAATTACGATAGATCAAGTTGGTTGATTTATGCCTTGTCAACAAGTATGATTGTCATTACTTGAGGCATAATTCATCAACTGGAATTTTCATGCATTGATCTATTTGGTATTTGGATAAGGGATGTTAAACAATTGTTATAATAAATCAAATACTTGATATGTTTGATTTTATAATATATTGTATCCTATATTTGCATGTTTAATCCGTGAATAAATTTATTTATTTTAAATCGTCCGTTGTCGATTAATGATATGGGAATATAGTTAAACTAAGACAAATCTGAGAGATATGGTAGAATATACTTGAAAGTATATTGATGAGAAAACATACCAATTTCAGATGATATTCAATGAATTGAATATAGGACTTATCCCAACTACATAATTTACTTTATGGATATTGTTGTTAAGTAAATTATGAATAGTTATCATCAGACTTGAGATACCAGGTAAGTGTCATGAATGTAGTGCACTTCTGTGGAACAACTTAACGCTATACGTAACTGGTAGTCATAAGGGTTGTTTCCTGAAGTGTTGCAAAGTTCATGGGTTATTCTCGTAGTCAAGATATAATTTGTTCCTTCAAATTTATTTGGAGTTTAATACTGCTGGGCCTCTCGTAGGGTTGACAAGATGTTTGTGTGGCCACACCCAAAATCTCCCCTAAATATGTTTAGAAGATTTGGTAATCTTGCTCAATCACTTATAACGAGAAATAGAATGGTTGAATAAAGAATTACTTAATTCTAAATCTTTATTTAACATGGTATTAGAAACAAAAGGATAATAATAATGAGAAATCATTAAAAGGTTTTCCAGGAGCCTTGCTCGAGTTGTACTAGAGGCATCGAAGTGTTGCTAGACGCTAACCGATATGATCACTCTATTAAGATATGTCCAAGTGGGAGCTGTTGGTTTAATGGACAATAAATTAATAGACGTGTGTTAGGATCGAACTCGAGACCACGGGATTGCACATTTTACGTATGAGAATTAAAGTTTAATAATTAAATATAAAATGTTATATTTAGTTATTATTTACACGAAACGTATAACGAACGTTAAGTAATTAAACGTAATGAACTAACGGTCGGTAAATGTTAAAGGAAAGGTGTAAAACCCTAAAATCGTGAACGCGTTTAAAAGACTATAATACCCTCAGATAATTCGCGACATATAACAAGCTCGTTAAATCGATGGGCACTTAACGATAATTGAATTTCACGAGACCTTGAAGATTATAAACATATAATTAACTCACAATTAACCTATAATAATTATATAACACAATATAAATGTTATATGTACCATTTAAGAAAAACAAATAAATAAAGTGTACAAGCAAATTAGGAAGGAGAATAAGTTGTGATTTTGAGTCTTTGTTTTGCTGTTTGTTCGGCCAAGCTAACGCCTAAAGGGGCTCCAAATAATTTCCAACTTTAGCTTGATCTTATCTGTAACACCCTAACCCGACAAGGATAGAAGTGTCACAGTCTGGTGTCATATCAGAACATACAAGTAAAATTTTCAAGCGGAAGTCTTTAAATAATAATGTACCAAGTCATAATAACCAAAGATTTACAAGGGAAAATTACAAAATCCAAAATGTTTAAAATGATATGAGATCTCCCACAATAGCCCGCCAGAATGAAACCAAATGATAAGGTAACTATGGTTAGTCCACTCAAATGATCCAACTCTCAGCCCAAACAAAGCCCATCTTCAAACCTAAAAACCTGCCGCAGGAAAAGAAATGCGGCTGAGCTTAAAAAGCCCATGTGAACAGATATAACAAAAACAACGCTAAATAAAATCTGAAATGCAAAACGAAACGAAGGTAATGGATAACAAAGTCGCAGCGAAAAGTGAGGATAATGAGTCAAAGAGAATCCTGCAGAACACCATTATACAGATATCTAAAACGAACAGGAACGAGGAGAACGAAGCAAAACAAGGCATCGATGACATATAAACAAGCACATACGAACCAGACATACGAGAACTGAAACATAAGCAAACATAGCAGGCGTCGCATCCACACAACATATACGTCATACAATCAATTCAGGAAATCAGAAGACATACAAGCCAAACATATATCTACAGGAAAACGGAAGCAATTAATTAATAAGTGAGCATGGCAATTTACACAGGTCAAAACCCTTAGTTGAAGACATAACCAGTATCATAACAGCGAAAGTGTTAACAACATTCAATACATGGTAGTCACACGTAATAAGTAGGAATACAATATAAACGATATAATTAAATGAATTAAGGACATAGCAGGGCAACTAAACAAATTAACAAACCAGACGTCACAAGCTGAAACATCTACCCAGTCAAACCGTAGCATAATCAGAAATGCAAACATGGCAGGTCAACAACAAGCAGATAAGGATACTATCAGGTAATCATAGTCCACAAAATTAACTGAACGAAGTATACATGATAAACAGACAAAAACTATCGATTACACACTAGCATGGTCAACAGACAATTCAGAGGTTACACAACAGCGAGATCACATATCATCAGATGAAAACAGGCAAATCAGATAACCACATATTAGTCATATCGTAGTAGGGAAATCAATAGTCACATAAGACATGAATAGCATAATCAAATCTAATAAACATATAATAACCCGGTACGTGAATGGAACGATAGTCTAAAGTAACGGAATGAGAGTGTAATAGATCAAAGCAATGGAACATATATATCTTGGTAGTAGAGTGAGTCATATAAGGGTACTGGGTAAAGGACAGTCAATTCAGAATATGGTGCAGTGGGGAATCCAGAAGGTACAATATAGGTATATCAAAAGTGTAAGGGTTGTCAGAAATCTATCCCGAGCCAACAAAACAAACCATATCAATAGTGGCAATAGCAGCCAAGTAACCAATAGTAACCATTGTATTCAGAGGGGTGACCTCGGAATACCAAACCAATATGAGGGGAGGCCTCAGTAACCAGTGGAGTAGCTAGCTCCCAAAATGTGAGGGGGTATATTGCACACACGCACCACATCACCAAAACAATATATCAATATCAATACAATACAAATCTAGGATGCATCCATACGCCCATGCAAAACAATAGTGGCCATACAATATATCTGAAGCGCGCATAATCAATACAAAATAGGGACGGTGTGGAACATCACTCAACCACACTAAAGTCATGCCATTGGTGCATCAATGACACGGACATGGAACCCCTATGCCTAGTTAATGGCTCGGGTATCAAACTGACAGGTCAGACCAAAGTACAAAGTGTAGCAATGTATATGTCTTCATAAGCAAATGTGCAATGTCAATAGTTCACAATTCAAAGGTTCATAACAATAGTTCAATATCAAGGTCCAATAGCACATATTCAATAGCACAGGTCAAAAGCAACAATTCAGTAGCAAAGGTTCAGTGGCAATGGGTTCAATACTGGAAGTTCGGTAACAGTGGTTCAATAACAGAGGGGTCAAAGCAAAGATTCAATAGCAATGGTTCAATTGCAATGGTCAAATAGCAAAGAAATATCATAAGCGAACAAAGTCGAAGGATCAGAAAGTCATGAGAAATCCCTACTGAAAAAGGGATAGAATATCTGTACCTTATTCGAAGCACTCAACAATGAAATGAAAGTCAAGAAATGCGATCAATTCCGTCGCTCGAAACCTATATGAATTAGATAACGCTTATTAAGATCCGAGTACTCATTTTAGACGGCTTTTCATTTTTAGCAGGTTTTCACTTTTAGTAACACTCCATTTTAGGCAACTTTCCATTTTAGGCAGGTTTCCATAATTAGCAGGTTTCCATATTTAGCAAGTTTAATCATTTATAATTTAATTAATGTTAAATTAGGTTAAAATGATGAACATGATTATTATTATAGTTTAGGGTATAATTATAGCAATTATTAAAGATTAAGGTTTAAAATGTAACTTAATATCTTAACCAATTTATCACTTCAATTCAAATGACCCACGCATACATAAGCCACCAAAAACCATGCATACATCACTTTTAATATGATACTAGACTGTTTTCAAAGCCTGCGTACATTAACCCATGCTCCAAGCAGTTATCGACATCTACCACAATCACTACAACTCACACAAACGCTACATGCAAACACCCTTTTTACAGACCCAAAACCCTTATGTTCGAGCATAAAACCTTCCTTTTACACGACACAACACAGCCCACATGATACCCTTTCTCGAGTTCAAAACAATACCAAGACACACACCTTAATCGTCCTACGTGACAACATCACATGCATGCAAAACTCTCACACGCATAGTCATGACCACACACAAAACAAATATATTCCTAAACCATGCATGCACTCCCACGCACACCTTATTCTTTTTATTTTCTGATTTGCAACCAAGTATATGTACATTTTAAACTCAGGTCAACACATCCAATGAGACACAAAATCAAACTATGCAGCCCTCATTATCCCTCGTGAATATTCAGATTGAGCTTTTGTATATCAGGTTGTAAAACCGCTTATGCATACCTTTATATTCATACAAAACATATATGTCCCATATTAATTCTTTAAGCTTTATAACAGATTTAGATTGTAAAAGAGAGGTCAAAGATAAGTGTTGGCCATATCCACATGTAGTAACGAGCAGACATGAAGATCCAAAACAGAACGAAGTCGACAAAAACGTTTTATGGTTTTAACATAGTACGATATCAGGTTATACGACTTAGGTTTTGCACATGGTTATAACATGATTTTAGGAGCAAAACATGCGTGTGAAGGGTCTAAAAACCCACGTCCAGAAAATCAGAAACACGAGGAGGAAACGAATTATGAAGGTACCTTTTTATCGTGTATACAAGTGAGCAAACAAGAGACGAAAAATCAACCCAAAGCATTCCTCTTGTGCCTTATAACCACGACAACAACAGCAGCCCACACGACTCCAATGCAACCTAGTGAAGCCTTGTAACAAACGCGTAATGGAAGCAGTTCACAAGCACTCCTAACGCCTTCTTTGGACCTGGTTTTTGTCGAATGAAAATGGATGGAGGAGAGTAGTTTTTTTTTTGCCGTATATCATCTTTGGGAGGCTAGGGTTTGCTTAGGTTTTTAAATTAGTGAGACTAGGAATTATAGGGATAATAGTTGGTTAAACTTGGCAATGATTTAGGAGCCTCTTAGGCGTTAGAATTGGCCGAATATTTGGGCAATCACAAGACTAATTCCCATTTACTTCATCTTACCAAAATTAGTTTGTACATCTTTATTATTTTGTTTATTAAAATGGGTGCATTAACATTTAAATGTGTTAACTCTTATAAGTTAAAATGAAAGATTTATTCCCAAAATATATCCCATGAAATTTTTATTATCATACGTACTTGACGAGCTCGTTTACTTATTTTACGTATCATTAGATAAGGGCGTTATGGTTATTTCACAAGTTATCGATTTTAGGGTTTTACAACTCTTTCCCTCTAAAAGAAAATTTTCGTCCTCGAAAATTGAAGTCACAGAGGTACACAGAGACGTACCGGCTTAAGGCAGACGTAGAAATCCATAGTTTCACACAGATCATAACGATTTTGGTTCCAAAGCGTACCAAAACTTATACGTAACAGATGCCGGTGAGAATCTTGCAAAGAGGTACAGAATTCCAAACGAACATGAGGAGTGACAAATAAAGGATATAGGTCATAGTCCATTCACGTACCTACCCCACGCATTTCCCAAGACGTCGTATGACTTCAATAAGTTCAAATTATATGATCTCGGTATTATCACGTTGATCAGGCGTTATAATACTTGAATCACATAACAAGTCCTTATTGTCATCATATTTTGCCTCGGGTCATGACAAACCACATAACCAATATCACCATAAAATATATAACATACATGTAGCAAGCAACATACCAAAGCAGACCAGATCCACATTCATACAGCATATAACCTATCAACCAACTTACCATACCACAAGAGAGAAGGCCACCAATTAGCTCGAACGGTTCCTCATGACTCATCACTGACGATCTAAAAGAAAGATGAGATATTACCAAAATGCTAAACCATAAAACTTCACGATTCAAATCGAGTTCTGAACAAATCAAAGAAAAGCAATACTGATCAAAATCACTTAGCAAAATATTAAACCGCCTCAAAACGCATGACAAACAAATTGGAGTAACATAAGTCGCGCCCAATCATATGAAGTAGATGAACCTTCTCAGCCACCAGTTGAATCTTGTCTCCGTCTTTGCGCCTTTGGTTGATCCGTCCAGCTCCCTCCAGCAGCATCCTGATGTCTCCCACAGCATGGCAGTCGGGTGCGGCTTCTGCTTCACGAACCTCTCCAGCTCAGGAACTGCTGCACCAACGCAGGGTCGGCACCATCATCTTCGATTCCACGAGTAGTCTCCGTCTAACGATCGACAAACGGATGTGCGAAATTAAAATAGCAAAATTCGATGCGAAAAGAAGGAGGTCAAATTAGTGAAGACAAAAGAATACCGAAGTCAAATCTAAATGACAATCAAAAGTAATCGAAAAAGATCAGAACAGACGGAAGCCTAATGTCTACCCAGTCCTCACAGGTCAATCCTAAAGTCAACAAGACGAAACCTGGGCTCTGATACCATAATTGTAACACCCCAACCCGACAAGGGTAAAAGTGTCACAGTCTGGTGTCATATCAGAACATACAAGTAAAATTTTCAAGCGGAAGTCTTTAAATAATAATGTACCAAGTCATAATAACCAAAGATTTACAAGGGAAAATTACAAAATCCAAAATGTTTAAAATGATATGAGATCTCCCACAATAGCCCGCCAGAATGAAACCAAATGATAAGGTAACTATGGTTAGTCCACTCAAATGATCCAACTCTCAGCCCAAACAAAGCCCATCTTCAAACCTAAAAACCTGCCGCAGGAAAAGAAATGCGGCTGAGCTTAAAAAGCCCAGTGAACAGATATAACAAAAACAACGCTAAATAAAATCTGAAATGCAAAACGAAACGAAGGTAATGGATAACAAAGTCGCAGCGAAAAGTGAGGATAATGAGTCAAAGAGAATCCTGCAGAACACCATTATTTAGATATCTAAAACGAACAGGAACGAGGAGAACGAAGCAAAACAAGGCATCGATGACATATAAACAAGCACATACGAACCAGACATACGAGAACTGAAACATAAGCAAACATAGCAGGCGTCGCATCCACACAACATATACGTCATACAATCAATTCAGGAAATCAGAAGACATACAAGCCAAACAGATATCTACAGGAAAATGGAAGCAATTAATTAATAAGTGAGCATGGCAATTTACACAGGTCAAAACCCTTAGTTGAAGACATAACCAGTATCATAACAGCGAAAGTGTTAACAGCATTCAATACATGGTAGTCACACGTAATAAGTAGGAATACAATATAAACGATATAATTAAATGAATTAAGGACATAGCAGGGCAACTAAACAAATTAACAAACCAGACGTCACAAGCTGAAACATCTACCCAGTCAAACCGTAGCATAATCAGAAATGCAAACATGGCAGGTCAACAACAAGCAGATAAGGATACTATCAGGTAATCATAGTCCACAAAATTAACTGAACGAAGTATACATGATAAACAGACAAAAACTATCGATTACACACTAGCATGGTCAACAGACAATTCAGAGGTTACACAACCGCGAGATCACATATCATCAGATGAAAACAGGCAAATCAGATAACCACATATTAGTCATATCGTAGTAGGGAAATCAATAGTCACATAAGACATGAATAGCATAATCAAATCTAATAAACATATAATAACCCGGTACGTGAATGGAACGATAGTATAAAGTAACGGATAGAGAGTGTAATAGATCAAAGCAATGGAACATATATATCTTGGTAGTAGAGTGAGTCATATAAGGGTACTGGGTAAAGGACAGTCAATTCAGAATATGGTGCAGTGGGGAATCCAGAAGGTACAATATAGGTATATCAAAAGTGTAAGGGTTGTCAGAAATCTATCCCGAGCCAACAAAACAAACCATATCAATAGTGGCAATAGCAGCTAAGTAACCAATAGTAACCATTGTATTCGGAGGGGTGACCTCGGAATACCAAACCAATATGAGGGGAGGCCTCAGTAACCAGTGGAGTAGCTAGCTCCCAAAATGTGAGGGGGTGTATTGCACACACGCACCACATCACCAAAACAATATATCAATATCAATACAATACAAATCTAGGATGCATCCATACGCCCCTGCAAAACAATAGTGGCCATACAATATATCTGAAGCGCGCATAATCAATACAAAATAGGGACGGTGTGGAACATCACTCAACCACACTAAAGTCATGCCATTGGTGCATCAATGACACGGACATGGAACCCCCATGCCTAGTTAATGGCTCGGGTATCAAACTGACAGGTCAGACCAAAGTACAAAGTGTAGCAATGTATATGTCTTCATAAGCAAATGTGCAATGTCAATAGTTCACAATTCAAAGGTTCATAACAATAGTTCAATATCAAGGTCCAATAGCACAGATTCAATAGTACAGGTCAAAAGCAACAATTCAGTAGCAAAGGTTCAGTAGCAATGGGTTCAATACTGGAAGTTCGGTAACAGTGGTTCAATAACAGAGGGGTCAAAGCAAAGATTCAATAGCAATGGTTCAATAGCAATGGTCAAATAGCAAAGAAATATCATAAGCGAACAAAGTCGAAGGATCAGAAAGTCATGAGAAATCCCTACTGAAAAGGGATAGAATATATGTACCTTATTCGAAGCACTCAACAATGAAATGAAAGTCAAGAAATGCGATCAATTCCGTCGCTCGAAACCTATATGAATTAGATAACGCTTATTAAGATCCGAGTACTCATTTTAGACGGCTTTTCATTTTCAGCAGGTTTTCACTTTTAGTAACACTCCATTTTAGGCAACTTTCCATTTTAGGCAGGTTTCCATAATTAGCAGGTTTCCATATTTAGCAAGTTTAATCATTTATAATTTAATTAATGTTAAATTAGGTTAAAATGATGAACATGATTATTATTATAGTTTAGGGTATAATTATAGCAATTATTAAAGATTAAGGTTTAAAATGTAACTTAATATCTTAACCAATTTATCACTTCAATTCAAATGACCCATGCATACATAAGCCACCAAAAACCATGCATACATCACTTTTAATATGATACTAGACTGTTTTCAAAGCCTGCGTACATTAACCCATGCTCCAAGCAGTTATCGACATCTACCACAATCACTACAACTCACACAAACGCTACATGCAAACACCCTTTTTACAGACCCAAAACCCTTATGTTTGAGCATAAAACCTTCCTTTTACATGACACAACACAACCCACATGATACCCTTTTCTCGAGTTCAAAACAATACCAAGACACACACCTTAATAGCCCTACGTGACAACATCACATGCATGCAAAACTCTCACACGCATAGTCATGACCACACACAAAACAAATATATTCCTAAACCATGCATGCACTCCCACGCACACCTTATTCTTTTTATTTTCTGATTTGCAACCAAGTATATGTACATTTTAAACTCAGGTCAACACATCCAATGAGACACAAAATCAAACTATGCAGCCCTCATTATCCCTCGTGAATATTCAGATTGAGCTTTTGTATATCAGGTTGTAAAACCGCTTATGCATACCTTTATATTCATACAAAACATATATGTCCCATATTAATTCTTTAAGCTTTATAACAGATTTTAGATTGTAAAAGAGAGGTCAAAGATAAGTGTTGGCCATATCCACATGTAGTAACGAGCAGACATAAAGGAAAGGACTACATATGAAATTAGATGTCAAGAAGGTTCTAGAAACCTTATGGGTTTCCTAAACAAATTGTTTGGGGGTTACCATAACCCAATCCTACCCTAACTTGGACTCTAAGTTTCTACAATTATAAATACAAGGCTTAGGGTCATTGTTATTTACTCTTGTACACCTAAACCTAAAAACCTAAACTTGTTTGTGTGTTTTTTTTAGTCCATACGATCGGATCTCTACTTCTAGGGATCGATTACTTTTATTTTTCCTTAACAAATGTTTTGTGTTAATTAAACTAGCATTTACTTTAATTCGTTAATAGTACGTGTGTACAAGAACGTGGTACAATCACACTATTGATTGTATCTTAGATTGAATTACAAAACGGTAAGGGGTAATTCTGTAAGGGGTAATTCTTATAATCCTATAAACCCTAATTAGGGTTCATCTCAATTGCTAGTTTTATGGATTTGATTCTTGTTCGGCTAGAATCAAGAAAGGTACGCATATTCTTGTTTATGTTAATTAATTATTTGTTAATCTTTCCTATACGCTTCCGCATGTGTACTTGATGTTTATTGTTTATATTTATGATTAGTCATGTTATATAATTCAACAGTGGCATCACGAGCTTGGTTTAATGAGTAATTAATTACTAAACACGTAAAAAAGGGATATTGTATTGTGTTTGATATGATTAATTCTAGGGTTTGGTTATTATTATGTTAAACCCTAATTTTATGGTTACGGCTTTTTCCCTAATTGTTTTTTTTTAAATTTTTTTATGTCAACCTAATTTTTTTAGTCGATTTTTATAAAAAAAAATTTTAGGGTTTACAAAATTGTTTTGTTAATTGATATCTAAACCTAGAATTGTATATATGTTACGTGAATTAATTCGTGAATAATTGTTATGTGACATGGAATTTTAATATGCGATCTTGTGACTATTTGTATAATTGTTATGATATATCCATGATGATACATGCATGTTTGTCATGGATAGTTGATTGAATATTGTTTAATTGTTAAGATATATTTATTACATGTTTATTTATGATAAATCTTGAATTGGGGAAGACTCCAATTATATATATTAATGAATCTATTATGTGCAATTTGGTATATTATTAATTATGGGTTTACGCAATCGATTCGTCGATGTATGTGGCTCACTTTCTATCGTTGGAGTGAAAGCCCTAATTAATATATACAATAATTTAACCTAGACATTGATTATTAATAGGGTTTTATCGAATAAGTTGCATGTGGCTACTTGTTTTCACGTATAAATTGTTTATTATGTGCGCATAGTTTTTTAGTTGTTTATTTTTTATTTTTTATTTTTTATTTGTTACTCGTTTGTTTGTTATGTTAGACAGTTTTAAGCAAAGGGTAATTTTGAATAGAAAAATAATACGGACTAAACAATGGTGAAATTTGATTTGTTTTTGAAGAGTTAAGTTTTCAATAGTTTAATTGATTGTGATTTTGGTACAAATGGTCTGAACGGCTCACTCACTAGAACAAACTATAAAGGGGTTAATAAAGAAGTGCGCACAGTCACACTAAAGGATGTCTAAGGTTATGCTTTTGCGCTTACCTGGTCCTCTGCCCCCTGTGAGTTCGATTGGAGCTACTAAGTAAGCCATAAATGTACAAACTCATCTTAAGGGCGAATTAGTTTTAATTCCATGCGCCACTTCGGTGGTAATTACCCGAAACACTAAGTGTTTACACTTATGCAAAAGTACGGTATAATGGGCGATAATTGACGCTAAATTCCTTGATTGGTGAACCCAATACCTCAATCAAAACTTTGATAATTTGATCTTTATGAATTGGTAATAAAAAGTTTTTTATTAAAATTATGCTACAAGATGAATGCATGACATCTTTGTACATATTTGATTTGACCACATAAAATCAAAACTAGTACCCTTTTAAATTAAGTTACATGCCATCTAAATAAAAGGAACACTTGAATTTGCAATTTACGTCATGACAGTACTTGGCGAGATTGTGATGGAGAGGTAAATCTCTATGTAAAGTCAGACCTTACATGGACATATTTGCAGTTCTTTAAGTTAGACACTTAAATTGAGTAGGAAGTGAGAACTGGACTCAAGGCATAAGATGGGATGAAACATATTTATATTTGCAATAGCGTTGGAAAATATAAATCCCATAATGATCTAGGAATTGGAAATTGTTTACCAATTATTGTTCGACAGATTACCCTATTATGTGCTTTCGTTACTAGCAGATCAACTGATGTAATGGAACTACGATAATTTGGATCCTAGTTTTCGAGAAAATTCTATGGTTATATGAATATTACCTTGGGTATTTTATTTTCTTGAAAAGTTTAATTATTGAAAATACTAAAATTGAATTTTGCTAATTCTTTAAATGTATTAATGCAACATTAAAACCGTAAACGAAGGTTATTACTGTTTTGGTAAATTGATCTACACCTGTAAGGGTTTTTTGGTAGAGTCAACTTTGCTAAATGAATAAACCTAGTCCTCTTTTCATTAAAAAGAGTGAGATTCAATCATATTCCTTTTCATGAATGAAGAAAGGTATGATAGGACAATTAGAATTGTCTAAATTCTAAATACATAACTCGTAAGCAAATTTTAATAGTTAAGGAAATTGCATATTTCTGAGTTATTAAATTAGAAGTTAGACTAATTACTGTATAATTGGTAAAAGACAAACTAGCATATTTTATCTAGTTGTTTTGTTTTGACCATTTAAAAGTACTACTTACAAATTGTTGGAATAGTAGAACTATTAAGATAGAAATTGCATGCCCAATTTTTCAAGTTAATAGCAATGATGGATAAATTCATCATCTACATAGTAGAATACATTCTTTTAAGTACATAAGTAATTGTTATGTATGGACTTTCTCAAAGGTGTAGGGAAGTAAATAGAACGCTATTTTCTTTCACTGGTTAATGAAACACTTACAATGTTGTCAAATCCAGTGGGAGTATTCTGTTCTTATTACTGAATAGGGAATTAATGTAATGATCTCTAATTCAGTGGGAGTTACAAGCTTTGTCATCTTGGTAGTAACCCAGATTATCTCTAGAATGTCTTAAGATAATTACTTTCCACTTGTAGACACTTATGTTTTCAAGGATAGTCATGTACGTTTCCTTGTTAGATAATGAAGTTGTTCTACATCTACTAGTTATGCTAATATCAATGACACAATCATATTGGTCACATAAACAAACATATGTCGTGTTGTTTATCTGCTACATGATGTTTTTCCATGCACAAGTGGGAGAAATCTATATTGTGTGCAAGGTACAAGATAAAGGTATATGATTTAATGGATTCTCTTGACTGCAAGGTAAGAGACTAACGTTCTAATATGACTTGTACAGATCTAATTCAAGAAACACTTGGTGTTGCAATTTACGTCATGTCAGAACTTGGCGAGATTGTGATCGAAAGGTAAATCTTTATGTAAAGTCAGACCTTACATGAACATATTTGCAGTTTCTAAATTAGACAAGTATTTAAAATATGTGTCAAGATGATATATATAAGACTACTTAAAATTAAATATTTATGTATTATTAGAATGACATAAATAAATGAAGTAATCTAATACTACTTTAATTTGTATATTTATGAATTTTTGGAATGACATAAATAAATGAATAAATAATGTAGTCCTACATTATTGTGAAGTAAATAAATTAACTTGAAATTACTATTGAAACCAAAAGTTGTGTTCATAATTACTTTAGTTAAACATGTTTATGATTCATTGTAAAGACATAAACATAAAGGCCTTTTAGACTTATAATAAAGTAAGACGTTAACTTGTTAAGTTTTTTTTAAGACATATATAAGAAGTCATTGAGTTGATCAATGATTTATAACGTATAATGGGATTATAACAGTTTATGTTTTCTGGATAAGACATGGATATGAAGTGACTTGGTTAAAAAGTACTTGTGTTATAAAGCATGCAATTGGCTTGGAAAGTCTATTATACCATTAAGTTGACTTAGTTGGTAAATAGGTAAGCCAAAAGGAATATATTTATCTTATATATTGTTAGATTGTCTTACAATATTAATTCTAATGAATACCATGTTTAGTTAGGAGAATCAAACTCTATTTGATTTGTTTGATTCAATATAACTATAACTTCTTTCTTAAAAAGTAACAAGGTTAGAAAATTGAGTATGGATTGAATATACTCAATATGACTCCAACCTAGAGGTGAACAAAAAAACCGGTTAACCGAACCGTAGCCGAAAAGAAACCGGAAAACCCAACCGGTCAAAACCGGTTTTGACCAAAACCGGTCCGGTTTTTATCCAAACCGCCGGTTTGGAACCGGTTTGGGGTTTTGGAAAAACCACCGGTTTGGAGACCGATTTTTTGAAACCAAATAACCAAACCGGTTCGGTTAACCGGTTTGGAACCGGGTTTTTTGGTCTAGGCGGGTTTTTTTTACTTTTTTTGAATTTTAAACTTTTGAATTTGAATTTTGAAAGAGGGGGAGCGGGGGGGGGGGGGGGCGGATATTATTTAATATGTTTCAAAAATTACCATTTTGCCATACAAATGTTTGTATAAATAGATGTGTTATGTATTTGGTTAATTACCACTTTCAAGCAATCAAAAAACACTCCAAAAAAATCAAAACCGAAAGTATTTCACTAAACACTAATGGAAAGTTCAAACACCAACAACACCACCAACACCGAAGCTGGTTCAACAAGTGCAGCGACGGTTCAGAAAGTTTTACCATGTGACCGTGTAAAAGATCCATGGGAACACTTCGACTACGCCCTAATGTCGGACGGTAAGAAAAAGGCTCGATGCAAATATTGCTTGAGTATATTGTCTGCCGGTTCCAACTCGACGTTGAGGGCTCACATCAAACAAAAGTATTGCAGGGCACTCAAATCGGTTCCGGAGGCCGGTCAATCGTCTATGGCTCGAGACGGGACTATTTTTGCATACGATCATGATTTACTCCGTGAAAAACTGGCCGGTTTGGTGATTCAACGTGGTTTGCCGTTCAACCACTATGACAACGAGCTGACGACGGAGGTGTACCAGAATTATATGCAACCGCAGTACAATCATGTAAGTCGTATGACTCTTAAACGCGATGCTATGAGAATGTGGAAAATGGCTAAGCAAGAGTTAAAAAATAATTTTTTAAATATGGATGCTTGTGTTAATTTAACAACCGATGTTTGGGCCGCTCCTCATAATTTGCCATTTTCGTACCTTTGTGTTACCGCACATTGGGTTGATCCCGAAAGTTGGCAAATGATGAAGCGAGTCGTAGAATTTGAAAACTTTCCGGTTCCTCACTCCGGAGAAGCTTTATACAATTTGTTGAGAAAAGTGTTTCATAAGTTTAACTTGACGGAAAAATTTTTTCAATAACGTTGGATAATGCAAGTAACAACACAAATGCAATGGGTCGACTAAAAATGGAATATGAGCCACCTTGCAATGGTGATTTTTTTCATAGTCGATGTGTTGCACACATCATTAACTTGGCTGTGCAAGCGGGATTAAAAGATCCGCATTTGAGTGAAGTGAAAGAAGATTTTAAAAGAATGTTAGTCGATGTTTTTAAAAAGGGTAATAA
Organism: Chrysanthemum seticuspe; assembly: GCA_019973895.1. NCBI lineage: Eukaryota > Viridiplantae > Streptophyta > Magnoliopsida > Asterales > Asteraceae > Chrysanthemum > Chrysanthemum seticuspe. The sequence goes on from BPTQ01000006.1 coordinate 30,479,968, forward strand.
AAGATATAATGCATACATTCGGATGTGTGAAACTGCGGGGAAACATTTTTTACAACCTTGTTGGGATATTGAAACACGGTGGAACTCCACTTATCTTATGTTCATAAGTGGCTTAAGACAAAAGGTGACCTTGCAATATTTTCATGACGAGAAATTGTCGGGGAGGGGTAGGTGTGCTCCATTTAGTCAAGATAATTGGGATACTATTGAAAAAATAACCCGACTACTTGAAGTTTTTTACAATGCAACCAAAAAATTGTCGGGGGTTTATTATCCAACGGCTCATTTGGTATTCGAGCAACTATTCTTGATGTCTTCACAAATCGCCGCATTTGAATTTAATGGTGGTGTTTATACTAGCATGGTTTCCGGAATGAAAGAAAAGCTGTTGAAATATTTTGAAACTTTGCCACCGTTAATTACTTGTGCGGCCGCATTAAATCCGTGTTATAATGTAAACGGGGTGGAGGTTCTTATTGACTCGATTGTGACTGATTTGGGTTGTTTCGCGTCAAACCCGAACTATGCTAATGATGCAAAAGAGTCATTTGGCCATTCTTTTAAAAGTTTGTGGCAATATTATTTTGAAAAATATGGCAACCCATCTCCTATTGTGACGGAGTCTTCTTCATCATCATCAAGGGCTTTTAGAGGGAATCCGATACTTGCTTTGCATAAAAAGATAAGAGATAATCCCAACAAACGGATAAGAAATGATGGTTTAGCGAACAGTGAATATGAAAGATATATCACAACCGATTTTATCTCACATATTCCGGCCGAACAAGTTGAAAACTTTGATGTGTTGGCGTTTTGGAAAGCAAAGGAAACAATGTTTCCCGTTCTATCCCGAATGGCTCGTGATGTACAAAGTGTACAAGCTACTTCGGTAGCTTCTGAATCCGCTTTTTCAACAAGTGGAAGGGTTTTATCAAATCTGAGAAACAGACTCACACCGGCTTCTTTGGAGATGTGTATGGGTTTGAAAGATCACTTGGACGCAATGAAGCGAGTGCAAGATAAAACTGATCTTGAAAATGCTGGAGACTTCGAAGGGGAGGTCTACGTGGAAGAGGCACAAGAGGGTGAAATCGAGATGCTTTCCGATGAAGAACTAAGACAAGATGCAGCTGCTCAAGAAGCTAGGGGATCCGATGACGACTATTAGGACTTTTATGCTTACGTATTATTTTTTAAGTTTATGTATTTCCTTTGATGTATTTCCTTTAAGGTTATGTATTTCCTTTCAGTTTATGTATTTCCGACGTTATAAATAAAAGTTGAAGTTTATTCAGTATAAGTTTGTTAAATGTTGAAAAACAAAGGGAAAAAAATCCGGTTAACCGGTTAAAAACCGGTTACAAACCGGTTAACCATTTCAAAATTTTGAATTTTCGAATAGGCGGCAAAAATATTTTCAAAATAAAACCGGTTAACCGGGTACAAAACCGGTTAAACCGGTTACTTTTTTTTTAAAATTCGAATTTTTGAAACCGGCGGCAATTTTTTGAATTCAAAATTTTGAAATCACAACCGGTTAACCGGTTAAAAACCGGTCCAAAAACCGGTTAAACCGGTCAAACTTTCAAAATTTCAATTTTTGACTTTTTTTTAGCGGGAAGGTGGGTAAACTTTCAAAATTTGAATTTTTTTTTATATTTACATGTTTGCCATTGTAAGACTAGTATAAATAGATAAAATGTGTTTTTATTTCTTTGAAACTTTTATACTTACATTTTTATATTTACATTTTTACTATGGCTGATGCTGATCCTGCACCACCTCCGCCACCCCCGCCACCAGTGGTTGTTCATATTTTACCGGTAAACCGTGCACCAAATGTTTGGGCTCACTACTTGTACGTCGAAATGTCGGATGGCACGCAAAAGGCTCAATGTAAGCATTGTTTATGTTTATTCAAACCCACTTCCAACACGGCGTTGAGGGCTCACACACAGAAGTATTGCCGCCAAGCACCTGCAGTTGATGCCTGATTCGAGACCGCGAGTCGACGTTGAGTAGCTTATCAAGTTATCGATGTTTTATGTTTATGTTATTATGTGTTATGTTTTAAGTTTATGTGTAATGTGTGTATCATGTATTATCCGTTTTATTAAATAAAAGTTCTAGTTTATTAATACCCGAAACAAGAAATCGATGACAAACGACGCCGAAAAAATATATATATATATATAAGGGTTAATATACAAAAATGTTACTAAACTTTCAAAAATATTTGTCCTAAGTCACTAATGTTTGTATTCTGTCATCTAGGTCACTATACTTCACGGGTTTTTCACATATGTTACTAAACCTTTTTATAAGTGTCACCCTAGCCACTCGAAGGATTGGTAACCGGCTTTGGCACATACGTTACTAAACCTATACAAACAAGTCACTAAACTTTGTGAAAAATTTGTCTTAAGTCACTAATGTTTCATTTCTGTCATCTAAGGTACTAAACTTTGCTAAAAATTTGTCCTAAGTCACTAATAAAAAATTTGTCCTAAGTCACGAGTTGTGGCACATGTTACTGAACCTTTAAAATTTTACGTTTTATACGATTTTATACACCTTTTATACGTTTTAATTCATTTTTATTCGTTTTTATACGTTTTTGTTTTTTTTTTACCCTTTTGTCCGTTTTTGTCCCATTTTTTACGTCCGTTTTTATGTTTTCATCCGTTTTTATACGTTTTTGTCCGTTTTTATATGGTTTTGTACATTTTTTATACGTTTTTATTCTTTTTCATCCGTTTTTATACGTTTTCGTCTGTTTTTTACGTTTTCGTCCATTTTTCTTATGTTTTTGCCCGTTTTTCTATGTTTCATTCGTTTTCGTCCCTTTTTTATGTTTGAAAGCATAAGAAAATAGGCGAAAACGTAAGAAAAACAGACAAAAACGTAGAAAAACGGATGAAAACGAATAAAAACGGATGAAAACGAAAAAAAAATGTATAAATAATGTATAAAACCATATAAAAACTGACAAAAACGTATAAAAACGGATGAAAACATAAAAACATATAAAAACGGACGTAAAAAATGGGACAAAAACTGACGAAAACGTATAAAAACGGACAAAAACGTAAAAAAAACAAACAAAAACGTATAAAAACGAATGAAAATGAATAAAAACTTATAAAAGGTGCATAAAATCGTATAAAACGTATAATTTTAAATATTCAGTAACATGTGCCACAACTCGTGACTTAGGACAAATTTTTCATTAGTGACTTAGGACAAATTTTTCGCAAAGTTTAGTACCTTAGATGACAGGAATGAAACATTAGTGACTTAGGACAAATTTTTCGCAAAGTTTAGTACCTTAGATGACAGGAATGAAACATTGGTGTGTATACACGTCAGCATTTAACCGGCAACAGTAGGTCGTCTCACTATTGGTATCCAAGATAACCGGTTACGTAAAGTATAGTAACCTAGATGACAGAAGATAAACATTAGTGACTTAGGACAAATATTTTTGAAAGTTTAGTAACTTTTTTGTATATTAACCCTATATATAACCGGTCAAAACCGGTTAACCGGTCTAGACCGGTCCCAAACCGAACCCAAACCGGTTTGGACCGGTTGGATTTTTCATCCTCCACACCCGATTCGGGACCGAACCGGTTAACCGGCCCGACCGGTTTTTTTTTTTCGTTGACCAAAACAGGTTCGGTTTTGACCGGCCGTCAAACCGAACCGGTTAACCGGAATGTGCACCACTACTCCAACCTAGAAGATTGATAAAACACCATTTTATTATGTAATGTGATGAATCACATTAAGTTTTAAAAATTGAAGATTCTGAAATTTTGTTAAACTACTTATGAATAGGTTATTAACAAACTAAAGTCAGGAATTATCAATGTGTATTTGTAATGTCCCAAAAAGAGAACAATGTAGTTTTGCTCTAATTGCTAAGTGTATATAGATAGTCTATATATATTACAAAAGGTAAGTGGGAGTTTTTTATCTTGAAAGATAAAATTACAAGATACATAATCTTCTAAAACACACTAGTAAATATCATGATGAGGTTAGACATGTAAATGATAGACCTCATGATGATGGAATTTTCATTCATAGATCTGCAAGGATATCTCAGATATTTTACTTATATGCTGAGAAATATGAGTTACAGGATTATAGTAAACCTGATAATCATTATGATGGATTACCAAATATTGAATTCGGTAAATTACTCATACTATGAATGTTAAAGACGTTGTCCATAAAGATAATCAATTTTGGAAATTTGGTTTATCTTAATAGTTAGACTAGAGAATGAAGATGAGTTTCTTTAAAGAGATGAAAACTTTAGTGGTTTAAACCTCTGTGTAGAAATCATATGGACAAAATTTATACACATATTTAATGCATGTTTTATGACAAGATTATTAATCATATTTAAGCAATTAATTATGATTGAATATTCTTTTCTAGACACATTAAATATATAAAGATGAGTTTCATTAATATGAAATATGACAATGGAATATCAAAACTCTTTCTTGAGAAATTACTTGAGTGAGGACGGTAAGTAATTGAAAGGTTTTTTGAATTCATATAATCTTTGGAAGTGTACGAAGTGCAATAATTCATGAATGGATAAATGCATGCATCTATGAAATTATTCTTATATTTAATTATTAAATCATAGTTTTGATTTATAATTGAAATAAGATAAATTTTAAATATTTCTGAAAGCTAGTGGGAGTATAATGTTAAGGTTTTTTAAATCTTATGTGTTGTATAACATATAGGAAGTAACATTCCTTGTAAGTTAAATGTTAAGTCTTAATTTGGAATAAAACTTCACTTGTAAGATTTATGAATTAAAAAATATAACCTTGGAATATATGTGTTTATTATCAATAAACATGTGCAGTAAAATAAACTATTCTAATAAAACATTATATATCATTTGGGAAATGGATAAATATCTTTTGACAAGATAGAACATAAATGAAATCTAAGTTTAACCTGTAGATTCATCATGTACATCATGTTGTGTATTAAAATTGTTGTATCATTCTTGAATAAGAAGTGATTTGACAACATTGATATCTAACTAAAAGTTATTAGATAACTTGTGTAATGAATATTCTAATAGAATTACATCCTCAGCCTGGAATTGCTCCTAGATTATTTGGATGAACAATATGTCAATTGTTGTGCAAATTGTCATCAGCTACAAACTTGAAAGTTTGGAAGACATCAACCATTACACAAATAAGATATTAAAGTTTACGGAGTTTTAATGAGCATATTGTTGTTTGTATACAATAATGCTGGTTTAATTGAGATGACACTCAATATTAGTCATGGTAGGATTTCATCCTTGTTAATGACCATGTGACCTAGTTGTGCTTATCTAAGAGCGCAGTTGCATTATACATTAAAAGAATATGAATACTTTAAACTTTAAAATGTTTGAAAGTTTAAATTGTCATAAATTGGTGATGGAGGATGTCACACACTTTATGAATTATTATGTGGATTGGTGAATGCACACATACAAGGACTTCATTAATTGAATTCTTGAAATAAGTATTCTCAAAATTACGATAGATCAAGTTGGTTGATTTATGCCTTGTCAACAAGTATGATTGTCATTACTTGAGGCATAATTCATCAACTGGAATTTTCATGCATTGATCTATTTGGTATTTGGATAAGGGATGTTAAACAATTGTTATAATAAATCAAATACTTGATATGTTTGATTTTATAATATATTGTATCCTATATTTGCATGTTTAATCCGTGAATAAATTTATTTATTTTAAATCGTCCGTTGTCGATTAATGATATGGGAATATAGTTAAACTAAGACAAATCTGAGAGATATGGTAGAATATACTTGAAAGTATATTGATGAGAAAACATACCAATTTCAGATGATATTCAATGAATTGAATATAGGACTTATCCCAACTACATAATTTACTTTATGGATATTGTTGTTAAGTAAATTATGAATAGTTATCATCAGACTTGAGATACCAGGTAAGTGTCATGAATGTAGTGCACTTCTGTGGAACAACTTAACGCTATACGTAACTGGTAGTCATAAGGGTTGTTTCCTGAAGTGTTGCAAAGTTCATGGGTTATTCTCGTAGTCAAGATAGAATTTGTTCCTTCAAATTTATTTGGAGTTTAATACTGCTGGGCCTCTCGTAGGGTTGACAAGATGTTTGTGTGGCCACACCCAAAATCTCCCCTAAATATGTTTAGAAGATTTGGTAATCTTGCTCAATCACTTATAACGAGAAATAGAATGGTTGAATAAAGAATTACTTAATTCTAAATCTTTATTTAACATGGTATTAGAAACAAAAGGATAATAATAATGAGAAATCATTAAAAGGTTTTCCAGGAGCCTTGCTCGAGTTGTACTAGAGGCATCGAAGTGTTGCTAGACGCTAACCGATATGATCACTCTATTAAGATATGTCCAAGTGGGAGCTGTTGGTTTAATGGACAATAAATTAATAGACGTGTGTTAGGATCGAACTCGAGACCACGGGATTGCACATTTTACGTATGAGAATTAAAGTTTAATAATTAAATATAAAATGTTATATTTTAATTATTATTTACACGAAACGTATAACGAACGTTAAGTAATTAAACGTAATGAACTAACGGTCGGTAAATGTTAAAGGAAAGGTGTAAAACCCTAAAATCGTGAACGCGTTTAAAAGACTATAATACCCTCAGATAATTCGCGACATATAACAAGCTCGTTAAATCGATGGGCACTTAACGATAATTGAATTTCACGAGACCTTGAAGATTATAAACATATAATTAACTCACAATTAACCTATAATAATTATATAACACAATATAAATGTTATATGTACCATTTAAGAAAAACAAATAAATAAAGTGTACAAGCAAATTAGGAAGGAGAATAAGTTGTGATTTTGAGTCTTTGTTTTGCTGTTTGTTCGGCCAAGCTAACGCCTAAAGGGGCTCCAAATAATTTCCAACTTTAGCTTGATCTTATCTGTAACACCCTAACCCGACAAGGATAGAAGTGTCACAGTCTGGTGTCATATCAGAACATACAAGTAAAATTTTCAAGCGGAAGTCTTTAAATAATAATGTACCAAGTCATAATAACCAAAGATTTACAAGGGAAAATTACAAAATCCAAAATGTTTAAAATGATATGAGATCTCCCACAATAGCCCGCCAGAATGAAACCAAATGATAAGGTAACTATGGTTAGTCCACTCAAATGATCCAACTCTCAGCCCAAACAAAGCCCATCTTCAAACCTAAAAACCTGCCGCAGGAAAAGAAATGCGGCTGAGCTTAAAAAGCCCAGTGAACAGATATAACAAAAACAACGCTAAATAAAATCTGAAATGCAAAACGAAACGAAGGTAATGGATAACAAAGTCGCAGCGAAAAGTGAGGATAATGAGTCAAAGAGAATCCTGCAGAACACCATTATACAGATATCTAAAACGAACAGGAACGAGGAGAACGAAGCAAAACAAGGCATCGATGACATATAAACAAGCACATACGAACCAGACATACGAGAACTGAAACATAAGCAAACATAGCAGGCGTCGCATCCACACAACATATACGTCATACAATCAATTCAGGAAATCAGAAGACATACAAGCCAAACATATATCTACAGGAAAACGGAAGCAATTAATTAATAAGTGAGCATGGCAATTTACACAGGTCAAAACCCTTAGTTGAAGGACATAACCAGTATCATAACAGCGAAAGTGTTAACAACATTCAATACATGGTAGTCACACGTAATAAGTAGGAATACAATATAAACGATATAATTAAATGAATTAAGGACATAGCAGGGCAACTAAACAAATTAACAAACCAGACGTCACAAGCTGAAACATCTACCCAGTCAAACCGTAGCATAATCAGAAATGCAAACATGGCAGGTCAACAACAAGCAGATAAGGATACTATCAGGTAATCATAGTCCACAAAATTAACTGAACGAAGTATACATGATAAACAGACAAAAACTATCGATTACACACTAGCATGGTCAACAGACAATTCAGAGGTTACACAACAGCGAGATCACATATCATCAGATGAAAACAGGCAAATCAGATAACCACATATTAGTCATATCGTAGTAGGGAAATCAATAGTCACATAAGACATGAATAGCATAATCAAATCTAATAAACATATAATAACCCGGTACGTGAATGGAACGATAGTCTAAAGTAACGGAATGAGAGTGTAATAGATCAAAGCAATGGAACATATATATCTTGGTAGTAGAGTGAGTCATATAAGGGTATTGGGTAAAGGACAGTCAATTCAGAATATGGTGCAGTGGGGAATCCAGAAGGTACAATATAGGTATATCAAAAGTGTAAGGGTTGTCAGAAATCTATCCCGAGCCAACAAAACAAACCATATCAA